>VZTH01002242.1:40783-94170 GCA_013397815.1 Aleadryas rufinucha | reverse complement strand
CCCAGAAACACACCCCGCACACAGACACACACCCCATACAGTGAGACACACACCCCACACACTGACACACACCCCGCACACTGACACACACCCTACACACCCCAAGACACCCACCCCGCACACACATACACACCCCCCATTACACACCTCACTCAAGTGCGGGTACAGCCACACCTCACACACTCACCCACATCCATCCTCCATTCACACCTTCCCATGGGTACAGCCACCCCTCACACACACCCACACCCACACACACCCCCACACACCGACACACCCACACCCACACCCACACCGGTTTGGGCTGGGATGGAGTTAATTCTCTCCCCAGTATCTGGTGCAGGGCCGTGTGTTGGGTTCAGTGTGAGGATGCTCACAGTGCTGTAGGTGTTGCTGAGCAGGGCTCACCCCAAGGCTGTTCAGTGTCCCGTGCTCTGCCAGCGAGCAGATGCACAGGGAGTCGGGACAGAGCACAGCCAGGACAGCCAACCTGAACTGGCCAAAGGGACACCACAGTGTCCTGCCCAGTATGGGAACTGGGGGAGCTGGCCGGGGTCATTGATCACTGATGGGGGACAGGCTGGACATCTGTCAGCAAGTGGTCAGTGACTGTATTGTGTGTGCATCACTTGCCTATATTGGAGTTTATTCCTGTCTCTCTTTTGTGTTTCCCTTTCCATTACAGTTGGATGATGATGATGATGATGATGATAACATTTTATTTCAAGTATTAAGCTGGTTTTATTTCAACCCACAGGTTTTGCCTTCTTTCCAATCCTCCACCCCATCCCACTTGTGGAGTGTGTATAAGTGAATGGCTGCATCGTACTTGCAGGGCTGGGTTTAAATCCTGACACCCATGAACCTACACCCACACACATCCACCCACAGTCCCCTCACACCCGTCAGGGCCTGGCCTGGTCCCCCACCAGCCTGGTCCTGCCGCAGGGAGGTTGAACCATGAGTGTCCCAGAGCCATCAGCACCTCCCAGCACAGCACTGGGTGACACCTTGTCCAGGGACCAGCTCTTGACCTGAACTCTCCAGCCATCTCAAGGCTTTGAGTCCATATCTCCCCCTCATTTCCCAGCCACTTTTTGTCTCATGGATGTCAAAGTCCATTAGACAACTGATCAAGGCTCCTAACTCCTTTAAAGACAGACTGCATCCAGTGAATTTCAGCTGTCACCTTTTCCTTGGCCAGGACAGCTTGCCCATGGCCAACCACAGGAACTTTTCCTGCCTTTTCCTCCTTCCCCTTCCCACTGACCCCACCAGGTTATACTGGGGTTCACTTCTCCCCTTTCCACACCTCAAGCTGAATGCAGGACTTTCCTTAGACCAGGAGAGAGGAACTGACCTCTGAAAGGAACCAACCAGGAGAGAGGTCACACTGATCCTGCCTCCACTGTGACATTCCCACAGCCAGACCCATTGTGGGCAGGACCACACCCACGTGAGAGTTCTGTCCCCTGTGGTTCTGTCATGGGCACAACATCACAGCATTAAATTCTTTTTCCTTTGTAAGCACCATAACTCTTACGATGAGCCTTTCTTACACTTCATGCTCCGAGTCCTGACGCTCAAGAAAAGCCTGTAATTGGCCTTATAGACACATCAAACCCATGTCCTGCCCTTTTAATGATCAAATCGTTGCCAAACTGCCCTAAATTTTGCTGTGATATTGTTAAAAGATGAATAATACATGCTCACACTCTGAATTTGCTGTAGCTCCCTTGAGGAAAGAGTTTACTTGCCACAGCCTGTGCACAAAGGACCACTTTGTGTGTGACAGAGATGCAGCCACCTGTGAGGAGAAAAGCAACCACAGCTTTAATGGGGCACAAAAAACATGACACAGATAACACTGGGCTCCATAGCTCAAAGCTCCAGAGCCCACCAGGCAGCAGCTCTGACAGGAAGGCACCACCTCAGTCGGTCACAGCATTGGGACAAACTCTTCTTCCCCTGCAAACAGCACTGGAGTCCCCTCAATATTTCATCGTGCAGATGTTGAGCTGCCCTCCCCATCCTCTGAGGTTCTGAGCAGCGCTGAGTAAATAATTCACAGCCAATCATTTATTCAAAACTTCTGCCTGTGTTTTGTGTCAGTCCAAGAACACAAAATGATGTTCTTCCTGTTCAGGTTCAGTCAACCCGTGTTTTAGGGTCTGGGTTTGAGTTCCAAGGGCTGGGACAGGTGAGGGGCTGCTGCAGGGGTTTCACTGCACTGTTTCCATGTGTACATGCTGAGTGGTGCAGTTGGCTTTGCAAATGACATCCATTTGTCCCTGTTCCAGTGGGATGAGCTGAATTTACTGCCAGGGAACAGCCTTGAGCCCAAGGAGAGAGTCCATTTAGCAGCCAAGATTAGGTTCAGATTACAGACAGAAAATAGTTCTAGTGAGACAAAAAATTAAAGCAAAAGCCTCTGGTGGTTGTGTAGAGACAACAATCTCTAGGAGGGGGCTTCTCCAGCCTTCCCTTCTGAGTGGTGCCATCAGTGTCCTCTCCTGTATTCTTTGGAGGGTTTTTATTCTGCTGCTTTTTACTGCAAATCCTGGCCCTGGGTTCTGCCCAAGCAGAGACTCCAACAGTGTCCACAGCCTGGAAGAGCAAAAGGTTGATTTCTGCACGTGTAAAAGGGTGCCATGCCATCCCAGGGGGTGACAGGAAAAGCTGATGTCACCCTGTTAGCAGGGCAACAGGACAAAGCTGCAGCAGGGAAACTTCACTCAAAAAGCAATGCAAAAAGACCCCCCAAAACCCCACAAATGAAGGTGATTAAAAAGCAGTGCCATTTCTGAAACACCATACCCACCCAAACTCCATTTAAAAAGGCTATGTGTGCCTATTCCATTTGGGAATTCATCCCTCTGGAGCTACCTGAACTCCATTAACCATCAAGGACCAGATTTCCATGTACACCAAGCTCTGGCAGTGTGTGGTGGCACTGGTGTCAGTCAGAATCAGGCCCAGCAGGGCACTGACAACCCGTTTTGTGTCCCAAAAGCTGCCTGGTGCCAGTAATCTCAAGAGCAATAACAAGTTAAATGGGCACGATTATTTATTTCCCATTTCTTTACCAGAAAGTGGACAGTTGCTGAGCCCTAAAAATGGAAAGGGGAGCAGTTATCCTTAGAAATAAACCCTCTGGAAAAATGCCTTTTATCTCGCTGAAAGAAATGTGTTTTCCTTCATTGTGCAGAAAGGCAGATTTTGCATATTTTAATTAGATCAGTTGAAAACTTGGGAAAAAAGAGAAAAAAGAGAACCTGCTTTGCTGTCGAGCTCCTTAGTGAAGAAAAGTTCTGGAAGTTCAGGAACTTGGAGAGAACTTTAAATCTCCATGGCTAAAAATAATCCATCCCTTAAGAAAATACCACAGGGGTTTTTTTTTCTTGATTTTTTTTTTATCATCGCTGCCTTAGACGACTTCAGGTCATCAGAACATGGAAATTAAAGTAGGAAACTGGAAATCTTTCTCTTTTCAACTTTCTGGCTCTTTTCAGAATCTTTTTGCTGCTAACTGGGCAGAGGGTAATCCCTGCAGGGCTGCCATTCCACTTGGATTTGCAAGAAGTGGTGCAGCTTGATGAAATACAGCTTGACAAGACGTTTGGAGCTACAGCTGGTGCTGCAGACACGAGCAGGAGATTTCTGTGCCTCCTCTTCAGTAGTTTTAATTTTTCTCTGGATTACCTTTATTAGCATTATTTTAGATTCTGTCTTGCTTTGCTCTGCTGAGCACACACGGAGCAAACACCCTGGGCCCTGCTGGTGGCACAAGGGACAGCTCAGCCCATGACAGTGGCAGAGCCTTGGCTCACGTCAGGGGAAGATCAGGCTCCAGGACTTACACCTGCTGCTCCCACTGAACTGGATGGGAAAATTAGTTTAATTCCTGATGTCACAATATTCCTTCCACCCTGCAATGGATCACAGAGCCCCAGAATCAGCAAGGCTGGAGAAAATCTCTGAGATCATCGAGTCCAACCATTGAACCAGCACCACGTTCACCACTAAACCGTGTCCCCAGGTGCCACATCCACTCAGCTTTTGTGCTCTTACAAGGATGGAGTTTCCAGCACTTCCCTGGGCAGCCTGTTCCAGTGCTTGACAACCCTTTTGGTGAAGGAATTTTTCCTAATATACAGCCCAAACCTGCCCTGGTGCAATTTGAGGCCATTTCCTCTTGTCCTGTCTTTAACTGGGAGCAGAGCCCGACCCCCACCTGGCTGCCCCCTCCTGTCAGGGAGTTGTGCAAAGCCAGAGATCCCCCCTGAGCCTCCTTTTCTCCAGGCTGAGCCCCTTTCCCAGCTCCCTCAGCCCCTCCTGGTGCTCCAGACCTGCTGCCCAAGGGGTTTGTCTCCATTTCATCGTCAGGTCCTTTTTGCTAAGAGAGCATTCACATCCCTGCCTCCCTCCTGCAGGGACACACCCGCGGGCTGTTTGGCTGCCCACACCACGCCGGGTGTTTTCTGGCAGGGCTGACGCTGAGCTGCAGCATCTCACAAGTGCTGGCTCCTGCCGGGGCCAGGAGGGGACGGGTGACCTCGAGCAGCGGTCACACAGCTCGTTAATAGATCCCTGCTCATTAGTGCCATTTGCTCCTCCCGGGAGCGTGCCCCTCTGTGCACACACGGCGGGGTGATGGATCTGCTGACCCCTCCCTGTGCCCCTGGTCCCTGCGTGGAGCTCTGCAGGACACGCTGATGCTGGCACGAATGCCTGCACCCAGCGGGAGTCCTCAGAAAGGTCCCAGCAGTTCCCCCCACAGACACACACGTGGTTTTGGGGCACGCTGGAATCGCCAGAAGGGAAGCAGAGATCTTGACCTGGCAATAAATCTCCTGGGAAGAGCGTGGTGTAATGGCACACAGTGCCAGGGAACTGCAGAGGGCCTGGCAGCCAGGAGCGCTCAGGCATGTGAGAATATTTGTATGAGACCCAAGGAGTTTAATTCCTACCTTCCCACAGCTCACCTCTAATTTTAGCCTTTAGGACTAATACCTTTGAAGTGTCGCCTTTATGCTCTCTTGCCCCGGATATCTGTCTTCAAACCTGGTCTTTTCCTTAGTGTGCAATTATTAATTCTTTTTAAAAGAGAGTTTTGAGTATTAGAAAGAAATTCTTTGACTATGAGGGTGGTGAGGCCCTGGCACAGGGTGCCCAGAGAAGCTGTGGCTGCCTCTGGATCCCTGGAAGTGTCCATGGATGGGGCTTGGAGCAGCCTGGGATAGCAGAAGGTGTCCCTGCCCATGGCAGGGGGTGGAATGGGGTGATCTTTAAGGTCTCTTCCAACCCAAACCATTCCATGATTCTGTGATTCTATCTATAATTACTCCGGAACTGGGCATGGTTACTTTGTATTAAGTGACTGGAACTATTTCACATTCCATCACTGCCTCGTGTTATTTTTGCTATGTTTAGTCCTTGGTTCACAGACTTCCCTTCCCCAGCAACTCCGAGCCACCCTGCATTTCAAGAAAACCACTGAAATCTCTGGATAGAACTGGAAATTTACTGGCAAAGTCATTGCTTTCACCCCATGCCAGCTGGGCAAAAGCAAATGCTGTCAAATGCATGTCTGAGAGGGCAGAGAGAAGGGTTTGCTCTCAGCTGTACCCGCAGAGCTGCAGAGTGTTTGTTCTCCCCAGCATCACATTCCCCATCCACAGCCTCAGGGTGAGCCAAGGGAAGACCCCAGAGGCAAGACAGGAGTGGGATTTGGGGTGCAAACCGCTCGAAATGCCAAAAGGCAGGTGCTCCCTTCTGTGCCGGATGGTCTGTGCCCAGTGCTTTAGAAACGGGGGGGTCATTGCAAAATCCACAGCTGGCTCCACTTCAGACACTCAGCACTGCCAAAGCAGAGGTATTTTGAAGGGGATCTGCTGTAGGGGGTGGCTGCCAGGTGATATGGGTTGGAAATTTCAGCCAGAACTTCCCAGACAATATCTCAAAATGCAGTGGAACCACATAGCTCTGTACTGTGCTTGTCCCAATATATTTTATATTTATTTATTTATTTATTTATGCTGCACGTGGATGCAGCCTCATCTGTATTCAATTAGGATTTGCATATTGGGGACATCAAATCCTGTGCCCTATCCTTCTCAAGGCTCTCTTCTGGCTGAGTTAGAGGAAAAAAAGGCAGAAAACCACACTGTGGATGCAAGGGGAATAAACATCCTGGAGAAAATCTTCCAATCTCTGCTGGCAATCAGCTTCTGTGCTGGAGCAGGAGGGATTAGATCCCTCAGAGAAAGATAAACTTCTCCTATCTGAAGTGGTGGAGAAAACTCTCACTTCACAGATAAATCTCCCTGTGTGCCACCTTCAGGGCTGTTTATCCTCTATGCATCTCCCAGGCTAATTACAGGCAGTGGCTTTCTTTGTGTGCAGTGTCCTGCAGTTCTGAGCCTTGTGCTCCTGGTTTTTATGTGCCACGAAAATCAGGGACTCAGGAGAAGTCTGCAAAAGCAGAATATGCAATAAATTGCTCATGAGTGCCCATCCTTCTTTCTGTGCATCTGTTTCACCTCCCCAAACTGAATCATTCCCATCTTTTGTCTCTCCCTCTCAGCAAGGACATCTATTTTAATTCAGGATTTTGTCTTTTCATCTCTTAAACCCTCAAGTCTCTCATACTGAAGCAGCATCGTGGTTGTCCAGGTCCCACCAGTAAGCCTGGTGTGCCCCTGCAGTTCTCACCTACAGCCAGACTCTGGTATCATTTATGCATGGAACCTAAGCAAAATATCGATTTCAGTGGTGTTTCTCATGATTTACATTTGTGTAACAAAATTGTTCCTGCTACAAATATCCATTTTCTCTCCAATTTAATGGAAATATGATTCTTCACGTGGGAATAATTCTGTTTGGCTTTTAAAACTGGCTGCACGGGGGAATGAGTTTACCAAGTAAAAAAAAACTCCTGACTTTGCATAGTCCAGACTACAAATTATTCTTTGGTAATAGGAGCCTCTCATTCTCCTGTGGCAAACCTTTACAAAAGGAGTCCATTCAGTCACGTTGTCATACCTTGCACAGTTATTAATGAGCTCAGGGATGGAGACACAGTAGAGGGGTAATACACTAATGATCCCTTATTGATTTCATTGCAAACCTGCAGGTGTCATGGGATTTAACGCTGCATTTGAGGACAAAAAGAAGTATTTTTGTAAGGAATCAGCATCTATCTGCAATTTCAAACCACGGTATCGAAATAGGTCCTTTAGTAGGAGCCTTTAAAGTAATTTCCTTTGCTTGTGCAAAGCCTCTACTACTTTGCTCTTAGTATTTCCACTCATTACATGTTACTGCCTTCTTTCCTTTTTATGACCCCATTTTTATTTACAGTACAGCCCTTAATTTAGTAGTGCTGACACAGTTACATTTGCAGCAATAGCTTAATTACCATATATTCATGAATAGGGTGGTTAGGGATAGTAGCTATGGAACATGACAGATTCATTTGCATTATTATCATTAGCATGCTGCACAAACGAGTTTATGTTTGGGAAGGAACTGTTTAATGGGGCTATATTGGCTCCATAAGAACCCAAGTCAGGAGGAGAAGAGTGAGCTGCCACTAGCACCACACTGGCCTGAAACCTCTGTAAACTGCACCGTGATCATGCTGACAGATGGTATGCAATGCCATTTTCCTACTCAGCAGAAAATGGAAAAATATAATAAAGGCACGACAGAGATTAGAGTCTTTATCAATGAGACTTGAAATCTAGTGCACCATATGCTTGGTATAAAAAGAAGCATTCATCTGAAAAAATTAAAGCAGAGCATAGGCTGAATTTATCTGTTGCTCTTTGTAGACTTCGTGGTTAGGTTTTAAATCCATAATTTTAAACATAAGTGTAGCTGTAGTGAGTGATAACGTGGTGCTCCAGCATCTTCCTTGCTCTCTAGTAGCAAGTCCTTCCCTCACTGCTCTCAGAACGAGACTCTCTCTGTGCTGAGGTGATTTTGGCACCAGGAAATGGGCTGGCACCAGCTGATGTTCCCAAACCTTCTCCCCACCCCGTTTGTTGGTGGCAGACCTGACCCAGTGCCCGGGGGCAGAGGGATCTGAGCCAGCAGAGTCTGACCTTTCCTTTGGCAAAGGCCCAAAGAGGCATCTTCAGACATCCCCAGCCAAGGCTGGTGTCTCTGCCAGGGTTATTTTGCCTGCTCTTTACTGGGTGCTCCTTAGTGGCAACACATGGGGCTTGCTGAATGCTTGAAATGTAGGCTCACACGCTCTGTTGATAAATATCTCCCTTCCAGTGTCCTGCAGGAAGGGCCATCGTTCCTGGTGAAATGCCAATGGCCAGTTCAGGTGTATGGGGAGATTCTGGGCCACCACTGGCTGCAGGTGATCCATCCCTGGGCACACGTTCCCTGCACAAAGGGAGAGCTGCAGAGCTCGAATCCCTGCGATACTCAGGTGTGTGCCTGATGCTTGGCACAGGAGTAGTCCCACTGGAGTTATTGCACTTGCTGAAAATCAAAATCTGCTCCCCCAGACCTGATCCCTGCTCCAGATTAGGGGGTGCACTGAAGTGCACCCCCTAATCTGGAGCAGGGATCAGGTCTGGGGGAGCAGGGAAGCCAAAATGCTGCTGTGATTGTCCCTTGAGGATGTGAACTCTGTTTATGCCATGAGATAAAAGTGGCTGGGGAGGCTAAAGACACAGACAGGAATGATGGCTCTGCTCCCCCTGGGGCAAGGGGAGATTTCCCAGCCTCAGGGATGAGTTTGCAATACACAAAACTGGTGATTTGGAAATGCAACCATTTTTCCCCCTCTTAACCCTCCCTGTTAGCTTGTTCTTTGGGGTAGGCTCCAGTCTGAACAACAGCTTCTTTCAACCACACTCACACGAGGGAACACGGATTTGTTTGGAACAGGTAGAGAGGCCACTCAGCTCATTTTCATTCTCTTCTGACACTCCAGAGTAAGACAAGAGATGTGTTCAGTTTTCTTACTCATCCAGATGAGATTGCTGAGACAGCAGGGCCATAAACTCCAAAAATTGTACCTGGCTGAGCCCTAGGAAAGCTTCATCACAGACAATGAATATAAAGACACAGTACAGCTTGTGTGGAGAACTGCTCTGGGGGAAGATTTTTTGGGTAAAAACTGAGCTCATCTGTGTTCAGAAACACTGAGGTGCTTGACCTGTGCCTTTTCAAAGATCACTCATAAATCACTACTCAGGAGGGGCACCTCCAAGGCCTCAGTGCTTGTAGTCAAATCCTGCTCACCCCTGGTTTCTGTGGCATGATACCAAAGGCATAAGTGCCTTATCTACACCAGGGGTCTTATCAGTTTAACCCAAATCCCCTTGTTCTTTTTGTCCCTTAATCAGAAAGGCCTAAACACTTTGAGACCATAAATCCCATAATTTCTTGCTGGTTTTTGTCCACATTGGTTATGTGCAGCACGAGTGAGGGAGGCTGTGGATAAACCCTTCACTCAGAAGTTGGACATGTCCATGCTGGATCGTGCTGGAGGTCACTCCAGCAGCCAGGAGAGACTCCAAAGGGGGCAACACTTTCCTAGGAAATGCTCCCAGACTCCCACAGGCATCCCTGGCACTTCCCAGTCCAGAGGTTCTGTCCTGCTGTTTGAGATCCTTCAATGATGTTTTCTCCTATAACTTTTCCCCTCTTGTTTTTGTTTGTAATCTCCTAGCACCCACAGCATCCTGTGGCAAGGAGTTCCAACGTTAATTCACACATTCTCTTAAAAACTCCTTTTTTAACTGATTATCTGCTTGTTGTCTTCCATTCCTGGAGTCCTGATTGACTCCCACATTGACAGTCCCACGACCCTGGATGTTCCTGGCTTTGGGATGTGTCAGCAGGATGCACTTGTCAGGGTTGCAAAATGAGTTCCATTGGAATAAGACTCGGTCTGTGTGCTCCCAAGCAGCAAAAACCCCACTGTATTACTCAGCAGTATCTTCATGCTATAAATACACTTATTTTTTTTCGCATTAATTCATCCTTATTTACCACAGCAGATAACAGAACTCCGGGCTCAGATCCACGCCGCAATAAAAAACGACAGAAATTTCCCCCAGATTATAAAGATTTGTCATGTTGTCACCACGTTTATTTTCTCCATCTATTTCTCTCCTTTCTGTGCGTTGCTTTATGCTCTGCAGGGCCCTCAGGGGAGGAAAAGGGGGTATTGTTTTGAAAAATATAAGGGTTTTTTGATTAAAGGATACAAAATTAATTTGCTTCACAGAGCCTGGAAGCGTATTATTTGACAACTGTACTTCACTGAACAAACACAGCACACATGGCCAAATTCATCATGTTGATCACCAGACCCTGGCCATTTGTTCTCCAGACTGGGGCGTCTCTTTTTGCAATTAGAGAATGTGAATTTGGTAAAACACATGGCAACACAGGTTGTTGTTTTTTTCACTAGCTTGCACAGGGTTAGAGGAATGATGTGGCTGCAGCTCCCCCTGAACTGGGAAGAGCGTTGGAGCACAGCACTGATCACACTGGTGATACTGGACACCAGGTCTGGAGACTGAACCACCCCAACTCATAACCCCAAACTCAGGTTTAGTAGCAGGGTTTAATTTAGGGTTAGGTCCTAACTAACCAGCAGAGATCAGAAGAGTCACAATGGTTTTCTCTGAAGAGTAGATTTTTCCCATTTAAAGGATTGGGAATTGAGGTTCAGAGTCACATCTGGATGGACACCAGGGCACCACCACTGCCCTCATGCTGGCCCACAGCCCAGCTACCAGGCACTGCACTCTGAGGTTATTTTGGATATGTGATGCTCTCAAAACAGAGCACAATCCTTGGGCAGACACTGTTAGTAACTGGGAGACAGAGCTGAAGACAATGTGCTTTTCTGGGTATTCATACACCAGAAAATGGGGCAGAGAAATCTGCGTGGCTGCCCTGCCCTGGGAAGGCACATCTGTACCCTGCTGTCCCTGTGGATGCAGCTCCACTGGGACATCCCCTTGATGCACAATGGTTACATTGCCTGCTAAGCCTCTGCTTTGCTTTGTGTTTTTGAGTGCAACGAGGAAGAGCCCAAAATTACTCACACAGGCAGAAATGTCACTATGGAAACAAGGAGACAGTTTAGCCTAGTTTGGCCAGTATTGACAGAGCTGCTCTAATAACCCAGAAGATGGTGCGACCCTGGCTGTCTGCAGACAGCTCCTGAGGAGCACAAATCCTTAAACCTTCTAAAATATCCCTATATTGGTCCTAACAGACCTTATCAACTCTGTCCTGTTTTCACAGGGCCTTCCCATATCTGAAGGACTTTGGGAGCGCACGGATGGGATGAGACCTGAGTAAGCCTTGTGAAGACACCCTGTTTTCCTGTCCCAGCCTTTCCACTGGATCAGATGTGTCTCTCCATCAGTGTGTGTTTGGAAATCACATGATGTTTGCACACACAGAGCAGTTCAGGTCTGTTTTCTGCAGCCCCAGCCTGGGCTCAGGATGGAGAGCATCCCACGGCGCTTGTAAGCACAAAACACACTCTGCTGGAGGAGCAGCAGTGACTCCTGCCACAGCAAACACACCTCGTGTGTACAGCACGACCAGTTCTGTCAACCCAAGTGAAAATAATGTTATAAAAACAAGCTGGATGAAATCCTGCTGCTTGTGAGCCCTGGAGAGAGTGCACGTCCCCATCTCCCTTCTCCCTGTGATTTATCTGCCTCCATTTGCCTCAATCCATGCAGTGAGCTTTCAGGAAGCTCCTGCTGTAACCATTTTTCTCTGCAGATGTGTTCTCTGGGGGGTCCTACCCCGTAGCCACTTGTCTGAAAGATGAGCACGAGGAATATGTGGAGATGAGACCCTTCCTGCAGATCAGCACCAGCTCTCCCTGCCAGCACAGACTCTCACACCTCCTGCAGTACGAAACCAATTTAAGTTGAAAACACAATTAGAAGCAGTGATTTTGTAATGCCAGTGTTTTCAACACCTTCCAGACAACTCTGTACCCAGAGAGGAGCTCAATGTGGCATCCAAGTGGCTGGTCCCCAAAAAAGAGTGAGTGAGAATAAACTCCCGAGGACCCCCTTAGGGAAATTTGGGATAGTTATTCCTGCCAAAGGTGGGGAACATGCTTGGGGCTCCCACCAATCCCAGAGACCCTCAGCTCGAGCCAGTTTCCCTCTGGCAAACAAAGTAATGAGTCCTATTGAGATGGTTTCGCTGTTTTTATTGCTTTCTGGAGGTAATTACTGGTGAAGAAGGAAAAGAGAAGGAAAAGACAGCTTTTAACCATCCTGGGCAGATCAAACCACCTCTGTCCTAGAACACCAGAAGTGCTTGATGGCCCCAGATCTCCTGCAGGGAACCAGGACCAAACCTGCTCCCTGGGCAGTGTTTCCAGCAGTGCTGGGAGCTGAAGGGGAGAGCTTCAGGGGAGATGCTCTCACCTTAATCCCTGAGCCACACTCGGCTTTAGCTCAGCCTTTGAACACAAAACCTGCTCCAGTGCTGTCAGTCACCATCCACACCTGAACAGCAAGAGAAAGCAAGAGCTTTCTGTCTTCTCAAGCCTTCCCCCAGTTCAGGTCAAGGTTAACTTGCAGGGACAATTTTTGTCACTCTCTCCATGGAAGCAGCAATGCCAGTGCAGGGGTGGGAGCTGAATTTGGGGAGAGGAGTAAGAGACACACACAGACAGACACACTCTCACCCTGAATTTCCTTAGCATGCATTAGAGGATGCTTTCAGTACAACCAGGGAGCTGGGACCAAAGCTTGGCACCATTTCAGAAAGGCATGATTTCCTCAAAAAAAAAAAAAATCGTTTTTAAAGATAATTAATTGACCCATTTCAGCTTTTGCTTTTATTCTTTTTTCTTTTATCTGCTCTTTCCTCAGCCCATCATTCCTAATCTGTAACTGTGTCATCTTTAACACAATCACATTTCTTACAATAGGCATCTTAAAAGAAAATTAATCCTAAAGAGTCAAATCTATCCTGGTCCTTTCTGGGCTCGTGTTTCTGATCTGATCCATTTTTTCCATGCTGCTCAAAAGGAGTGGAAACAAATCTTCCTGCAAATCACTGCCTCCTTCAGCCTGTGATTCCTCTTATATGATTCATTTAGTTCTGTGTAGGAAATAAACTGAGGAGAGATGATAATTTTTTTTCCCTCTGAGGCAAGTTTATATTGGGACTTCCTGGAGTCCAGCACTTCTTACTCTTCTTACTCTCACTGTGGTACTACTAAAAACACACAGGAAAGTGAGCTGGTGAAGAAGAGCTGTGAAAAACGCGAGGGATCTGCCAGGTTTCTCCATGTTAGGAAACACAAGGGTTTTGTCTCAGGCTGCTCTAGTAAACAGAATGTAAAAATGCAGAGTGAGAGATGGAATAATCTCCCATGCACGATATAATTTCTGTGGGAGGAAGACGTCTGCACCCTCAGTTACACTGAACATGTTCTCCTTTGCCTGCATTGTGCTTTTGAGTCTCGAGTCTCTCAAAGATTCCCCTTGGAGAACAGTGAAATGAAAGACTGAATCAAGAATGAATTAATTGTGCTCAGTAATTGCAATGCTCACGTTACCCGGTCCTTCGGAGCAGTGGGAAGAGCAGCTGCTGCTCTGCCCTGGCAGGTTCTGCTCCCTGCAGCCAGGGAAGAGCTGAATGTTTGTTTTTAATGGTTATTTCAGTCCCCAGCATCTTGGGGAGCACGTGAAACGTTTGCTGATGCCAAAGTGGTCCCTGCCCTGGGATGAGCCTGGCCAAAATGCAGGGTCCTGCTGAGCTTTGCCAACATCTTCTCTACTGCAGAGGCACTTCACATTTAGCCAGGAAGGCTCTGGTGAAGGACCACCTCATACAAACTGGTATTTCAGCACTGATATGTCAGCTTTCAATCCTGCTTCAGATCTCCAAGTCCCTTTACAGGCTGGAGGTCACCCCAGCAGGTTGACCAGGGCTGACAGCAGTGACCCGACCAAGCTGCCCTCTGGTGACCCCTCCCATGCCAGCCCACCACGGCAGTGAAAGTTGGTGGCTTTAATTTAAGACCCAAACAGTGCTGTGACAGCTCCACTCCCCCACTAAATATCATCCTTTCCAAGCCCAAGTCCCTTGCCACCAACTGGGGAAATTATTCACCTTTGTTAGACACTTTGATGTGAGGCATGGATGCTGTGGCAGGCAGCTTCTCCTCTTGGAGCACCATTTGGCTTCACACACAGCGTTCCCTGGGCCTGGTTTGTGGCCAAGGAGCCCATGGGAATGTCTTGGGTGCAGGGTGAGCCCTCGGTGTGCCTCGTCCTGGGGAGAGACTGCAGCGTTCCTTGTCATCAGATGTGGTGGGGAGCACTCTGTAAAATTGGATGTGGAAATAAGAATAGTCCCAAAAGGCTCGTGTCAGTATTTCTGCCCACTGAACCTGCCTGCTTTTAATTTTGGAAGTGTTTCTGCTGTGCTGCTCTGAGCTTATCAGATCTTTCATTCAGCACAGGCTGTCTTGGGCTAGCCCAGAGGTTACTGAGCACTCAGGATGTGCAGTGGGGGAGAAGGAGAGAGAAAAGACATCTGGAACTTGGATATTCCCTCTGAAGAAGTGCCGTTTCTAAGCCACAAATCAAGTGCTCTTTGAATTTCCAAGGCTCACCTCCTCTTCCAAAGTGGCATAGAAAAGTCCCCAGCCCCTCAGAAGAGTCTCATGCCCGTTGACTTTACAGCACATTGGAGAACAATCCATCATGAACTTAGTCTATCAAAAAAGTCCCAGAGATCAGCCTGAGTGAACATTTTGGCTCTGGATGCAGCAGTGCCAAGTCAGAAGACAAGCAGATACATACAGCTCAACTTTTTTCATAAGAGCACATTTCAAATGGATGTCATCCCTCTATATTTTTAGATTTAATGTGAAGTTTCACCACTTTAAAATTAACTTCACTTCTGACATATAATGATGCGATTGTTCATCACATCTTTGATTCTGCATTAGCTGTTGGAATTCAAGACTCTTTTTTTTTCCTCTTTTTTTGAGCGTGCCTTAATAACAAAGTTCAGTTAGGAAAAAAAAAGTTTGCCTTCATATGCATTTCCCATGCGTGTGTAAAACTCACAGGCAGCTCCAGAGCTGCCTCCTGATCTGAAAGCCCTCCGTGAGTTTTTATAAACCCTACAATATATCGCTGTCATCTCGTATTTAACAGCAGGTGCTATTAAAGGACATAAAATATGTCAGCGTAACCCCTGGAGGAAATGGGAGAGGAGCATCTTGGTTGCAGAGCTTTGTGTGCAGCAGGAGAGTGACAAGTGGTGGGTGTTTGGTTCTGGCACGTTCTCCTGGCGGGCTCCTTGCCTTGAGGGGTGGAGAGTTGTGGTACCACTCATGTGGCACCAGCTCTTCGTCTGTGAATTGCAAATTTCCATCCTCCCCTTTTTTTGGGGGGGGAGTTTCTCTCGAGGAAAAGGCAGGGCACTACTTCTTGTTTAGCAAACAGATCTCCTGATGTTCCCAAGTGGGGAGGGAAAGGAAATCCCTAGTGGTACAGGAGTCATCAGTCATTGTCACACGGAACCAGCCGGGGTGTAAAGGCGTCATTATCCTGTCAGTGTCATCCTTGGGCTCTGGGGAGAGGGTGGTGACAGACATTGGGATGAAGTCAGAGGGTCCCAGAGTGGTTTGGGTTGGAAGGGACCTTAAATCTCACCTCATTCCAAGCCCCCTGCCATGGGCAGGGACACCTTCCCCTAGAGCAGGTGGACGGTGTTGGAAGTCAGACCAATGATTTTTACTGCAACCTGGAAAACTTTTTTCCCATGTAGTAAACTTGGAACAGCAGAGAGAAGCAGGAAAAATTCCGAATTTAGATCCCATTTCTGAATTTCACTGGATCTGATACATCCCCGAGGCTCTGGGCTTGGCAGAGCAGAGGGTGCTGATATTACCTGCAGTTCCTAAGGGGGATCTCTCCTCTGCAGTTGCATTTCAAACATACGGCGAGATAAAAAAATCCTCAGTGGTTCTGTACTCATGTATGTGTGTATATACAGATATCTATAAAGATATATATTTATATGTGTATATTCATCCACCCCTACTATGAATCTAGAGCACAATGTCCTTCCAGCCTGAATTTAGATAAAGGTCAAAAACCAACCTGGTTTTCATAGAATGGTTTGGGTTGGAAGAGACCTGAAAATCACCCACTTCCAACCCCCCTGCCATGGGCAGGGTCATCTTCCACTAGACCAGGTTGCTCAGAGCCCCATCCAACCTGGCCTTGAACACTTCCAGGGATGGGGAAGTGTTCAAGGGTTCATTTCATGCTGGCAGCATCCAACAAAGGAGGCTTTGTGCCTTTAGGAATCTTCTTCTACCTCTGGGCTCTTGCTTGTCCAGCACGTGGAATGCAAGCTACCACCTAAAATACTGAGGAATTAAAAGCATAAAGGCTGTGGAGTTGTAAAGTGAAGGAAGGAAAACATTGGTTCACTGGTGAAAAGAAAGAAGGATTTATTTCCTGTTTCATTCTTATTGCATCGTGGATAATGTCAGTGAAGACAAAATGCAAATGGCACCAGGAAGAAGAGAAACTTCCCCTAAATCAGGGTTTCTCACCCTTTAAGGGGAGAGCAGCTCCCTGAATGAAACCTGTCATGATTTTGGTGTAAGAACAGGACAGTGCAAAGCATGGCAAGAGGTGTCAGTGTAAGTGAGGCGTGGGGTGCTGTGAGAGCTCGGGAGAGGATGCGTGCTCTCGAGCCAAAAGGTTGTCAGGAGACAGGGATGAGGCTCAGAGCAGCTGGAAACTGCTCAGGACTGGCAGGAGAACACTTCCCTGCCTGCTGTGAATCCTGTCTCCTGTGCACAGTTTGAAGCAATACAAAGTAGGCTCTGGAGGAGATAAATGACATTATTAGCTGTTTCTGCCTTGCTGCCTCGCTCTGCGTGGGGATTGTTCTCTTCCACGGACAGGGATTGGGAAGCATCACGCTAAAGAGGCTGGGACCACAGAGGGTCTTGTGGGGTGTGGGTGGCAAAACCCACCCAACCTCAATGCTACAGCAGTACAGATGTACCCACACACACACACAGAGGTATAAATGTGCTCTTGGGCCTGCTGAAACGCAGAGAGTAAACACTGTTACAGAACCGCATTTTCGTGTTGTCTTATGTTCTCAACATCATATAGAGGACAACAACAGAAACAGGGAAGGAAACAGGGTTCTTTGCTCCAAGCAAAATAACTGCAGCTTTTGACATATATTTAGCTGGGAAAAGGCAGAATGATGTTGAAAAAATAATAAGAACAGAAAAGCAAAACCCCATTTTTCAAGTTAATTAAACAACCGTAGCAGCCCAAGTCCTTGCTGGACTCCTTTGAAATGCACGGAGTTATCGCTCTTGCTTCAAAGCTGACTGCAAAGCACATCCTTTATCTTTACTCTCCCAGCCACCTGCTCTCTGTAGATGAGTCCAGCTGCAGCCCAAGGAATTGCAATAAAGCGCTGCAAGTGGAGCAAGGCAGAGACAAGAGGATGACTCCATGTCACATGTCCAAGGATGTCCCAGCACGATTTAAGGACTCAGTCACGGGGTACCCTGGATGTTGGGTGCAGCTGTGTCCTCTGAAAGCCCCGAATGTCTCCAGTGAATGTGGCCCTCAGATAAAGTTGCCCCACTTTTACCTGTGCCAAGGTGGGTCCAGAGCCTGCTGGGGTGTTCACGAGGGAAAAAAATGGCATTTTCACTGTCACTTACCAAAGCGATCCATTTACTGCAGTCTGCTCCATCTGAGGCTTTCCAGATGCTCCTGCTGTGCATTAATCACCGACAGAAACCCTGAGGATGGCTGGAAGAGCTGTGTGCTGCTGAGGCAGGCGAAGAGAAAGAGCTGGTGCAGACAACTGGAAGGGTTTTGCAATACAGCTTTGATTGCAGCCATGCTGCAGTTTTTAATGTGCTTATGATTTAAGATCACAGAATTACGGAATGGTTTGGGGCTGGAAGGGATCTTAAAGATCATCTTGTTTCACCCCATGGGCAGGGACACCTTCTGCTATCCCAGGGTGCTCCCACCCTGTCCAGCCTGGCCTTGGACACTTCCAGGAATGGGGCAGCCACAGCTTCTCTGGGCACCCTGTGCCAGGACCTCCCCACCCTCACAGGGAAAAATCTCTTCCTATTATCCAATCTCACCCTGCTGTATGGATTGTTGGCAGCAGTTTGCCTCAGAGAGCAGTGGGTGACACTGAGATGAGGCTGTTGGTGCTGTCTGGGTGCTGCAGAGCAGCATTTGAGGCTGGGGTGCCAAAGGGGTGGCACAGGGCAGGAGCCCCTTCGTCCTCACTGAAAAACAGGAGACCTTCATAAAGACAGAGATTTCTTTCTCTTCCTCACAACTTGCAACAGCACTGACAGCCTGGCAGGGGGCTGGAAACAGGGGAATCATTTGGGATCTGGAGGAGGGACTGGGAAGCCTGGCAAGGTCGGGGTGGAGGATGTTTTGGCAGAGCTGGGGCTGTGGGCAGGGCTCAGGGCACCCTTGCAAACGTGCCCTTTTATCCAGGTGGCTGAAACTGCGGCTTGGCAAGACAAAATCCGCATCATCCAGCTCCACCGAGTTCCATGGAAGGAGGCCAGAGGCTTTCTGGCTGAGTGGATGCATATTCCTGGCCCATGAAATGTTTGGGGGGGAATGTGGGCTCCATAGTGCTTTTCATGCATGCTGGCAACAGGTTTTTTTAATAGGGTCACTACTCAGAATGGCTGTAATGATATTTCTATTGTAATGTATATTCTGAAGGTATAATTTGCTGGAATTGTCACATTTATGGGAAAATCAATGACGTTTTGAAAGTTCTTTAATGTTTTATGGCACATGTGCTGCTTAAGTAAAATAATGGGCTTCATCCTCATTTACCAAGAATGATACCTTCATATCGAAAACCAATGTTTTAAAAAATTCATTTCCACCTCAGATTTGAAGGTGGATGTTTAATATATAGATGTTAAGGGGTTTGATTAATATCTGAGTCCTGCTGTTCATAGAGCAGCGTTATTAATAACGACAAGGAAAATGGAGGCATTCTTTCATGCAGGTTTTTAATGGAAACTGATATTTGAGAGTTTATCTTGGAACAACAGGCATTTCATACAAGAAGAAAAAATATTGGTTAGCTTGCAGCCAGTTATCTTACGAAAAATCTCTTGCTCAGAAAGGTTTTGCTGAGCTAAGGGCTATTTCCTTCATCATTTCTCCAAGGAGGCAAGGGCATCTCAGCAAATTCTGCTGAATAGAGCGTTGACAAGAGATGCAGATTGACATTACAGCCCAGAAAACATCTACAAGCAGCTGTCACAGCATGTCCTTATTATCAAATCTCACATTCTATTGTCACCAAAACCTAGATGAAATCTTTATGGCCCTCCACGACAACATTTCTGCATCAAACGGGAGGTTCCTATTCCCAGATCTAATGAGCCCTGAAACCTGATGATGGCCTCAGGCAGAACACGGCCCAAGGTGGATTTCAACAACGTGGAATTTTGATAGAAATTTTGCTTTTTAGGTGGGAAGAAAGGCACATTTCTGTGAAAAGTGTCTTTGCAAATCACCAGAGGGGAGGGAGCTGGGGAGGGAGCTCAGAGTGCTGGGCTACGTGCTGCTCTGGTGGTCAGAGCAGCATCAGGCACAGAGCTGAGCACATGGCTCTTTAATTGACTGCATAAATAACAATACAGCATCTGAGAATGCAAACAGCTCAGCTGTGATTTGTGTCTCCCCCAGAGCCCATCCCCACCCATCCACCGCTCCCGAGACGCCTCTTTTCAAGGTGGCGGAGTCCAAAACCCCCACTTGCCAAAAAAGTTTGAAACTGGCAGGAACCTCTCTCAAATCCCTTCTCCACAGTTGAATTCCCATATCCTCCCAGCGAGTGCCTCATGTGCTGTGAACATTTTATTGGCTCATTCCCTGGAGCAACCTACACACAGCTCCTGCCCATCCCTGCTGGCTCCAGTGCCCCGGGGAAATGTGCCTGGAAACTCAGGAAAACCCATCTGAGCTCTCAGTCAAGCCACAGCAGCAGTGTCCTGTCCAGTTGAGCAGAGGCAGGTGAACTTTCATGTGAGCAGAACGGGAAAATAGTAGAAAATTGCAAAGAAATGTTTTTGTTTGTTTTTTTTTTTTTCTTAAAATGCATTTCTAGGCAATACCGGTTTCTTAAAATGTTTTTCTCTCAGATTTTCTCTTGCTGGACCATCCTGGCTTGCTGGATGCTGCTTGAGCAGCTTCTTCACAGGGCTGATGCAAGCCCAAATCCCACCAGCCCATCCTTTCCCTCCCAGGGGAGGGAGGCAGGCTCGGCAGCAGGATTCAGTAAAATGAGGATTTTCAGCCACACCGAGGTGATTGCAGCCAGAAGGGCCAGAGCAGAGATTTAATCAGGGCAATGTGCTTTTAATTTGCTTTTTTTTTCCCCTCTTAGTAACAGGCCCACTGAACAGCCTGGGAAGAGGAATAATTAATACATGAGGCCTGAGAGCAGCCTGGGTAGCAACTGCAGAAATTTCATCGAAAGCCAGGTTTAATTGCGCCTGCCAGCTCCCTTCCAGCAAACTGCTGCCACACCAAGTGCTTTGGAGGAAAAAGGGGACCATTTGCTGAGCAGCTTTGATCTTCTGGGCTTGCTCAGGCTGCCCTGGAGGGCATTTCATAGAATCACAGAATGGTTTGGGTTGGGAGGGACCTGAAAGATCATCTCATCCACCCCCTGCCATGGGCAGGGACACCTTCCACTGTCCCAGGGGGCTCCAAGCCCTGTCCAGCCTGGCCTTGGACACTGCCAGGGATCCAGGGGCAGCCACAGCTTCTCTGGGCACCCTGTGCCAGGGCCTGCCCACCCTCCCAGGGAAGGATTTCTTGCTGATACCTGATCTAATTGGTGAGTTTCTCTCTGCTGGGGAGCCACAGATCTTCTCTGCCTCAGTGTCTGAGATGAAAACTGCGATGAGATGCTGGGGAAGCATCTGTGTGCCCTGAACCCAGAGCAGCACAAAGCTTTAGAGCACAAAGGAAAGAATGACCCAAGGTCTTTCCACAGGCTTAGAGGAAAAAGCTGGTGCTGTACTCTTCAGTCTTTTTGAAAACTAAACAGTGTCATTTTTCTGTAGAGCAGTGGGGGTTTTTTTTGTTGATGAAAATCGAGAAGGTTTTGAACTCCTTCAAAAAGTACAAAATTCCCCATCTCCCTTCTTGCAAGCCAGAGTTACTGGATGTGCTCAAATGAGATTCACCAACATCAGTCCTCTGATCTGTATTTTATGATGAATAAACTCACCTTCAAAACTCTCCTGGCTCTAGGCAAACCTGTAGGAAGAAAACAAACGAGGAAAAATTATTGCCTTCTGATGGTTCTGCCATCACTGACACGATATTTTATTAAAATTATGACCTGTCAAAACTACAGATTGCCTTCCACCTACCCCTATATTCCCTTCCAGACCAGAAGAACCCCATCAGAGCCCTTGGGAAGGGATCTCCCATTGCCCTGCCCACTCTGCCCTTGCCCTGTGAATTCTGTAAGTCTCTGGAGCATTTAAATCATGCAGGGGAAGAAGGAGGCCGGGAGTTTGTTGTGCTGCACAGAGAATATTGTTTTTCTTTGCACTGTTTTCTTTAGAAAGGTTCTTTGCAAGGCTCTTTGCTCCCCCTTCAATCCTTGTGTTTCATAAACTCTCTGCAGCTCTGCTGGAACAGAAATCAGCTCCCAGGAGACATTTTAAGAGTAAATGGTCCCAGATTTCCTGGCAGGAACCTGTTACCAACAACAGAGAGCTTTTAAGGCCACAGGGTTGCAGCTTTATCTCAGGATGAAGCAGTGGCTGGGTGTGAGCGAATGCAGCAGCAGCTCCATGGCTGTGGCAGCACGGGCAGGAGGCACTGCAGGAGCTGCATTTCCCTCTGATCCCAGAGGAAAAGCAGAAGCTCCCCCCCTCCCCCAAGTCTTTAATTAACGCCTGAATAATGAGAAATCTCGGTGTGGAAACCCTCCAGTAGCACAGGGCAGAGTTAACACTCATCTCCCAGCGCTGGGTCCTGCCAGTGCTGCGTCCTCCCAGCTGCACCAGCCCCACCGCTGCCTGTTCCTAAAACCTTACAGGGATTGGCACATCGGAATTCCCCCTCAGGGCATCCCCACCGGCCGGGCTGGCACCGTGCTGGTGCTCGGCTCAGCCCCCACAACTCAAACTGGGAGGGGAAGACCAGGACAGAGAGCACCAACTGTGCTGCCAACCTGGAGGGAGATGCATCATCCAGGGAGGAAATAACATTCATGGGGATGTAGTTCCAAATTCCTCTCTGACTGACTCTGACAAACGTTCCACCAGTTTTCCTCAGCATCCTCGAGCCACTTTGTGAAGCAGGCCCTGCTTCAGATGGGCATCAAAACCCAGAGCAAGGCTGGCTATTTGAGGCTTCTTCTCTGAAGAACTGGGAAATTGTAACAGCAGAGGAAATCACAGCAGAGACAAAAAAATTGCAATTTTTGAGCAAGATGTTGTTACCTGCAAAACCCAGGTGGGACCTTCCCTCCCCCAGCACTCCCACTGCAGGGTGCAGTCTCCTGCTGTAGCAATAACATGATTCTGTGTTCAAACAGAGCTTTTTAAAGGAGGAAATAGCTTGATTTTCCACCTTCAGGAGAAAATGGAGGTCAGTTGTCCAGGGTTGCACGGTGAGGCTTGGCAGGGACAGCAGCAGATGAGGGACACGAGCTGCCAGGTCCCAGCCAGGCTCTCATCCCTCCCAGCCAAATTGCTGGTGACTCAGGAATTTTTTTCCATTTCCTTCTGAACCTCCAGCAATTGGGAGCTGCGGGGCTAAGGGCAGTGTGATCCCCAGACCCGGAGTCTAATCAGGTTTTTCAGTTCCTAAATTCTCAGGTAGATTAGAAAGTCATTTTTGTTGTCATATTTGGGTTCATTAGTAGGCTGTCGGATAAATTATCTCTGATCTCGCTGATGACACTTGGTTGGGCTCCAGCTCCAAGCAAACCACAGCGCTGCTGGTGGCTGCCTGTGCTATTCCCAGCCAGTTGTCAGCAGGAGAAGAAAAATCATTGCAAATTTTGTCACTGTCATTTGGTCCAGATCGGACAAACTGTGATGGAAACTTTAATGTCTCATGAAAACAGAGCCATTGACTGTGAGGGGCATTTGCTGGCTCCTCCTCTCTGTGCTCTTCAGAGCCATCTCTGAGCTGTTTCTGAGCAGCAAGGATTGTCTGCTGGCAAACACCATCACCCTTCACCTGATCATCCGTGGGAGGCTGGATTTAAACTAAAAGAAGAGAGATTTAGATCAGATATTGGGAAGGAATTGTTCCCTGTGAGGGTGGTGAGGCCATGACACAGCTGTGGCAGGAACTGTGGCTGCCCCTGCATCCCTGGAAGTGCCCCAGGCCAGGCTGGATGGAGCTTGGAGCTCCCTGGGATAGTGGGAGGTGTCCCTGCCCACAGCAGGGCGTGGAATGGGATGGATTTTGAGTCCCTCCCAACCCAAACCATTCCATGATTCCATGATTCAACCATCAGTGCAGGGTTGCCCTCCCCAGCCACAGCCTTGGGAGCTGGGAGACAAAATGAGAGTCAGAAATGATCAGCCCCAAAGTCTTCTGCCTTTTAATTAATTTGCAGCCAATGAGTGACTTGTTAACAACCCGCTCACATTTGAAAGAGCATTTTGGCAGGTTTCCACCCCCTAATACCATATAGATAATTCTCTCACAATGTACCATAGATAATGCAATTAGCCTAGAGTTTCCATAGACATGTTTTATATTATCTACTTAAAATAATCCTGTTTCCTTGCTGTAATCTAATCGAGCTGTGACTTGGTGTGCCCTAAACAAGATATATGGTTGAAGACAAGATAGAAATAATAAACAAGGGGAGGATAGGTGCTGTACCCTTGGTTTTTGATTGAGACACTATGGATTTGGAGTAGATTCAATGCAACATCTGGCTTGGGTGGTGTAATTGTGTGACAGTGAATATTTTGAAGGCATTGCTGATCACAGAATCATAGAAATATTAAGGTTGGAAAAGCCCTCAGAGATCAGCCAGTCCAACCATTAAGCTGACACTGCCAGCCCAGCACTAAACCATGTCCCTAAACACCACATCCACACGTTGCTTGAACACTTCCAACCACCTCCCTGAGCATCCTGTTCCAATGACTTACCAACTTCTTGGGTGAAGAAATTTTTCTTCTCGAATTCAGGAAGATCAAAGTGGCTGAGCCCTTTAGTCAGTGCAGCACCTCGTGGCTTTGGGAAGGGGGCAATGGAATCCATGGATCTGAAGGGTTATTCCTGCTGCAGAGGCGTGCAGGAGCTGCCAAAATCTGTGAGAAAATAAGGTGGTGAACCAATGTTCATGGCCTCAACCATTATTTCTGCCTTTCTCTGGCATCCAGCTGGTCCTGCTGGTGTCCAGGGCGTGCAGAGTGGTGAGGACTCCAACGAGGAGCATCCTTCAGCAGCTCCTTGGCACTGCCAGAGCACAGCTTTCCCTTCAGCCCAGCTGGCACCACGATAAGCACAGCTCCACCACCCCCAAAGCACAGGAAGGGCCCAGTGCAAAGCAAAACATTAGCAGTTATTAGTATTGGGAAAAGATTTAATGGTATGATTGGCAGGTTAAATAAGGATTGATGGGGATCATCCAGCTGCCAAGCTGGATGTGTTTGCTGTGGAAAACACACATTCCCTACATTGCACGTGCTGGAAATCTGAGTGACCACGTGAAATGTCCTGTGCCATACTCAGGAGCTCCCAAGTGATGTGAAAAATTCCCCCGTCTACATCACAAAAGAGGTTTGAGGGGTTCTGTTCCTATATCATCCTCTAATGATCTGTGTGCTGCAAAATTAATTTCTATTTGGCTGAAAACCTGGACAGGCTTTCAGTATCTATCAAAACTTCCCAGTCCAACATCTGCCCTCTGCAACCACAGATGCATCCATCACTTTTTTGTCTTCAAAGCATCTTGTCATGGATGGGCAGGAAGCTCAGAAATTCAGATGATTTGTAAGGAAAAGAAAATCCCCTGTTTAAGTATCAGACCAGATTCTGCCTTGCATTTTCATGCACCCTCTGTACCCATCAGGGTACATCTCTGGTGGGGTCTCAGCTCAAATGCCCTCAGGTGGCGTCAGTGCCACAACCCCTGTCCCCAGGGCTCCTTTTTGTGCCCAGGGCACTGAGCCCCATCAGTCAAAAATCCTGGGAATGGGCACTCGTTCCTCCTGCCCTGAGCCACACAACCCACAAATGTGCTTTCCTTGTAGCCATGTATATTTTATAGGCAAACATCCAGCCTGCAAACTCCAAACATCCTTTGGGGCCGTTGTCACAGCTGAAAAATCTGACTGAAGTAGGAGGGCTCGCAGGTATAACACAAGAAGTGGTTTTGCCAGGGTTTAAAGTCAGGTAAGTCGATATAAATGGAGGCCCTGGTTGTGCTTGCAGCATCAGAGATGCATCATCTGTTCAAGCTTCTGAGTGCCTTGTTCAGCAAGGCACCGGGGCATGTGCTCAGCTGCAGGAGCACGGATCCCATCCCCGCACTCCGTGGGATTCGCGGCTGTGCTCAGAGATAAAAACGCCTGCAAAGTTGCAGCTTTATCTCAGCTTTAGTACTCCAGGAGCAGGGATGGAGCATCTCATCAGCTTCCTCTTTGCCACACTGGCTCTTTAAACAGGTTTTGTGGCTTTCAAGATGTTTGTGCTTGTGTAGAGGAGGCTGAGTACCCAGCCCCGCTGTCAGCTCGCTGTCTCCAAAAGCCACATTTATCCCCGCCTGCCTTGGACCGTGATTTCCACATGAATCCATTCACTGGTTTGTCTTCCCTAGGCTCCAGTGTCTCAGTCCAAGCACTCAGTTTGTTCTACTCCCCTCGATTAGAAAGCTGGCTTTCCACGTTTATCTATCTCACGGAGATAAAAGAATATACACCATAAAAATAATTTCAGAACTAAACTCCTGCATTTATAATACTTCCCATTTCTCTTTTTTTTGTCTTTAAAATTGCTCTATCACCACTGAACCGCAGCGTCTCTAATCCTCGTGTGGATGAGGATGCAGGAAATCCAAAGCACATTATTAATACACAGTAATTTCCAAAGAATTAAAAGCAGACACATATTATGGCAGATGCTGTAAAGCAACAGGAAAAAAAAAAATCTAATAACATGTAAAGAAGAGAAAACCGTACTCCGGAAAGCTTTTTACAAGTTGAGGAAGGATGATGCGAAATCCAGTGGGCAGGAGCATCTGGAGCCGAAGTAAATGGGCGCACAGAGATGCTGCACACAGAGATGCTGCACGGAAATGCTGAGCGCATCCCTCGCCCGGCTCACTCACAAGTTAATTGCTGGGGAAGGGGTGGCTCCGTTCTGCGGCCGCGAGAGGGTCCCAGCCCTTCTCCGCGTCCCAGCCACCGCTGATGTCCCGAAGGCAGGCGCTAATGGCAGGATTTATCACTGCCATCACACTTCATTACCGCAGTTTAGTGTTTAATGGAGCGAGCGGAGGCTCCTCGCTTGCCGTGCCCCCCAAGCTGCGGCTCCTGGGCACTCGGGATGGGCGGCTTAAAGGGTTAATTCAATGAGCCCGGCAGCGTGACAGCGCTGCTTGTCCTCCTCACTCGTCGGGAAAACAGAGCCGTGGCAGCCCCGGGTGGGATGGCCAGAGCCCCAGGGAGGTGACAGTCCCCGGTGGGATGCACCGGGTTTGGGAGGGATGGCAGAACCGCAGGTGGGGTGGCCCGGGGTGGTGGCAGCCCCAGGTGGGACATGCAGAGCCCTGGAGTGGTGGCAGCCCCATCTCAGGGCGGGATGTGCAGAATCCCAGAGAAATGACAGAATCCCAGCCCCGGGTGGGATGCTCAAAACCCCTCAGTGATGGCAGAACCCCAGTGGGATGTGCAGAACCCCGGTGGGATGTGCANGGTGGGATGGCCAGAGCCCCAGAGAGGTGACAGCCCCCGGTGGGATGGCCAGAGCCCCAGAGAGGTGACAGCCCCGGGTGGGATGGCCAGAGCCCCAGAGAGATGGCAGCCCTAGATGGGATGGCCAGAGCCCCAGAGAGGTGACAGCCCCGGGTGGGATGCTCAAAACCCCTCAGTGATGGCAGAACCCCGGTGGGATGTGCAGAATCCAGGGTGGGATGCCCNTAGGATGCCCAGAGCCCCAGAGTGGTGGCAGGACCCCAGTGGGATGCCCAGAACCCTGGTGGGATGTGCAGAACCCGGGGTGGGACGTGCAGAACTCAGAGTGGGATGTACAGAACCCCGGTGGGATGTGCAGAATCCAGGGTGGGATGCCCAGACCCCCGGTGGGATGTGCAGAACCCCAGCGGGATGTGCAGAGCCCCAGAGTGATGGCAGAACCCCGGTGGGATGCCCAGAACCCTGGTGGGATGTGCAGAACCCGGGGTGGGACGTGCAGAATCTGGGGTGGGATGTGCAGAACCCCAGGTGGGATGTGCAGAACCCCCATGGGATGTGCAGAGCCCCAGGTGGGATGTGCAGAGCCCCAGGTGGGATGTGCAGAACCCCAGGTGGGATGTGCAGAACCCCGATGGGATGCCCAGAACCCCAGGTGGGACCTGTGGCAGTCCTGGGTGGGATGTGCAGAGTCCCGGAGGGCCTCGGGTGAGATACAATCACTATCAATCACTTCCTTTTCCTCCAACCTTCCTGGTCAAAGCCACGTTTCAGCCTGGTGTTTATCAACCTGTGATTGGCAAGAAACAGATCTATATTTTTAATGAGATTCAGAATTTATTCTGCTCTCAGACACGGACTTTGAACTCTTGATGTGAACTTCAATCCCACAAATACACACGTGAATGGTGTCCATGTATGGGTGGTCCTGTGCAACTGGGCAGGGCCCACTTGGATGAATGAAGCTGATCACATGTGTAAGTGTTTTTAGAACTGAGCAGCCCAATGTGAGGTCTCGTGGCACAAAGGAGGCAGAATCTGGCCCAAAAAAAAGGGAGCAGGAGCCAGACACTGCACCCAGAGCCCAAAGGGACCAGCACAGGGCTCGTCCTGCAGGTCTCTCTGTGCCCCAGCAGGAGGGATCAGAGGGTTTATGGCTCTTGCAAGCTTCTCTCTGATCAGGGCAGGTTTATAAGAGTGTGTATAAACATGAACACTCTGTGATGAGCAAATAATGCAAGTACCTCCATAAAAAAAGGAGAAGAAAGTACAAACGACTGAGCAAGCGAGGAGCAGTTTGAAAAAGCAGAGGCAGCAGCCAAAAATCCCGCTGCATGATGGTGTTTTGGATGCTGGTTGTCACACACAGCAACCCAGCCAGGTAATTTGCTGCCTTTAGAACTGAAACAACTTCATTTTTCTTGCCTGAAGTGTTACCTTGGTGCCAACTGCTCTTGTAGTGCCTCTGTGTTGCCCTGCCTCCCGTCAGCCACGCTGCTCTGCTGTGGGGAGATGTCAGTTTGAGAGATCCCACAATCTACTACTGCCCCAATTCACCCAAATTCTTCCAGCTACTTCAGTCATAGGATCGAAAAGGGCACAGAGAGCCTCAGATTTGGTATCCAAGTCACATAACACTTGGTAAAGAGCTTGGAGAGTTAAGCCAGCTTCAGCTACCCTGCTTTAATTTTTTAAATGCCAAAGCTCCCCAGAAAGCATCCTTCAGAGGAGGATACCTACTTAAATCCTAAACACTCTGATAAAAATGCTATTTAAAACACTGGGATATATGAAAAAGAGGCACTTGAAAGTGAATAAAACATTCAGCAAAGTAACTGTGCACACACATAAAACACTCACCCCGTGCACACTCAGCTGGTTCTGCATTCTAAGCTTCAAATGATGGCCCGTGAATTAATGCTGAATGTAATGTGAAGGTTATGGAGTGAAATAAAGTACAGTAGCAAAAAAAAAAAACCCCAGACTCTATAAATAAACCCTGCCTGCTGTCCTGAGCTGTCCCCCAAACACACTCTCCTGTTCCACCCATGAATTGTAGTGCCTGGTACGCCGTCCATCGGGGATTTAATTTCATTATTTCATCAAGGGAAGATCATAAAACCTGATTTTACAGCTCCTGCAGAGAGGCTGAAAAGTGCCCAGAGAGGAGATGGAGTGCACTGTAATTCCTGATTGACTCGAGCCAGTTAGATTGATTTCATCAGGAGGAGAATATTTATTAACATCATCTCAGCCACTAAATAACCAGGATGATTCAGAGTCCGTGCCTCTGATACAGGAGGTCACCCCCATCCTCACCAGCATCCTGCCCTCCCCTGGCCAGGCCTGGTGAGCCTGAGGAGTCCCTGTACCCCTCTGCAAGGGTGAGATTTTCATTTGTAGCACATTTAGCATAAGATGTCGCTGTATTTCCTGCCCCATCTTTACACCCAGCCTCTTTTAGAGGCCACCTTGGGTATAAAATTGAACTTCCATCCCATCTGCACCTTCAAACTTAGTGGGAAATGCTGGGTTGGTCACCTGGATGGCCCCAGATCTCGTTTCAAAGGCATCTTCGTAAAGATACTGAAATAAATGATGAAGAAAAGCCAGCCCGAACCAGCTCCAAATCCAGCTGCTGTTGAACCACTTGGGACATGCAACTTCAGGAACCTCAGCCATTTTAAAATAAAAATCAGACATCTGATTTTTCTCTTCCTGATTTAAACCTCGTGGCCATCACTTGTGCCTTTCTGCAGGCACCCAGCTTGGATCCCAGAGGTTCTGGATTGTCTGTCCCTGCTGTGAAGGGCAGCCCTGCTGCTCTAAACTGGAGCTGTCCTCACCCAACAGGTTTAAGCTGAACGTTTTCTCCCTTCACCTTTGAAAATATTAAGTCTAATATTAACATGAGGTCTAATTTTTAGGCTTCTTGTTCCCTGCTTCCCAGTGCAAACTGGGCTGGACCCCAGCAGGGTTCACTGGGGCAGAGCTTCGTTTTCTCTATTTCAGTCTCCACAACCTCTCTGTGTTTCCAGTCTGCATTTTATTCCATGCCAGTTGGCACATGCCAGCCTGGCTCCTGCAGGGAAGTAGTGAGGGAATACCTTCCTCAGGCACACGGGGGATTTTGCCCTGCCCAGAATCTGTCAGTGCCTCAGCATCGTCCTCTTCTCCATGGTTCACCTGCCTGCAGATCCTGTGCTCCTGTTCCTAAACTGAAGGATGAGTTTCTCTGCTGGAATGGCAGGAGGAGAGGGTCACAAAGACCACTGGCTGGTTTGATTTCCTCAAGGACCTCGTTAGGGTGACCCTGAGAAGGCAGCAGGGCCACTCTGATTCCTTCGGCTCCAAGCCAAGCCCAGGCACTGCCAGTCCCAGGGATTTCTGTAATGGTTTGCTTGGCTCACAGGCAGAAACTCTGCCAGAAACCCTATTGAAAACCCTACTTTTGTGTTGAGCAGTGGAGGCTCAGGGCAGTGTTACCAACCCAGTTTTAATTTAGAACCTCCTGATAAGCTGGTGCCACTTAAGTGACTAAGCTGGACCCATGCTCTGACAAGGTTCCATTGCTGTCTGCCCCTGCAGTTAATGTTTCCAAATATTCCTGTATTTCCATCAATCATTGCAAGACTTCTTGTTTCTCTGAGCGTGCCATGTGCTGGAAGCATCCCCTCAAAGGGCTGCCAGGGCGAATTCAGAACCTAATCTTGTAATGCAAAAGTTTCAAAATGGCCTCAGGTTCGAATACATTAAAAATGAAGATAAAATTGGCATTTGAACGTGCTGAGTTGATCCCTGAGCCACTCTGTGCCCACAGCTTGCCCTGGAACTTCTCTTTTACTTACAGAATCATGGAATGGTTTGGGGTGGAAGGGACCTTAAAGATCATCCCATTCCATCCCCCCTGCCATGGGCAGGGCACCTTCCACTGTCCCAGGTTGCTCCAAGCCCCATCCAACCTGGCCTTGGACACTTCCAGGGATCCAGGGACAGCCACAGCTGCTCTGGGCACCCTGTGCCAGGGCCTGCCCACCCTCCCAGGGAACAATTCCTTCCCAATATCCCATCCATCCCTGCCCTCTGGCAGTGAGAAGCCATTCCCTGTGTCCTGTCCCTCCATCCCTTGTCTCCAGTCCCTCTCCAGCTCTCCTGGAGCCCCTTTAGGTCCTGGAAGGGGCTCTGAGCTCTCCCTGGAGCCTTCCCTTCTCCAGGTGAACACCCCCAGCTCTCCCATCCTGCCCCCAGAGCAGAGGGGCTCCAGCCCTGGAGCAGCTCCATGGAAGTGCAGATTATGGGGTGTAACACTCAAATGAACCCTGAGCTCTAAACATGGATTGGGACCCCCAAAGCAAAGTTTCTTATCTGGCTCTGGTGATTGGCAGCCCAAACTGCCTCTGCTCTGAAGAGACCAAGGCTGAAACTAAGCTGTCAAATCATTCAACCAGATCAGGCTTTGATTCAGGTTTCCAGCCCATCCAGCCCTGTGCATCCCAGCTGTGCAGTGGGTTCACTGTCCTGGTGGAGCAGATGTATCTTTTTCTGGAATGAACCTTTGGTATTAATATCTGGCACAGCCCTTCCCTCTAAGGGATGTGCCTCCCTCAGTAGCAGCACTGCCCACAGAAGAGGCATCTCTGAGCAGAGCCATCAAAACCAAGAGGTCAGAAGGGGAGCAGAAGAGCTCAGGTACCCAAAAGCAGCCCAGGGCATGGCGTGCACTGCATGACAGCTGGTGAGATTAAATCGTTCAGAGGAGAACAGCAAAAGCTTTTTCTTGTCTTTCTGTAGTTCTCCCCCCAGCACTATTTTAATCAGTTTGGCAGGAGAAATGTCTGCAAGGCATCTCTCACCAATTTATTTTTTTGTTACTGGTAAACATGTATGAAATGACAGATGTTCCTATGGAAACTTGAATCCCGTGGCCACTTGACAAGAGGTAGGAAACGAGGCCAGGGGCTTGTAACAAGTGATGTGCTCATCACCTGGCTGTGCTGGGACAGCAGGAAATGCCCACCTGGCTTTGGGAGAGAATTTCTGAGATCAGAGGTGTTGATGTCTGCAAAGCACTTGGAGATCCAGCATGGAGCAGCAGTGCCAGCCTGTTGTTTGGAGCTGGGCCCTGCTCCCCGTGAGGAGAGCAGCAAAGCTGGGCCCAAAGGTGGTTTTCAAGGTTCCCAAGTGCCTGAGCCTCCTGTTTCAGCAGTGTTTAACATTGCACTCACACACACACATATATACAAAAACCAATAAATAAGATTTAATCATTTTTTTCCTGGTACTCACACAGCTGCACAATTCTGGGAATCGTTTTATTGCAGCATTCAGGGGCAAATTATTCTTGTCAATAATTGCTGAGTGACAAGTGTGTTGTGTTGTCTCCTCCTGGATGTTTCCATCTCTCCCTCCCCTGTATTTAAGCACAGACCAGCACTTTTCACTTGTTGATCCTCTGTGACTCCTGTCTAACCCTGCCAAAGGATGTGGACACCCAGCCTCTCTTCCCAAACAGGTTTCTGCCAGGTTAAAGGATTCCATGCCTTGGGATTTGGTTGCTCTGAGATGAGCCTGGTGCCACCCTGCCAGCCCCATGGATGGTTAGCCCAGAAATGAGGTGTTCATGTCATCAGGCTGGGGGTCCCAGAACTCAGAGTTCAACCAGCTGGTTTCCCCCCTGTATGAATTCTGAGGCACCCATCCATCCCTGCAGCTGGTGCCATCTTTCCTGGTCCCTCCACTCGTCCCACACCACATGGAAATCAGCACTGGACTGTGGATTTGCATCCTCCCGTGCCTCTGGCATGCTCAGGGTGCTGTGATGCCTCAGGGCTGGTGTCTGGCCATGCCTGGGGTGGGAGATGCACAAAGTTCACTGAATCAGAGAGTACCCTGAGCTGGAGGGACCCACAAGGACCATCAAAGTACAGCTCCTAAGTTCAGTGCTTCTACAGAAATCTGAGCCATGAAAATCAGGTGATAAGGGAAAAAAACCTTTGGCTTGTCATCAGGGATGTTTGATACCTGTGGGATCAACAAATTGATTGTTTTCTGCTCCTGAAGATGGACCCCCAGTGCCAGCACCCACTGCCCTGCCTGGGGCAGCTGGCTCAGGGTGCAGAGCCTCTCTCCCCTCTTTTTGTTCCCTCCCTGATGAAATCAGAGCAATTTCTCCCTTCATTTCCCCCTCTCTTCCCCATGAAACAGAGCTGCAGAGATTCAGGCTCTCCTTCCAGGCACAGGCAAGTGATTTGTACTAAAAAGCCCAATATCCCCTGGAGCCCCATCCCCCCAAATCACATTTTGCTGCTCACCAAGGTCTCACTCCACTCCCTGTGTGCTGTCCTGCACTGCAGGCAGTCCCACCAGTGCTCTCACTCAGACCTGCAGCTGAAATAAAACACTTCTCTGTACAGAAAACCCTTTTCCCAGAGCTGGCCACGGCACCCACGAGAGAAGCAGTGGATATGGGTGATGTCCCTGATGGACCACGGCCGCTCTCCCGACGCCCTCAGCCCTCGCTGGGGCTGGGCAGTGCTGGCTGGGGACCAAACCCTCTGCTAGAGCTGCTGGGAAACGCCTTTTTCAAAGTCAGGGCTCAATCTGTCGGAGAGAAAAGCTCTCTGATCCATTTTCCTGGCATTTGCGACAGAAATGCAGCACAACCCTGCTCCTGGGGGAATTTCCTACTCGAGATACCAGGCTGCTTAAGATGAGCTGGGGCTAAGCTGCCTGGAGATCAGCACGACAGAGGCAGCTCAGCTCTTCTTTGGGTCGTAAAAATATTCCCAGGCACGATTTTGGGCCAGGGAAAGGTGTGGTGGAGCAGGAAAGAGCCTCCAGCCTCTCTGTCCTGGCTGGAGGGGCTGCAGGGTGCCCTGTGCTGGAGGTATTACAAACCACCCCCCAAAAAAACCTTACTGCAATCCATGGTATTTTGGCTCCAGCTCTCACAGGAGTGGCTGGCACAGCTCACCCCTCACCCATCCTTTCCAGCAGCCCCTGCCTGCCGTGAGAACAGCACCAATTCCTGCTGCTCCTCAGTCTCTTGACCAACACAATTCCCAAATTGCAGTCTTGGAAAAGATTTTGACATCCTCAGCAGGAGTGGGGGGGGATGAGGAGGAGATTGTGAGCTCAGCCCCACAGAGCTGTAAATAGTTAATGAGGGAACTGCTAATGATGAGGTTGAACCTGGCACTCACCTCAGGTGAGTTACTGTGCACATTGAATTCTGGGGTCTAGGAAAGCTCCTTTTTGGGTTTCATGGACTCTTTTCTCTGAAAACAAGTTTTAAAGTGTCTAAAAACCTAAGGATTATCAGCAGATGTATGAAACTACCATGTCTGCTTAGCAAGCACGGGAAACTGGGATCCTTTAGGAGAAATCAAATCCCCCTCCAGTGCCACTCAAGCATCCCCACGGTCCCTGTGGGTTTATTGGGGTGAATGGTTGGGTGCAGCCACCTCTAAAAAATGCCACCTCTGAGTCCCCAGCAGGGACAGCCCAGGTGAGGCACCAGAGGCTCTGTGGGGTCTCTCCCAAGGGATCCAACCCACAGGGGGAGGTGACCCCATGGAGGGAGCAGTGATGGGTGTGGCAAAACAAAATCCAGCCCCCATCAGTTATTTTAAAGATGGGCTTCATCTCCCCTAAGGGGCAGGAGGTGCCACTGGCTCCTCTGGGTGTTCCTCTCCCCTTTCCACCTTCCTCTCACACCTGAAATCCTTCCTCTTAAACCCAACCAGGTTAACGTTCCCCAGCTCCTCTCTCAGTTCTTGAATAATTAATACAGCTGGAAAACACAGGTTGTAGGTGTTTGTTTTCCTTCCCAGGGGACTGTTGTTGTTCCTGGTCGTGGCTTTTCCCCCCAAGCTCTTTGTCAGTGCCCACATGCACATCCCCGAGGTGCTCAGGTGCTTAATTAGGGGCTTAATTACCTTGAATTGAAATCTGGCCTCATTTTCTATTTTTAACAGCAGCCCAAAGTTAAGGCATTGCTTAAGGGAAACACAAAAAAACCCAAACATTTTGGTTTCCTGCTAGAAACTGGAGGGGGATTGACTGGAACAAGCTGCTAAACCGGGCTCAAAATGAGGGATAACTCATGTGTAGTGTCACTGCCTGACACAGGGAGCACAGCATCCATCCATCAGCCCCGGCCCTGCTCCAGCACCTCCCAGTAAAGCAGGTCTGGAGGAGAAGCATCCCTGCTCCACGGCGAGTGGAGCCCTTCCCAGTCACTCCTACCAGCCAAATAACTTCTAAAGACACATCAGTGCTTCCTGGAGCAGAGCTGGAGCTGTATTTCTGTGTCACCTTCTCGGGTAATTGTCACTTGTTTGGGCCTGTGGCGCCTCGGCAGCAAGGGTGGGTAGGCGATAATGGAGCAGGTTATTAATTATGCTGCTTTATAAACTCTCCATCTTATCTACCAGCAGATCTTTACTCTGACGAGGAGCCTGTAGCAGGCACAGGCAGCTACAAGGTGTTATTAATTGTAGCACATGGCTGTTTACAGAGACACAACCCCGCTCCCACCTAGAGACGGATTAAACGAGACCTCTCCCAGAAGCGCGTGTGAAAAACGGACCCGAAATGAAATCCTTCACCAGGATGCTATTTTTAAGCCCAGAATTGCATTTTCGCTCTACAGGCACATCAGCCCCGCAGCAGGGGCGTTAGATTAAACTGCAAAATTTAAATAAATGACACTTTAAGAATGCCCCGGAGCCAGGCAGCTCCCGGAGATGAGATGTCTGCAGGGAGATGTCTGCAGCGTGGTGGTGCTGCTGGTGTGGGCATCTCTCCTGCCTGGGGAAGCTGCTCTGCCCGGCCCAGCCCAGCTCCCAGAGCCTCACCTGACCCAGGGCAAAGCCTCTGCTTTCCCTGTGCACTGTTCAGATAATCCTTGCACATCACAGAGCAGCTGGACAGGTTGGAAATTTGCTTTTCAGATGGCCGTGGCTCACCTCTCGTCTCTCCCTCTGGTGAGAAATGACCCAGCACAAGGCTGGCAAAGCTCCCCCTGCCCCATTCCACTGGTTTGGGAGCCCACTGCCATCCTTTTCCCAGCATAAATCCACATTTATGGATTTTTTTACTTCTGCTCTCTTCCATCAGTTGGGTTCTGCACAAGCTCAGAAATTTGGCTGAAATACGGGAAGGTCCCCAGACACAGAGAATTAAACACTGATAAAATTCTTTGTCCTTATTAGCATTTTCCCAAGAAATGGTTCACCCTCTCTGGTGGGCAAAGTGTCCCTGTTTCCCCAAAATACCCAGGCTGCCCCATCCTCCCCTCCTCGAGCTGTTGTGACAACACAGACACCCATTTTTACAGAACAACTCACCCTTACTGATGTCAAACGTTGTTAAAATAATCTTCTTAGAAAGCTGCTTGATTTATGGTTACTTTTTACTGCCAGGCTTTTTTTTTTTTTTTTTAAGAGAAAATCAATCCTTTTGTATTTTCCCCTTTGAAAAATTCCTTCAGTAAATTCCCTCCTCTGAAGTGCTGTGGCACAAATCACTTCCCTGCCCTTTCTGCTTCTTAAGAAATGGGAAAATCGGAGGCAATAAATGACAAACCTCCGAGCCTCATTGACAGAAATGGGATAGTTCAGGAAAACAAATATTATTTATAGGTATCACTGGTTTTTTACTTCATTTCTGTGTTTCAGCCATGTCTCCTGAGCTGTGCTACATCTTTGGGGTGGCATTTATGGCTTTTTCCTCACGTTATTGGCGGTGACACGGGATGCCACCCCACGTCCCTGTGATGGTGTGGCAGCTCAAATCCCTGTTTACTCGAGGAATTTCCCTGCTTGCTGCTGGGAGAACGGGCAAGTGGCTAACTGGGATCCCCAGCTGCTCCAGAGGCTGGAGGAGGACTCAGTGCTTGCCCCAGGCTGTGAGGGTTCCATTGCTTCTGTCCTTGTAGAGAAGAGGTGTTATCAGCCCGGCTCCTGCACACGACAGGCAGCTCTTCAATCATTTCATGCAAAAAGTTCACAGCAGGACAGCTTTATTTTTGGATATGGCAACGAGTGGAAGTTTGGCAGAGGGAGGCAGGGTTTGGATGGAGGAAATCAGACGGGGCTCCACCCCACGTCTCTCCAGCTTGGGGAGTTTTGGGTGTGAGGACTGACGCCTGTTTTCTGTGCACGCAGCAGAGCTTTGGGACTGAAGCCCCAAAGAAGCATCGATAAAAACATCACTCAAGAGGCTTTTGGGGGAGCCATGTTTTTTTCCAAACCCCTTCTAACACCCCTCTGGGTGTCACTGGGGAGGGAGGACCCCCACCCTGTCCCTGCCAGCTCACACCAAGTGTGAGGTCACCCCAAATCCCACCAACGAAACACCCCTGCGGGGAGATGATTGCAAAACCTCAGTCCAACCAGGAGCTCTGCTGTCACCCCTGCATCCATCAGATGCACCTTGTAGGAGGGGAGAAGGCCTGAGATTAGATTGCACTGCAATCTTCAAGAAAAACTGCTTTTTGATGACAAAAGTGATGAATTGCTGTCCGTTCTGGGAAGATCATATCCGTGTGTGGCACTGGGAGCCGCTCAGTGCTCTGAGGCTGAGGGTGATGAATCAGCAGAGTGGGGCCTGGAACTCATCCAAGGCAGGAAAAAAATCTCTATTTTATACACATACCTCCACCCATGGGTATCTTGAGTCTGAAACCCACTTTCTTCTGTCCAAAGAGCATCAGTTTTCCATTAAATAACCCAAGATTTCACCCACTCCTGCTCACAGGAGTTTGCACACAGGACAGGATGTTATGAGGATGATGAGGGAAGTTAATGATGCCCCATATAATGAGATTTCATTAATAAACTATCTCAGTGACAGATTTTTCCCAGACTGTGACTAGTCTAGGCTGGTCAGGGCTTGGAGCAACCTGCTCTGGTGGAATATGCCCAGGGCTGGAACAAGATGGGCTTTAAGGCCCCTTACGATTCTGTGGTTCCATCATTCTAGAACAGTCTGATTTTACAAAAGCAGGTATAAAACACACAACCCCTACCCCAGACAGCGCTGTGGTTGAGATATTAATGGGGAAGAAATTGCCAATCTATTAAAAGACATCTGCTTTTAAAGATAAACCCAGCTCTCGTTGCTATTTCCAAGGTGACTCTTTTATTCCCGAGCCACCAGCTGAAAACTGCTCGGAGGCAGGCTGGGGGGGAAGCAGGGGGGATCATCCCTCCTCTGCCCCAGCCCTGTGGAGCTGCTCCCCTGGCCTGGGAAGAAAAGCTGCTGCTCTGACATCTGCTAAAGCCTGGGCAGGTTTTAGTGCTGCTCCTCATTCGTGGTGGTGTTTGGCCGGCAGCTCCAGGAGCTGCTCTGGCCACGCTGTCTGTTTGCTGTCTGGGCAGGCTGCCACGTGGGAAGGGGTCAGGATACATCAAAATCTCCTCCAGCATCGCTGCAACAGGTTGTGAAATACTTACAGCACCTGCAAGCCGTGCAAGGCTGGGATCTGACATGACAGCAGCTTTTCTCTTCCCCAAATAGAGGAAAAAAACAGCATTTAAAGCACTTAGAGCCTGCTCAGGGCTGCTGTCAGGGCCAAGTACTGGGTTTCTACACATCTTTACATGGCCTTAAGTGGTGCCTGGAGGTTTTGGGTTGGTTTTGAGCCTGTCTTTGATCCCTTGGACAGAAGTGGCCAAGAACATCTCCCAGAGGAACATTGCAGCCCAACCCGTGGAGGAACCTCCTTCTCTGAATAGGATCCCAGAATGGTTCGTGCTGGGAGAGACCTTAAAGATCATCCCATTCCACCTCCTGCCACAGGCAGGGACACCTTCCACTATCCCAGGCTGCTCCAAGCCCCATCCAGCCTGGCCTGGGATACTTGCAGGGATGGGGCAGCCATTCCCTTCAGGACACCAGGAAACTCACTGTCTCTGGAATGCAGTAACTCTGGATTCGGGCTGTCTCTGTAAGACAGAGGTTTGGGTGGATAATTTATAAAGGACAGTAATAAAACAGACTGCACAGTTTAGATCTTAATAAAACTGCAATGCCTTTTGTCTGGTTTTATGGACAAATTTTATTAACTTAGTACCTTTGTACCAGAGAGGTTTCTTGTGGCTGAGAGCTCTCCTGAGCAGCAGCAGAAGATCAGGAACATTCAGTGCCCGACAGCAGGAGATCACAAACCCCTTGCACATCCATCCTCCTGCAGGTTGTCAGTGATGGAGCTGCAGGCAGAGGGCAAATCACTGAATCATGGAATGGTTTGGGTTGGGAGGGACCTTAAATCTCATCCAGTCCCACCCCTGCCGTGGGCAGGGACATCTTCCACTGGCCCAGGTTGCTCCAAGCCTCATCCAGCCTGGCCTTGGACACTTCCATGGTGCAGCCACAGCTTCTCTGGAGGAGCCACTGGCCTGGAGCCACCCTGGCTGGCAGCACTGAGGGACAGCTGGTGCCTGGGAGCATCAGGAATTAGGAAGGGTTTGCTAACAAATCTCATTGCAAGCCAGAATCAGCAGTGCTCAAGCTCCCATCCAGAGCCCCTGTGTCCCACCCCCACACCTCACATGGGAGAGCATTACCCAAAAACACAGGGATGAGTCCTGGCTGTGTTGCTGTGACAGAGGGATATCCCTGCTGGAGGACTCCTGGGGATGGGGGTGGGATGAGACCACGGCAGCAGTGAGTGGGAGCCCCTCGGGGACACCCCAAAACCAGCTCTGCCTGCGCTGCCCATCCCAGCTTCTCCCTCCAAGGGACAGAATCCAGGTGAGAGCAACAGGTCCCAGTGCACTGCCCTTCCTCATCCCAGCTGGTTCATGGATGTGTTTATCTGCTACTAATTTTCCAAAGTATTTGCATCTCCTGTAGGACTAGGCCCAGCTCCCCTGTGTGAGCGATCCACCACCCATTTGTGCCTGGCTCATTCAGTCAATTTAGGTGAATTTCTGCAGTGCTGATTCTGACACTCGTGTGCAAGACCTTGCACCCTCCACCATGGCCATGGGATGGGGGAAATGGCCTTGGGGATCTTCCCCACTGGAACAGCCGTGGGATTTATGGGGTTTTTCTTGGAGAGCTTCATCCCCACGTGTGACAGAGCCCATATAAAGAGATCATCTGTGTGTTTTTCTCTGCTCTCTCCTGCAGGCAGGACAATGCCAGCAGACATGGGATGGTGGTGGGGTTTGATTGGGACCCAAACTCCATCCCAAGGCATCCACACTGCTGAAGGACACAGCCAACATCCTCCTCCCTTGTACTCCAGGATTAAAAAAAGGGGGGGGGGGGGAAAGGAAAGAGAGAGCAGCAGCATTCTCATTTTGTTGCCATAGCAGCCTTCTGGATTATTTAGACTGATAGCATTTGTAAAAATTCAACAAAGGGTAAAGGATCACTTGGAAATGGGAGCAGATGTAACAGTGCGTGCCATATGCCACTGGGAAAAAGATCTATTGGCAAAGGCAGCATCATCAGAACGAAAGCCTAACCCATATTGTGCCACGGAAAATGTCACTTTCTCTAGATTACAGGGTAGAGCCACAGAGCAGAGAAAATTCCGCTCACATATGTGATTGCTGAAAGCACAGAGCCGCGGGGAGGTGGGCTCGCCTCCCCTCCAGGACTTGATGAGCCGCCATGTGACACAAAGGAAAGGTTGTTAACATTAAAAATTAATTAACCCTCACACGCAGCTTAATGGAACTCACTCCTGAGGAATCCTGCCCGCACAATGGATGAATTACAAGGGGCTCTGCGAGCGGGGTGAGTAACAGAGCCCGTGGAAAGCCGCTGGCTTTACACCCCGAGCTGCTGCTGCTGCTGCTGCTGCAAGGGCTGCAGTCATGTCACAGCCTCTCGGGGCACCAGACCAAACCAAAGAGCTGCTAAAGGGTCCAGAACACCTGATGGTGCCTAGGGGAGTTATCCTGAGCGGCCATCCCAGCTCCAAGGAGGGAGGGGACTGCAGGCCAGAGGTGGTGAGGAGCGGGGAGGCTGTGGGTGAGGAGGGGCTGCTCCCCAGCATCAGCCTCGTCCCACTGCTCCTGAAAAGCACAGCCCAGTGCTCCTCATGGATCCAGCTAACACCAGAGCCATGCCCGAGAGGCACGTGAGGGCTGAACTGAGGCCAGCACATCCAGAACTTGGATGGACGAGGTTGGACAGGGCTCGGAGCAACCTGGGATAGTGGAAGGTGTCCCTGCCCCTGCAGGGGGTTGGAATGAGATGAGTTTTAAGGTCCTTTCCAACCAAAACTATTCAGTGATGCTCTGATAATACCTGGGAAGGTGGAAGCATGGCAGGGGAAAGCTCTGGTCTCACCTCCAGAACCCTTCTCTGAAGCTCCCTGTGATATAGAAGCAGATAAGCAAGAGCTCCCATTGCCACTCAGTCGAGGCTGCATGGGGCTTGAAAGGCTCTTATTTATCAGATCCTCATTGTGAAGGGGTTATTAAATGCCCAGACCTTCCCACAGCAGCCTGGGCAGCCATCCTGGCCATGCCTCCTTGCTTGCTGCTGCTGCTGCTGCTGCTGCTGCGATTTTAAAAATAAATAAATAAATCAGAAGGGGCACGTAATTATAGGAAATGGAGACACACATTAGGCTGGAGCAGCAGGGAATAATTATTTGCTGTCCTTCAGCACCCCGAAGCGAACAGGGGTGGAGGGAAGGCTTGCTGTGGGTGGGGATCCGTGCTGGGGCTGATCTCCCCGGTGCCAGGGCGTGTTCCCCACCCTGGCACTGGCACAGGACCGAGCACTGGCAGCCAGGGATGGGAAGCAGCCACCGGGGATGGGTGGCTTGGCACAACCACGAGAGCCAGAGCCACGTGCAGGAGGGAGGGAAGGAGGTGGCCAGAGGCACAGCAGGGCTGGAGATGGGGAATGGAGCTGAAATATTCCAAACTGGAGCACACAGAGCCCCTGAGTCAGCCCGGGCAGGGAGCTCTCAGCCCAAGGGCAGCGAGACGCGAGGGCCGGCCCCCGCAGCTCCTCGGGTGTCCATGGGGGTGGGACACCGCCAAAGCCAGCCTGGAGGCCAGCAAAAATCACCTCGTCTGCTATTTCCAAAGAAAAAAAAAGCTGCTTTATTAAATTATTCCAGCCTGTGGAAAACGTATATCCTGTTCCTCTCGAGAGGAGAGAGACACATAAAATTCGGGCTCGTTTTGACAGGATACCTTCAGTGAGCGTAAATCACTCGTGGGTTGATTAACTTCTCTTCTTAGGCGATTCTGCACGTTAAATGACAAAGCTTCCTCTCCTCCTGGAGGCTTTTACTGAACTTGTAATGAATCCAGGTATACTAATGTCTTTCTTTTTTATTATCATTATTATCACAGAGCCAAGGCAGCACGGCAGCGTTGCTGCCTGGGAGCTGTTTGTCACTGGCACAGGACACCACTCGCTGTTTACCTGGTTTTCTCCTCAAATAACAGCAAATTTAAAAAAAAATGGAAAGAGAATTTCGTCAAGCATGACAAAGGATGCAGTTTTTTGATGCATATGCAAAACAGCAAATTAGGTATTTGCTGATGCTCTTCCATTTACGACACAAAAGGGATGGGATGCTGGCTGTGGCCTCTGGCAGCAGCACAGGAGGGAGGGGTGGGCGGGGTTGCCAGAACCAAAATATGATAAAAATATCAGAAATCCCCAGAAAACTCAGAAATTCCCCAAACTGGCCACAGCCACTCTAAATCTGTGACAGCAAGGGCACCAAAATCCCACAGGGCTGGGAGCCAGGCAGCCCCCTGCCCATGGGATATTCACCTCCTGGCCCTGCCTTGGCTCCAACCTGCACAGCTTCTCCCTGCTGAGATGCTGAGGCACTGAAGATGAAGCTTTTCAGGCTGCTCAGGATCTATTTTAATTCAAGGCAGAATTATTTGAAACAGCAGTTGTGTGCTTGGTGAAACTCAGACGGAGACACCTCCCGAGCCCTGTGTGAAGGGGTCACTGAGCACCCCGGGTTCTCACCTGGGGCGTTGGTGACGACCCCGATGGCTGGGGGAATTTTGTTCCCTTCGTGGCTGAAGGAGGTGGCTCTGCACACCCTCATCCCAACTCCTAAACCAGGGTTTTCCCCTGGGAAGCTGCCCCCAGGATGGAGGAACTCATTTCATCTCCTCAGCTTCACCTGAGCAGCATTTTGCCTATGAAAACAGCGCAGCACAACAACAAAAACTCTTTACATGTGTGTTCTACTCACGCCTTAAAATCTGCAATGTAGAATATAATCATCTTTAAGCCCACTTGCAGCAACATTTCTCGCATGCAGGGCAAAGAGCTGGGGCTGGGGCTGCTCCCCTGCTCCTCCTTCCTGCAGAAATTCAGATAAAAGAGGGGGAAAAAAATCCTGCAGCTTCCTACACCAGGCCCAGGCAAAGCAGGGATGTGCTGTTAACACAGAGGGGTGATCCTGTGAGCTGCTGGAATGGTTTCTCGGACTGACCAGTAATAAATGCTGATTTCTCTGGGCTGTAATGAGAGCAGGGCCTGCAGCCAGGAGGGATGGATGAGCACCCACCCTGACAAGGGCAGCTCCCCAGCGAGGCTGGCAAAGCCTCTCACACCTCGCACAGAAAGTCCAAGTTATCTCCGTGATGAGTTTGATAAATGATGGAATACATCCTTAAAAATAAACTCTGTCAAGGAAAGCTGATAGCAATAAAGGAGTTATGAGAGGAGAGGAAATTTGCCATTCAGAGACAGATAACCTTGCAAACACTCTGTATTCCTGACACAGAGAGAACAGAACCGACACGCTCCCTGCCCTCCCGCCTATTCCAAAGAATCCAAGCTTTTCCACAAGCTGTGAAAAGGATCGTGCTTTATCTGCTCCTTCCCAGGTTCAGCTGAGGTTTCAGCAGGAGCTTGCTGAACCATCAGTGCCTGCAATTAACACTTGCAACTATTTTTACAGCGGGATCTGGGCTGGGTGTTGGAGAGCCCCCGGAGAGAGGCTCAGGCGTGCGCTGTGGCGAGCGCGGCTTCGGGGGGAACATCACCCCGACTCCACGGGCTGCTCCCTCCCTTCCATCCCCACCACGCTCGTGGAACCCTGGGGGAACCCTGAAAATCTCTGGTCTCAGCCTAACCCTCAGGGGGACCCCACTGGGCACCCTAAACCCGGGGCTCAGTGTGGTGCTCACTCCCTGCTGAGAGCACGGCCGAGTGCTGCTGCCCTCTGAACGTCATCACCAAACAGAGCTTGGGACTTCCAGAGCCTCGAGGTTGGAAATTTGGCCAAAAAAAAGCTTCCAGGTGTTATTTGGGCTGCAAGGCAGCCAGCCTTGGAAGAAGAGGCTGGAGTCTAAGGGCTCTGCTGCAAGCTGGGGTCGGGGGAAGGCTTTGGGCTGTGCAGAGCTGAGCTCTCCCAGCAGAGAGTTTGGGAGCAAGAGAAGATTGTGTTCAGGACTGCTGAGGGAGGCCATGGGAAACTGTCCTGAGGATGAGATGCTGATTTATTTTGCAGCAGAGTAAGCCCAGTGTGGCTTCATGGAGCTCTCCAGCTTTACTCCAGGTCCCTCAGCCAGGACAGGCTGCCCACTGCAGGTACAGATGTGTGATGTGTCAGACACTTTCCAGAAGCAGAAACAACAGCCTGGACAGTCTGGACCTGGAAGCTCTGGAGTGTTAAATCTGGAATTGAATACACAACCCGAGGCCATCTCTGGGGTACCCCAAGTCTCTGGTACCACCGAGGTGACAGTGACCACGAAACCTGAGGGGATGTCCAGTGCTGTTACCCAGGCTGAGGATGTGCAGAGCAGCATTTTGTTATTCAGTTCCTGGAGTGGCCCGAGTGTAGATGGCAGTTCTGAGTAGATCCAGTGCTGGGGATCACTCATAGCCACAACAATGACCTTTTTTTGCCTCTTTTTGTGTGCAGGCTCTGCAGAGCCAGTGACCGCTCACCCTGCCCCAAGGGACACCTGCTGGAAAGCCACAGGCCTAGCAGGAATAAGTAAAAAAGCTTTCAATACAGTTTTCTTTTTGGTATAACCCCAAGAGAAGCTACAGTGAGTGGAAGGAGGCAGGATGGGAGGCATGGAATGGGAGGAAAGTCTCAGGGCTGCCGTGGGCATCGCTGTCCCACGGGAAAGCTGCAGGCACCACCTCCAACTAATTTAATTTGAGGAGAAAAAGGGCTATATTTGTATTTGTGGCAGTGTTTCACAGCCCTTTGGTGGCAAGAAGGGGCTCCCTCTCCTCCCTCAGCAGCCTTATTCCCTGGCAGCCACGATCCAATGCTTCTGCTTTTTAATCTGCCTGGGAGAAGGGGGATAATTAGTAACGAAGCACACATGCTAAGAACATGCAATTACAACCATTGGGTTATAATTTATGTCTTATCCTTCTGTGCAAAGTAATTAATATAGTAAAAGATTATTTATACCTAAGTGAGTAGAAGGCAAAGTTAGCTCTGCTCAGCGATGGGACCCAGCTGAACGGCCGTGCCCAAAAGTGGCTGGAGGCTGGAAAGCCAGGGAGAGGCAGAGGAATTCCTGAAGGAACAGGAGTTTGGGAAAGGCTCCTCTTCTGGGCACCTTACAGTGGAGGAAAAGAGAGACCTGGCTGGTCCTGCTCTGCCTTTCCCCTGCTCCCACTGCAGCTCCTCCTCAGGGCAGGGGNAAATAAATACCAAGGTAAAATCCCTTTTTCCCCTCTAACTGTGTTTGGCTCTTGATTTTAAGACCAAGAAAAGGCATCACCCTGTGAGGTGGGTCTGACCCTGCTGAGGTATGAGAAAGCAAATATAACTTGGGGCAGGTGGCTGAGGAACAGACAGACTTTGCTTTTTATTTCTTTTTCTGGCCCAGCCTGTTTCCAGAGTAATTTGCAAGAACCCTTTGACAGTCATTCACCCTGCAAGAAAAATTGGCTGTTTTACAGATTATTAAAGGATTATTGCTCTTTGACAGGGCTGTAAACAGGCAGGTGTTGTGGTGGCAGTGCAGATAAACAGTCGTGTCCATCTGGCTGTGGGTCTGCCTCGGCTTAACCAGCCCTGGGGCGTGACATTGGACTGGTGATGATGAGTGTGAGCATCATCACCCCTTGGAACAGCACTTGCTCCTCAGATCTGTCCATCGTGGCCCTGGAGCTCATCAGCACCATGGTGGCACTCAGTTTGAGCCTTTGGCACCAAGTCCTCCCACACACATCTCACCTGGGGCACTTGTGCTTCTCCTAAAGGTCACTGCCATGAGTCAGGGTGGTTTCTTCTCCCTCCAGGCCTCCTGAAATGCATAAATCTCGTTCAGCAGTGAGAGAAGAGCATGAAGGAGTGCAAAAGGATGTGCCAAACAGCAGTGAAATGTGTATTTTAAATTCTTCCCAGCACTGTAAAGGTGGGGAATTCAGCAGCAGGCTCTCTGGGGCCCTGGCTGGTGATGGGCTCTGCTGCTCTGTGGTGCAGTGGGATTTGCAGACACAGCCACTCCCTTCTCCCCCTGCCCTTCTCCTGCTCACTGAGGGAGGATGAGGCTCTGAAAGCCACCCAGCTCCACACAGTGCCTCTGCCCAGCTGCTGCCCTGGGCTCGAGTGCTTCTCGATGGCTCTGGTGGCCATGGGAGGTCCTTGTCAGCAGATGCTCCTCACTGCTGCTTCCAGAAATCCTGTTATAAAGCACTGTGATGAAAAATGGATACAGAGAGGCCTCCAAACACTGCTCTGCTAGCAAACCTCTGCTCTGGGTTTCTTTCCTTCAGCCTCTTTCCAGAGGAGGCAGAAGAGACAGTGGTGATGCTGCAGAGCACCAATCCCGTGAAGGACCATCCAACACCCCAGGAGCAGACCTGGGCTAGGTCCTGCTGCTTCACAGCTGAGCTCAGCACAGGGCAAGGTGCAACCTGTGCTGTGAAACCCCATTTTCATTCACAGCCCTGCCAGGAAGCTCATTAATCTGCTTTGTCCTGGAATAGAGCCGTGGTGCAGCCCGTGGGCTGTGGGGTGTGAGCTCCCAGGGGTGAGAAGGGAGTGAATGACTCCGTGGTGCTCCTGCTGAGCAGCATCTTCCTGTCCATCCTCCCCAGCTGGGCTTTTCCCATGTGGAAACTGGAGCAAAGCAATCAGCAAGCCTGGGATGAAGGAAGGGGCAGCAGAAACAGCTGATGTGCCCAGGACAGCCTGTCACTCCTGGTGATCAACACCACTGATAAACACTCGGTGAATTGATCCAGAGGGAGAGGAAACCCCATCAGGTCTGTGGTTTAATAGCCCTGTTCTCACAGCTATGCTGAGATTGCTCTGACCCCTCAGTTCCCCAGTGAGGGAACTGCTCCCCTCACTGCCCAGAACCACCCTGCAGGACCCACTCCTCGCCCAGGTGCAGGATCCAGAGCCAGCAGTTGAGGATTGGTGGCTGAGACCAGCTTGGGCAGAGCACCCCACCTTGGATGGGGTTTGGTACCCAGCCACAGCCTCTGCTCCTGCATCCTCTGCTCTGACCAACACATCCCTGCGCCCAAACATCCAGAAAACCACTGGGAAGGGAAGGATTTTGGAACCCAGCCACGGCTGGGAGCGCTGGTGGCACGGTGCCTCTGCAGCACTGCTGTTTGTCCTCCTGCCAGCGGCACCGAGAGCCTCCAAGAGGATTCTCCAAGGCCAGCGGCTGCAGATGCGAGGGCAAAAGCCAAGCAGCACTCCGAGCTGACAGCTTTGCATCTGGCTTCTGCTCTGAAGGAAGTAATTAACAGGAATAATCACCCAGGAGCAGCAGCACGCCTGGGAGGGGGGGCAGGGTTCGTCACGGCCAGCTGATGCTGGACAGGGGGATGGGACCGCCTTCTCCGGGGGCAGCAACAGCAAAAGGAGCAAAAAACGCTGGAAAAGGAGAGAAAAGGAGGTGCTAGGCAGAGCCTGGGGAGTTTCCCTGCACACCAGGCACCGGGCAGATTTTTCAGAAGGGATTCAATAATTCAGGGGCGGCCTGGCAGGGAAGCAGCACCGTCATGTTGTGAATCGTTCCCCTTGCAGAGCAGGGATCAGCTGCCCCAGCTCCTGGTGTGGTGACCAGGGCACTAAGAGCCAGATAAGGGAGAGGAAAAGTTCCCCTGTGGGATTGCTGGCTGTCCTCATCACTGTGACCCCTGAAACAGAGCAGGGCCAGACCTGGCACTTGTTACTCCCCAAATGCCACCCCACAAGGGGACAACATCAGGTGCCAGCAGCAGGACCCAGGATCCTGCGTGGGGACATGGAGCCTTTTGAGGCCCAGTGGGGAGTGGCAGCCTCTCTGCCTCCTCAGCCTTGCCAGAAGACTTGCAGATGGATGTTAAAGGCATTTAAGTTTTAAATTTTTATGGTGTCTGACAGTTTATTTTTTAATTAAAGCTGTGCTGGTGCTGGAAGGGCTGGAGCTGTTGCTCCTGTGGCTGCACTGCCCTGGCAGATGCTCGTGGTTGTGTTTCAGCCACAGGTTTGGGAAAAGGAGCAGGATGGCCTCTGGGGGCACAGCCTTTTCCTATTTATTTCAACAAAAATGCTCTCAGTGCCATCTGTGCTGAGTCGGGTTCCTAAGAAAGAAGAAGTGAAGAAACTCCTCCAGGCTCCATCACCACCAAGATACCAGGTACAACAAGTCATTAAACCCCATCTTTTGTATTTGCAAATGACATTACACACGGTGCACCCCTGGAATGGCCTTTTTAGGGCTTCTGGGGGGAAGTGGGATGAAAAACCAGCCCAGGGTGCAGGAGCTGCTGGCCCATGTCTGGGAAAGAGAAACTGAAAAGCTCCTCTCCAGCACATGGAAGTGGGGACTGCTGGAGTGGCCGCCCCTTGCTTTGCCTTTCACACCAGCCCTGCTCTCAGCCAGTCGCTAAAACCAGGCATGAAAGAGGCTTAATTACGTTAGCAAATGGCTCCCAGGAAATAATTAACTCTTTTATGGAAGTGACCTCATTAGGCACCATTAAATCGGGCAGAAAGGGAGCCATCTGGTGCCTCTGACATCACGGCTCCAGCAAGGGCAGGGATGCAGCCACGTCCGCACGGTGCTCCCGGGCTCCACTCGGGGCTTATCTCCCTGTCCCTACAGCCTGACCCCAGCAGACGTGGCCACATCTGTGCCAGAAAACAGATGGTCACCTGAGTGAGCAGCACAGGCACAGCACAGCCCGTGCCAGGCAAGTTCAGGACCAGTTCCTGGTCCAGGAGATGCGAGCCCTGCAGCACCTGCAGCACAGCGGCTTTGGCAGAGGGAAGATGGAGCAACACAGATGAAATCCTGAAGGAGTCAGGGCTGCCTAGGCTAGGAGCACATCTAAATCAATAACCAGGCAGCCCAGCACAAATGGAGATAATTAATTACCTCTTACTGCATTATTTATTATTGCAGGGATTTATCATTTTCTGTAATGATTCATTATTTTCTGCTTGCTCCCTTCTGCAGCTTCTAATCCACGGTGCTGAGTCAACTCCAGCCCTGGGCAAATGTCTCAGCAGGGAAAAGCAGCCCTGCAAAGCTGCTGGGAAAGCTGTTTGGTGTCCAGCAGGTCACCCTGTTCCTGAGCCCCCTTTTTGGAGAGAGGAGTAACTGATGGTTGTGTCCAGCCTCTCTGGGTGATGAATGGCTCTCATGGGGGTGAAAAGAGGGGCTGCACCTGGCAGGCAGAAAGAGCCTGGGCACCTCCCTCATAAAATCTGAACCTGTGTTTGTGGAAAAGTTGTTGAAACTGAAGGAGGAGGGTGGGCAGTGGGATAGGATGGGGCTGTGGGATGAGTAGGGACTGCGGGATGAGCCAAGCCTGGTCCTTAGCTGGAGGCACGAGGCAGCAGAGGGAGCAAATCGAGGGCCTTGATGCCCCTGCCTGGCTGCCAGGAGCTCAGGAACCTGCAGGACGTGGAGATGGAAATTAGGGAGCAGCAATGCCTAAGTGTGAGCAGGAAGAAACACAGCTGGAAAGTCGGCTGTGATTGTGTTTTACCAGAGAAAACAGCAATATCTGCCCTATTACCTGCCCGGCAGCTGCAGTGAGCTCCAGGGGCTGGGAGCACTCTCCCTTTAACACAATAAATGCCATTTTCTGCACCCATCGTCGGGGACAGCCAGGGACAGATGATATTTGCAGTTTCCCGGCTGGAAGCTGCTCCAGTCTCAGCTTCCACAGCAGGACCCAGCTGGTCCCTGCCCCTCACGGCCCCACAGGGAGCACCCAGCGAGTGGGGTTGGCCAAATCTGGGGTGCCCTGGTCAGCCTGCAAAGTCTCCCTTGCCTGGCCGGTCACTCTGCACTTAGAAAAACACTTTAAAATTTGGATACAGTGGGAAAAGCCTTTTCCAGGCAGCTGGGAATAAACAGAGTGACTTGATTATTTTTCTCCAGGAATGCTGGTCCCCTGCGAGACTCAGGAGCTGGTGGCAGGGCTGGGGGCTCGTCCTGCCTGTCCCTCCCCAAACCCCGTGTCGGGAGCGGGGGGATCGGGACAAGGGATGCGGCATCGGGGAGAGAACCAGCAGGGAGCAGGACACAAGGGGATGCTGATAAATAACACCGGGCTCAGAGCAGGAATTCTCCGTGCAGGGTGCAGCAGCCGGGGTGGCTGCAGGAGAGCGGGGGGCTCCGCGGGCCGGCTTTCCCAGCGAGCTCCGGGAGCAGGCTCGGCAGCGCTGAGAGCGATTGCCATCTAGAGGTGTTCGGGGATGCACTGCCCTCAGCCCTACAAACACAGCCCGAGCCGTCAGCACCAGCACAGGTGACACGGGGGGCTCCTCCAAGGCTGGGGGTGGCCGTGATGTCCCAGGACCTCCCCCCTGCCCCAGCACGGTGGCGCTGGGATGGGGGTGTGGGGTCAGACCAGGCAGGAAAAGCTGATTGTGGCCGGAGTTGGCAGCCCCTGGGGGAGAATCGTGGAATGTTAAAGGCTGGAAGGGGACCTTAAAGATCACCCAACTCCCCTGCCATGGGCAGGGACACCTTCCACTATCCCAGGCTGCTCCAAGCCCCGTCCAACCTGGCCTTGGACACTTCCAGGATCCAGGAGCAGCCACAGCTGCTCTGAGCACCCTGTGCCAGGGCCTCCCCACCCTCACAGGGGAAGAATTCCTTCCTAATATCTAACCTAAATTTCTCCTCTTTTAATTTGTACCCATCTCTCCTTGTCCCGTCACTACAGGACGATGGGGCTCAAGAGGCTGAGTGGAGAAGAGACAAGCTGGCATGGGCCAGGTGATGTGGGCACAGCCCGTGGCATCCCCAGGGATGTTCTGTGCCCGTTCCCGAGCTGTGGGCAGCCACCGAATTTCGACCTCTCCGCCCAGGGATGGGCGTGGGCTCTGCTTGGTGAGATGGTGAAGTGCAAAGATGCTCCAAAAAGGATTAGCTCACAAAGATGCCGCCCCCAGACCCACATCATTTCAGTATTGTGTTGCTTGTAAAGGGTTTTTTTGGTGCCAAAACTGCAAAATAACAGTTTATTTTGCCTCTGTCCTCCCGCAGCCTGTGCTGCCTCCGTTCTCAGGTTGTGACGTGCTCGGCAAGAGACGGGTGTGGAGTGGGTTTGATTTGATTTTTTCTTTTAAAGTTAATTACATTTGAGGCTTCCCTGCTCCCTGCTGTCCCCGCAGACCCCCCGGCCGCTCTCCCGGGGCAGCGCTGCCTTCCCTGCCTCCTTCAGACAGCGTTTTGCGGCTCCGTGTAACCCAACAAGGCACCGATCGCTTTCAGAAGCACAAATGGATTTAATGAGGGTCTTGGCGACTCTTTGGAACGGCCTCGTGGCACCTCGAGCCCCGGGGCTGCGTTTCCTTATCGATCAGTTCATCGGCGCTGCGGAGGGCGCCGTCCATCCCCGGCAGCGCGGCCCCGTCCGCAGCAGCGCGGACACGGATGGTGCTGTTTGGGTGGGAAATGGGACGTGCCTCTCGTTCAGCTGCTCTGGGAAGCATCAAATGCTCATTTTTTTTTAAAAGCACGGGTGCCCGGGAGAGTCAGCAGTCAGTTCCTGTATGTTCCTTTAGGTACGGAGAGGCTGTGCTGAGCTGTGGGTGGAGATGCCCTCAAAAGCCCAAATGCTGTTGTTAAATTTTTGTATTTTGCTTGAACTTCTTTGGAAAAAATGCTGCTTTCCCAAATCCCATTCTTCCCTTTCTTCATGTTAAAAAAAGGAAGTGAGAAAGGCGCATTTGGCACAGGCTCCAGCGGTGCCTCTGGCTCAGCACCGTGGCTGAGGGGCCTCAGGGCGACCCGTCCTGGCTCAGTCGGGTCTCCCTGAAGGGCTGGACACTGGAAAATGTGCTTTTCTCACCAGTCCAGTGCCTGAAGGCTGGGTGGTGCCCATTGACACACCTGCCCTGCCAAGGAGGGCTGTGAGCAGCATTTTGTGTGGTTGCAGTGAGGGATACAGGGAGCATCACTGTGCTGGTGGTGCCTCGGGGCCCCAGCACCCCAAGGCCCTGGTTTATAACCATAACAAATAAATACCTGTGTTAGCATTGAAACCTTTTCCTACACATGTGGTGCATGGTTGATTGAAGCCTGATTTGCTCAGCCACTCCAAAAAGTGCTTTGTTTTCCCACCCAGCCCTGAAGTATCTTTTCTGAAGACACAGCAGCAGCATTTGGGGGTGAAAGCACCAAACCACCACCAGTGAGTGGAGCTGGCACAGCTGCTCATCCTCTCTCCTCCTGGTGCCCAAAATGAAACAGAAATCTAGGTTTCAGTATCACACCAGGCTGTGGGAAGGGTTAAATCTGGATTTTTGTGACGTGGGGTGTCACTCAGCAGCCTTGGTTTGGGCTGTAAGAGGGGGAGGGCAGACCCTGCCCACTGTGTCTGTACAGGCAAAACTCTTTCAGTCTCCAGGTCAAACCCAGTTTGATTTGTAGCACGTGGCTGTGCCAGCTGGGCACCTCCAACTCCTGTTGTTTATTTGCTCAGCTTTAACCTCCATTTTGTACTCATGAGTTGTTCACAGTTACCACTAATGCAGTAACTTTAATTTATATTGATTTTAGGATGAACTCTTCCCCTATAAGGGTGGGGAGGCCCTGGCACAGGGTGCCCAGAGAAGCTGTGGCTGCCCCTGGATCCCTGGAAGTGTCCAAGGCCAGGTTGGATGGGGTTTGGAGCAGCCTGGGATAGTGGAAAGTGTCCCTGCCCATGGCAGGGGAGTTTGGAACGAGATCCCTTCTAACCCAGACCATTCTGTGATTTTACAATTCGGGGACCAGTGGAGGTTTCTGGGTCTCCTTCCAAGGGCTTAATCTGCCAGTGAAGACAGATTTCCCATCAGAAGTTGTTTAGAGAGTGCAGGATTATGGTTTGCCCAGCCTTTGGGGTTTTAAGTGCTGGAGAGTTCCAGGAATGTCACTTCTTGGTGGCAGGGACAGCAATTTCTGCCCCACTACACATCCCATCTCTGAGCCAGGCCAGCCCC
>VZTH01002242.1:0-40483 GCA_013397815.1 Aleadryas rufinucha | reverse complement strand
CTGGCACAGCTGCTCATCCTCTCTCCTCCTGGTGCCCAAAATGAAACAGAAATCTAGGTTTCAGTATCACACCAGGCTGTGGGAAGGGTTAAATCTGGATTTTTGTGACGTGGGGTGTCACTCAGCAGCCTTGGTTTGGGCTGTAAGAGGGGGAGGGCAGACCCTGCCCACTGTGTCTGTACAGGCAAAACTCTTTCAGTCTCCAGGTCAAACCCAGTTTGATTTGTAGCACGTGGCTGTGCCAGCTGGGCACCTCCAACTCCTGTTGTTTATTTGCTCAGCTTTAACCTCCATTTTGTACTCATGAGTTGTTCACAGTTACCACTAATGCAGTAACTTTAATTTATATTGATTTTAGGATGAACTCTTCCCCTATAAGGGTGGGGAGGCCCTGGCACAGGGTGCCCAGAGAAGCTGTGGCTGCCCCTGGATCCCTGGAAGTGTCCAAGGCCAGGTTGGATGGGGTTTGGAGCAGCCTGGGATAGTGGAAAGTGTCCCTGCCCATGGCAGGGGAGTTTGGAACGAGATCCCTTCTAACCCAGACCATTCTGTGATTTTACAATTCGGGGACCAGTGGAGGTTTCTGGGTCTCCTTCCAAGGGCTTAATCTGCCAGTGAAGACAGATTTCCCATCAGAAGTTGTTTAGAGAGTGCAGGATTATGGTTTGCCCAGCCTTTGGGGTTTTAAGTGCTGGAGAGTTCCAGGAATGTCACTTCTTGGTGGCAGGGACAGCAATTTCTGCCCCACTACACATCCCATCTCTGAGCCAGGCCAGCCCCACACAGGGATGGCTGAGAGGGCACCAGAGGCTTAGAAAAAAGGGAAAACAGAAGGATTGGGAATTGCTTAATTAGAAACAGTTTTCTCCTTTAATGTTCTGCAATTACTTTGAGGTCAGGAGAATTATTAGTAATATTAATCGCTGAATTTCCAGAGAACTAAAGTTAATAGTCCCCTAATTGGGCCGTACCGTCCAGCACTAATTGCTGAGCGCCAGCAGGCAGCTCATTAAGTTTTCCAGCCCTTCTCCCTTGGCAAATCTCATTTCTTCTAAGTCCATGTCCCAGATAATGTGGCTGCAGAGGGTTAAGGGGTTGGGATAAGCACACCAGACCAGCGAGGCTGAGGCTCTCAGGGACTCTGCCCCCGTTTCCAACTTTCCAACCATGCTGGTGACATCTCAGGCCTCTTGCCTTTGGCACCTGTGCCCAGGTGGGCAAGGAAAGGTGTCTGCTGCTGGAGATGGGCCCAAGTGCAGATGTTTTGGCTCTGAAGAGGCTGAGATCTTGTTCCAACCCCCAGCCATGGGCAGGGACACCTTCCACTATCCCAGGGAGCTCCAAGCCCTGTCAGCCTGGCCTTGGACACTTCCAGGGATCCAGGGGCAGCCACAGCTTCTCTGGGCACCCTGTGCCAGGGCCTCCCCACCCTCATAGGGAAGATTTTCTTCCTAATACCCACCTAAACCTGCTCTCTGTCACTTTGAAGCCATTTCCCCTTGTTCTATCACTACTCACCCTTGTCCAAAGTCTCTTTCCAGCTCTTTTGGTCTCTTTTAGGTACTGGAGGGCTGAGGGAAATGCTGGTGGTTCCCACAGGAGGACAGGACAGGGATTTTTCCCCCTGCCAAAGGGGCATGTGGACACAGAAATGCTGTGGCTGTGAATGAACACGACCCAGGCCTCATCCTGCCCGAGCCGTGGTGCTCTGGGGTGACCAGCAAAGGAAAAGCAACCAAAACACCCTCAAACCACTGAAATAAAGAACTGAAATGCTGCAGAGAGGAGGGGTTCTTTCTTATTTTTTTTAGTTCTGAAATGCAGCAGCAGAAAACAGAAGGGTAGAGACATCATTAAGTTCCAAACCTGCCCATTTATGTTTAAAAAAACACGACAAGGGAGGAAAAGAAAATTTCATCGGGTACAATGAGGTTCTCAAAATTACCAGTTTTTATAAATTGCATGTATTTATGTGTGTATATATATATATAATAGCCTGATATTTAAAAGATTAGTGCTCCTTCTGGCAAGGCATCAATGAAAATTTTCCTCTCCTGTTTACCTCCACAATACAAAGTGAAGATTATCTCATTCCCACGTCACTGTATATAAATAGCACTGTAAAAGCACCTTTACAAGGCCAGACTTTTGCTGCCATTTTATATGATTCTTTCTTCCAGAATGCAGAGAAATGCTCCAAAATGTATAAAATGCTCCAATTTTGCCTTGGGGAGCAGGAAGGGGAGGCACAGGGCTGTCGCTAGGAAAGGTCTTGTGCCATTAAGGAATTTTGCTTTTCTCTGGAGGTGTTTAGCAGCAATAACAGGCAAGACTTTACAATAAATAGAATAATGCAGCCCTTGGGACTGTGCTGTACTCACTGTGCACTGTTTTAGTTTCTAACTCCCTCCTCCCACCCATGGGGCTGGCGTGGAATCAACCCTTACCTCCGTTGCACTTAGTGGGGATTTGGAGCAAAGGAGCTTTTTCACCTAAAGGCTGGAGCCAGATGAGAGGGGGGGGAAAAAACCCCAACCAACCAAACCTTAACCACCAACCTTTTCATTTTTATGCCCTTTTAAGCCCCAATTCTTGGCAGGCCGAGTAGCAGACAATGGGATTGAAGGAGGTGCCTTTCCCATGCAGGTGCTCAGCAGATGCAGGAGCAGAGCAGGGATGGGAGATGGTTGTGTCCAGGCGGGCTGGTCAGCAGGAAAGGTGAGGGAATCCCAAATCCTCCCTGTGTGGCTCCTGGCTGCTCCCCACAGAGCAGGGGTTGGATCTTTGCTGCCCACACGGGGCTGTGAAATGCCCAACCACTCCTCTCACACCCCCGTGCAGATGGGCCACACTTGTGTTATTAAATAAAGCAGCTTCTGGAGCTGTGGGCTTTGTCTGGCCAGGTTTTTTTTTTTTTTTCTTTTTTGTCTTCTTGTTTCTGCTCTGGCATGCCAGAGAGATTTATAGGAACAACATCAAAAGGCCTGAGAGTGCAGGGGATGGATGTGCTGAGCTGACCACTGGCCCCCGGATTTGTCAGGCTGGTATTTATTACAGCAGGGGAGGCGACAGCTATGTTAAGATCAAACCCAAAAGTCAACAGTGAAATTGCATCAAGGCTGGCCACTTTCAAGCAGCTTCCCAGTAATCCCTGCTCCTTCCCTCCGACAGCACCACGAGAGGGGAGAGATAAATTAGGAGGCAGCAAAATGCACCGAGAACACAGGAACAAAAAGCACACGGGTCTAGTGAAGGCTGTGATGTGGAAAACACTCACGGGGCTGAAGGCTGCTCGTGTGCTGATGGCCTCAGATGTCTGCAAAAGGGTCCAGGCATCAAAGGGGAGGTGGCTGTCACCGCAGCTCAAAGTGCTGCTAATCTGACTGTTAAAAGGTGTGAGCTGCGGGCAGCTGCAGGGCCGGCCACAGGGAAAAATGCATCGGGGATGCTTAAGGGAAGAGACTGGAATGACGATGACTTTATCCTGTAAAATCTCCAGTTAGGAGCTGAAAACTTAAAGACAGAGGCCAAGCAGTAGTGAGGACTAGGGAAGGTGAAGATTGTTTTTGTTTTGTAGTCCATAAGCTTTTCATACTAAACAAATTTACTGCAAAACAAGCAAATCAGTGGGAAAAAGCTGAAAACACAGGATGCCTTCTTTAAAAATGCATGGATACACATTTACAAGACTTCTTACTGCATATTTACACTGATTATTTTGTTTCCTTTCTAGAATTAAAGCTGCCATAAACCTTCAAAGACTTAAGGGCCGTTTCAACAGCTGAATTACAAAACAGCCCGGTCCCAAATTACAAAATAAACTTGGATGGTTTAAATAAAGGGGAAAACAATAATCCACGTGATTCACTTCAGTATAGATTTATGTAGGAAAGATCATTCTCTTGACACACTTTCTGTGGTTGTGAAATGACAAATTTTTAGTATTTTAATTCATGCTTTGATACTTTGGATGCTACAGAGAAGCAGCTGACTGGGCCCCTGTTAAACCACAACCCTGTTGGGAGGGAAACTGCCTGAAGCCATTTGCCCCCCAAAAACTCTCCGAGACGATGGTGGTGAAAGCCAGACTCTAAAACCAACTCAGGAGAAGATCTTTTTGAAAAGAAATGTATTTTCTTCATAAATACAGTACAATTACATTTTACAATGTCTTTTTTACTTCCTAGACATAAAAACACTAACNAGGATAAGCTGTGCCAGCCCTGGGCAGAGGAAGCCCGGTTATCCCGGGGTTTTCCTGCCCGGAGCGCTCCGGGTTTGTCGGTGGGAAGAGCCCGTGGTCCGGCCGGGAGTCCCCACGGGTGTCACACGTCCCACGCGCCGCTGGCCCCGCCGGGGGCTCCTGGAGCAGGAGGTGTCCTTGGAAATGGGTCTGGCCTAAAACTCTGCAAGTCCCCCCCGCACTCAGGCAGCCCCAAAAAGCGAAGCCAAGGCGATGCTCGGCTTTCAGCACACACCACACGGGCACAACTTCAGCCCCACCACGCTCGGTGACCTCAGCGTCCCCCTGCAGACCCCTGAGGAGCAACTCGCACACCCCCTTGAGTCCTCAGACACAAAATCGCTGCTCCAGACCCCCCAGGAGCTGCCAGCTAGGGGCTGTTTAATTTAATAACAACACTGGGCCAGGTGGGAACACAAATCTCTGGACCTCAGGCAGTTCCCCGAGCAGTGAAACCACAGAGGAACTGCCCCAGGGAAGGACTTGGGAGTTTGGCCTTTCTGTAAGCAGTGAAAGGAAAGAGGAAGAATAACTAAACTTCATTTTCTTGTTTTGCTCTACAAAGAAGAATATGTGGCTTTCTTTATAAAAGCTACAATTCTGCTTCTAATACCCGAGTTTAAGAAAAACTCTTAGTCTAAAATTTTGGTTTGCAAAGGTCGTTGCAATCACTGTTAAAAACCACTTTCTACTAGAAATAAGCTCTACAGAAGGCAAAGGAACTGGGTGTGCAGTTTGTCTCCTTAAAGCAGTTTCTGTTTTAAAAACAAAATAAAAATCTGTACAGAGAATGAGCACTATAGTACACATCTTCCTCAAAGCAAGCAGCTCGTTTACATTCACATCAGGATGGCTCTGAGGAAGCTCCAGGGGACAAATACATTCCTGATGGCTCCTACTTTGCCTGCACAGGAAAATGACCTCCAACTTCCACAGCAAAATTTTGGGGTTTTGCTTTTTTGGAAGAAATCTAAATTACAAAATAGGGCAAAGAGCCTGACCTGAGCAGTGTAAAACTGCACCATCTTCTTCCAAAATTACTTCCACGGGCAAGGAACTGCCAAGGCTCCTGCAATCCTGATGGTTCAGACTGTCAGAGACAGCCTGGCTTCCATTTCTGGAGGAGATAGTTGCTGGATTTTATTCACAGAAAGCTATTATGTCCTTTTTGATTTGTAAAAATAAATTACAGTGGCACTCCATTTGAAAACAGTGAGCTGCAGGGAGGATAAACCAATTATTTTCACCTGAACAGCCAATACTGATTGGGGAAAATCAGTTTTGTGAAAGAGGTTTTATCTGTAAAAGATCCACATTTTCCCAGACATTTTAGAATTAATGTGAATCAAGTGAGTTGTAACTGTTTCTTTAGAGCCCTACAGTGATAAAATTTCTTTCCAGCTGCTGAGAAGTATTTGTAAAGATGGAATATAACTTTTCCTGACTCTAAAAGAAGAGAAAAGCATTCAAACATTTCTCCCCCCCTCACACAGACACTCAGTGGCATTTGATTTCCCTCGTTGGTCATTTTAAGCCAAACCCACAAAACATAATATCGACATTTATGCTGAAATGGCAAAAAGATGGACACCTTGAGCTAATGAGAAAAGCTGCATTTCCAACAACTGTGGAGGAGGAAGAGAAATCGCTTCAAATCATCCAGGGTGGGCATTACTTCATAAAATGGGATGGAATTAAGCCAAGAGAAATAAAAGCAAGACATTCTCAGGGATGAGAATGAAGTGGCTGTGGACAGAGTGCCTGGAAAAGAGTGGGGAATGGTTCAGAGGGAAGGAAGGTCTGGAACTGTCTGGGAAGATGCTGTCCCACGTGGCAGAGCCAGGCAAAGCCTTGCAGTGCAGCTCTGCAGTGCCTGGAGTTGGGCTGCTGGAAGGGGTTTGTGCCTGGCCAGGCTGCATCTCCTACCCCACACTTTGCCATCCCTGCCTTCTGCAGGACTGGGAATATGGCCTGAAGAACCCTGAGCAGCAGCAAATCTGCTAGAAACGATGGGAAGTGTTCTCCTTGGACTTTAAGGGATTATCATCAGAAGGAAAACTCAGGGCTGGCCTTTAGGCACCGCCTGTGCAGAGAGAGAGGCACCTCCTCTCCCCTCCCACTGGAACTCTGTGATCCCTGTTGGTCTGGTAAGGCCATTTCACTTGAACACCACAGCAGTAGTGTCAAACAGGAATTAAAGACATTCACTAACTCTGTGACAATTAATTGCTGGATTTCCTTATTTCTGGGGTGAAATGATCTGAAATGAAAATTTTGCTACTCTAACGCTGCACAGAAAGCTGAAACTAGCCAGGTCCCCAGTGTGTGAGCACTGGCTAATTAAATGTTTTAGCATTCAAGTACCAAAAAAAAAAAGTAGTTTTTAACAGAAATTAATATTGAAGTGTTTTAATAAAATGCAAAGACAGTAACAAAAAAATACTCATGAACTTCTATTGGTCTTAATATCTCCTTATAGTTCGTGTAACCAAAGCACTGCTGCATCTGTGCTAGCTCCCAAAAATCTGGAAGTGAACCTCATGACTTAAATATGTAACTTTCTTCTGTAATGCCTCTGGGACTTTCTTCAAGCTGCTCTCTCCACTCAGATGAATTAAAGAACTATTTTGGAAGGAGAGAATCTGCCATCCGAACCTTTGCATGGAGCTTCTCTTTAAAGCTCTACCTCTGAGGCTTTGCTGGATGAAAAAGAACCCAGTCTCTCCAGAAAGGAGGGACATACAAAGTTGAAGGGCATCTGAAATATAGAAAAGTCTGCTACAGAGAAAGATCTCCACAGGTGCAGTAGATTAAGTTGCTAACTCTGGAAAACAGCAGGGCTCCCCACTTGAACTATGGTAAATTTGGAGTAGTTTCACTAAAGCCAATGGAATTACCATGTCAGAAATCTGATCTAACAGATCAGGGCTGGGCCTGTAAATCCTCCTTGTTAATTTATGTAAAACATGAATGCAATATATTATTTACTATCCACTGTACAAATTATTGAAAAAGTACTTAAGTATAAAAGTGTGGCAAATCTTGCAAAAGGAACTACAAATATGAAATGCGACATTAATCACCGGAGTCACTTGTTTTAAAACAGAAATAACAAAGAATGAAATTTGGGAAGTAAAAAAAAATGTTACCACACACTGAAAATGGAAATCTTTTCAGTCTACGAACATGAAATACCTATTCTGAGTTCTTACACTGAGAGGAAAGAGGAAGTGAAAGGGAAATCTCCCTTGATCACAGCTCAGATTTGTAAAAGCTTCCCAGAACACCTGTATTCTAAAACCAGTAAGTGATGCTCACAACAATGTCCCTGCTTCTGATCATTTTAAGGCCATTAAGCTCACCTTACTACATTCAAGCTAGACATGTAACCAGCACCTGTGAGAGCAGGTACTTCTGCTTAAGAGACTTTAAAAACACTGAAATGAAATAGCAGATGTAGTGCACCTAAGTTCTAGTGTTTTTCTCCAGATGTTACCAGATCCAGTATTTAAAAAATAAAGGGGGAAACTTTCAAAGAACAAGTGTTACGGGTTTTTTATAATTTAGAACAAATTATAAATTAACCTGTCCAAACTTTTGAGACATAATATACAAGAGCAAACAGCTGAGTGTTCTTTTATTACTCAGGTACTACATTTTTTTTTTTTTCCCAATAAAAATGTCTTTTAAAAATTTCTTGCTACTGTTATCCCAGCTCAGATCCTGGTACAGCCTTTCAGATGAGGTATTCTACCATCTCTCCATCTGGGAGGTCCTGCCCCACAGTCTGAACAGGGGCTTTTCTTTCAAGAGTGCTGGAGTGGAAGAGTGGCCCATCTATGTGATGAGGAAAAACAAGAGACAATTAAAGGTGTAACTTCAATGAGGTTAGAAGTATGACATTAACATTTTAAGTCATCTTGTATCATTGGCCAAAGACAGCTGATAACTTATTTAGTTTTAAAAAATTCAATTCCCACGTGTGCAGCCAGACAAATAAAGCTATTTTATCAAATTCCCTTTGGGTACCTCCCACTGATACACAAATCCACATAAAACTGGAGTGACTGCATTTAAACCACTGCACTCAGGGTAGATTTTCACCACCAGACCTGTTCTCCCTCGATCCCCATTAGACAGCACAGCAGGGGCAGGAGGCAGAGCCCAGCCAAACGCTCTCTGCCATAAAGAACAACAGCATTGTAATGTGTCTGTAAGGAGAAGAGGCAAGGTTGTGTAATCTGCATTGATTTGGCAGAGTGGGCTGGAAAATGAGCAGCTCTTGCCAGCTGGGAGCTCTGTGGGAAGCAAATTCAGCTCCTGTGACAGCCACTGTCAACTGGATCTCCAAGGCTGAAGTTGGTCCTGTGACTGGGATGGTACCGAGACAGCTTTATTGTGATAGTTCCCTCTCCTCCTTCTCCCTCCCCTTCTCTGAGTCCACCTGGCTTTGGATGCCCACTCAATGCAATGGCCACTTTGAACAGCCCATTTTCATGTGTTGAAACCCCACATCCTACTCACAACTTACTTCAGAGTAGACACTGACTCAGAGACTGCCCAGGGATTTGCACCTCCCTGTTCTCAATTCTCAAATCTTGCTGCACCTCCCTGCCCAGTGTGCCCACGCTTATGCTACCACTCTTCAGGCTTTTTTTTTTCCTTCAGAGCATCTGAGACCACTCAAAACACCATCACACTTGTCCCTGAAATCCAATTGTCCTCACAAGAACTAACCCCAGTTTGCCTGGATGGAGAAAGGGACGTCAGGGCTGCCCCACAGACGGGGAGTGGGTGGCAGGGGCCCCTCTGGGAGTGGGGCTGAGCTCTGTTACCTGTTTTCTCTGCACTGTAGGGCAGGTTGGTGCTGGGGAGCCGTGCTGGGGTGGGAGCTGCAGGGGAAGGAGCAGCTTTGCCCTGCTCACTGCCCCGGTCTGTCTGGGTGCTGCAGTCTCTGCTGCCCGTCTTCGAGTGGGCCGACAGCAGCGGCGTGGAGGGGAGGACAGGAGAGGGGGTGGAGGGGATGGATTCGGAGCGATATTCTGTTCCCAGCAGAACACCTGCGAGGGAAAAGGGAAGGAAATGTCACAGTGACAGAAAACTAACTGGTATCAGCTCTGCACCACTCTGCACTGCTTGCTCCAGGAGCTGGAAAGGGCTCCCTCCTTCAAGAGGCAGCACTGGTTTGCCTTTCCACAGCACCTTCCACCCCTGGGTGCTGAAGTACTTGAGGAATAGCAGTGTCTCCATGTTGCTGCTTGCAGGTGGGCACTAATCTGCACACTCTGCAATCACCTGCAACAGGCTCTCATTTACATTTCAGGGGTTTTTACTCTCAGTTTTGGGCCTAACTTCTCCCAGGAAAAAAAAATCATCTGGGATTTGCTTTGTTACAACTCCATTTCTCAGAACAATGCTGTTGAGCCATTCCAGACAGGAGTCATGTTGGTGCAGGCACAACACTACAGGATAGAAATCCTGATTAGAATCTCTGCTCCAGTTCAAGGAGACTTTACACCTTCAGCCAGCTGTAACACCCAGCTGAAAGCAAGTGCTTGGGAACCCTGAAAACTATATCCCAGACATCCCTAAAGTCAGGTGCCAAATTGGGAATAAAGGCTTATGTATTTAATGGCAGAGCCTGAGTATCAGAAGTCATTATTTCCCAGAAGTGATTAAAATAAGCAGCTATTTCAAATGTGTCTCATCTTGCAGCCAGCTCTACTGGAGGCCAGGCCAGCTGGTCTGTCTGTGCAACACACCCTCCCTCCTCTGCTGCTCCTGCTTCCCCTCCAAGCAGTGGCTCCTGTATCAGAATTGCCACTGGTATTTGGGAATTACCCAGGCTGCCCTTCCAGCTCTTGTCCTCCCTCTTCTCCTCCAGGATGGGGGTGCTGCTCAGCGTTGAGGAGTGGGACAGCAAGCCCGAGCCAGCGTTGGAGATGGACATGAGGGACTTGGCAGGTCTCATGGAGGAGAGCTGCTCCGTCTTGCCGGGCTCCTTGCGGGAGCGCTGCTGCAGCACTTTGATCATGGCATCCTTCTCGATGATCTGAGCATGAAGGGTCTTAATCCTTTGGGGGAAGGAAAAAGGACAGTTTAAGTGTCTCCCATCTGCCTGGCCTGAGGCCTCAGTGTCCCCATGGCTGTGACTACGGCTCCCTTAGGCATCTGGGGAAGTGGAGGGAGGATGCCAGGAGATTGTCCTGGGCACCGGCTGCTCTCTGGCCCACAGAGCAGATCATGGGAGAGAGTGCACTGATACTCCCACCCACCTCTGGCTACTGGAAACTGCTCTGAACAGCCATGAAAGGAGCTCTGAGACAAACCTGAGGGTTATGGGCAGAACATGGGACCAACAGAAACAATTAACACACTCTGGGGAGACTGCACAGGGAAAACAGCTCTGTGAGCCTGTTAAGGGGTGGCTGGAGCCTGGGGTCTGATGAAGATGCCCTGAAGAGAGAACAGGAACAAGCTAGATGCAAAAAATCTGAGACAAGACTTTTTTTGCATTAGCCCTCAGTATCAAGACAGGTTTTGGATTGCTATGTAGATACTTCCTTGGCCAAATGAGTGTCTGGCACTTGACATTGCTGCTGCTGGTGAAGACACAAGAATTTCTGGTTCTGAGGCGTCTACCCAGGCAATTAATTTCAAATCCCCATCCCAAAGAAGCCAGATAGGAGCAAACTGCACTTTACCTTCCCTCCATGTCCAGACATCTCCTGTTGGCCAGCAGGATCTCCTCCTCCTCCTTTTGGATGCGAGCTTCCAGCGAGGTGTCGTAGCTGGGGTTGGGCGAGTGGCTGATCACCGTCGTGTCCCTGGGAACAAGGACAGCAGGTGAAGGACCTGCTAAGTTTGCTGCTTTCCCCCCAGCAGCACAAAAATACTGCTCAAATGTAAAAAGAATATCCAATTTTTTTGAGTTAAAGCTGGCTCAGTGTCTTCCAAAAATCCAACTTCCAACTTCATTTGCGTGCTAGTGAAGAAGGATCACAAAAACATGCAGATCATTACAACAACCACCTCCTGTCCATCTCTCATCTAAACTGAGTCACTGCACTACTCTAAACTTATCAATGAGGCAAATCCAAGGACACAAGGAGGGGAAAGGAACATTTCAACTTCAGATAAAAAGCTTTTTCCCTTCCCCTTCCAATAGTATCATACAGGGGATGTGAATATCAAAGGGAACAAGGCAGGGAAGTTTCTTAAGCGGTCCTAAGCAGCTTGGTCCAATAAATTTGGAACAGGGTGAAAAGAGTTTCAGGCTGATTCCATATAGTGCCTAATGTTAACACTGTGATAGTTGGTCAGTCCACTAACCAAATAATGAGTATTTCATTCTACTTGTGAATGTGGAAGGGAATGAGAAGATCATTCACCAAAGAAACCCAACCTGACCCAGTTCCTGCCTGGGCTCTAAAGCATCCTTCCTGCAACCTCAGCTTCCCAAGGGATGCCAGTTTCCACTGCTAAAGAAAAGGGAAAGAAATCTGGACAGTGTAGATGAGGTTGCCACTGGAATTAGTGGAATCTAGATGGAAATGAAAAAGCAGAGGCTCTTTCCCGACTGGACAATATTCTTGTTCATTTAATGAAACCTGAGCAGGCCTAACACATCCCCTCCCACTCCATGATAAACAATTGACCAGGCCCCAACTTATCAGCCCACGCTGAAAATATAACATGGCCTCTGAGCACAAGCAGCAGCAGGAGCCTTTAGGGAATCTCTGGGGAGGTGGAAAACAGTGCACAAGAAGCATCAATACCCTAAAATAACAGCTTGCTCCTGGAGCAAGATAAGATAAGTGTTTAAACGCTAACACAGCAGATCTGCAACTTCACCCCTGTAATTCCAGTGTGATCTTACAAGCTGGGAAGTTAGCTGTGATAACACCCCTATCTGGATCTGGCTCATGAAACAATCTACAATAAAATCTGCTGTCCAGAACCATAAACTAGTGAGCAATGTAATTATATGCAAGCAAGGCCTAATGCTAAGGAGCTGCACTCCAGTAACAGCTCTTGTTTACCAACCAGCTGAGGCACTCGGGCCTATTTACAGCCATAAGAAGAGTTTCTCTACAGATGTCTTGGAATGGGAGCTTGTTACCAAATTTCAGACACCCTTCCCACCCCCACAAGCAGTGCTCTCCATACACAGCAGAGTGTTTTGAGCAGAATTTCCTAGTAGATGCTTCTGGTTAGTAACCAGACAATACCACAAAGTAATTTGCAAAAACATTCTGGAGAACAAGGAAGCCATTCAGGGTGAATGATGTGAATCACCAAGCTCACCCCATCTCACATGACTTCAGCAAAGACTGATTCCTGTTTTTAAAATAAAAAACCCCCCAAGCCTCTTCTCCTTTGAATCAACAGCTTCTAGGAACGGCTCAGAACAATTCTAGTCTGGAAAATGGCTCCTGCATGTGGAGGAATCTTCCCCTGGAAAAACGTTTCTAATTGTTGGCAACTGCACAGCTCCCAGGAAGAGCAGCCAAGCTCCACTTGCTTGCAGAGGTCTGAGGAGTTGTTCAGACCACAGGGCGAGCGATCACGGGGCATGACAACATTCCTGGGTGGGAAACACGACATTCAACTGGAAAAAGAAGATAATCCCAGTACTGTGAAAAGTCCCATTTACCTCTGAGCGGCCACAGTCGCAGCTGCATCCAAAGCAAACTGTCTCATCACACTCTCCTCCAGGTATTTCTGTTCCCACTTGGTCATGTCAGCTTCCAGAGCGAGGATCCTCTCCTCCTTCTCACGCAGGAGCTCCATGAGTGCCGTGGCGTTGTACTCGGAGACGTTGGCAGCCTGAGACGTGCCCTGACGCTGATTCCCAAGAGGAGGAAACCAAACCAAACAAAAACAGCAGTCTCAGGATGCAGCTGTAAGGCTCAGGGTTGGCTGCTTTGCTTTTTGTCACTGGTTTGACACAAGAACCCCCCAGAGGGAAATGCAGTGGCTTTATGCTGTGTTGGGCAGGCTAACAAGGAAATACCTGAGATGGAAAATTCTCCTCTCAGGGCCTTTTTTCCATGTGCAAAGCCCCAGATGTGAATCCCAGAGTTAGACTGTGCTGTACAGGTGTGATGTGCACAGCCCTTCCATAGTGCCTGAAGTAACACACACTGACTCCCACGTGTTCAGCAAGGCACTGACTAGTATCATCCCTTCAAAAAAAACCCATCCAAAATATTTTTAAAGCATTTGATTACTAAATTTATATGATCAGTGTATAGCTGGGGATTGAAATAAGTCAGTTCTAAAGCAAGATTTGGAAGGCAGGCAGTGTTCCCTTTCAAAGTAAGGAAGTGTGGAGATTTGCTCAGATAATAGTTCAATGAATAAAAATTGCAGTTTTATAAGGAGGTCTCACATGGGATTAGCAAGACATTTGACATAAAAAAATAAAATAAATAGTTAAAAAGAAAAGAAATTGGGCTATTTTATGCTGAGCTCAGAATTTTCAGCCATGACAAAAAAGCGATTTTTTGTGTTGACTCAGGCTCAGTGTGAGGTTTAAAGTACCTGATCTTCCAAAGGTGTAACAAAAAAGTTTGTCAAATTACTCTAACTCCTACTAAAACCAGTGCAAAACCCCAAGATTTAAATATCTATTCCTATGCAGAGATGGAAGTTAGGGGATAAAAGTAACCTCAAACGAAATGTGATTTAGAACACAGGCCTGCATCCTATTTCCAGTAAAAATTAGACACCTGACACTTCACCTGTGTTTGACACAGGCTGAAGTAAAACTAAAACTTCACATCCAATTCATAACACACCTGCACAATCTGCTTCTCATTCATTCTTTTCACTGAAAAAGACTCATAATATAATTGCAGTATAGTTTATGTGAAACTCCCATCCATTTCCATCAACTGCATTTATAGAATTGGCTTTGATGGTTTAGTCTTGTGTGCTTTTTTGAAATGCAGAAGGGTTTTGAAGGGCCTCTTTTCAGGCCAGTTGTTAATGAATTTTATACAAAATCCCCAACTGTGGACAAGATTTTAAAAATAATTCCAAATACTATAACCATGTTATTTAAAGATAAACCAGCATGTAGCTATGGGGTTATTTCTGCATCTTGTCACAGGATGGATCCCCTATTGCTCCTTATTTAAATCCTCTGGTTGAAACAGAATTAAATCAGGTAAAAGCAATACAATGGCCAGAAAACCATGACTCTTAACTAGTAAAAAAGTTTTTTAAGAACACAAGATTAAAAAATCACTGCCTTTCTCTTCTGTGTGGTGCAGGGTGCAGCCCCGCAGGGATGCCAGGGGCAGGGGGTACCTGCTGCATGCGGAGAGATTCCAGCTCCCTCTCGAGCCGGGTGCGCAGCCTGTGCTCCAGCTGCTCCCTCTTCTCACACGCTGCCTGCAGCTGAACCAGCGCCTGCTGCATCTTCTCCACCTTCTCAACATAGACCTGCTTCTTCTTCAGCTGCAACAAAGCAAGGAAAGGCAACATAAGGTCAATAATGAGAACGAGAGAGTGAACTTCAGGCCAGGAAGAAGATGTCCAGGTGACTTCCAGCACCTGAAGGGAGCCCACAGGAAAGATGGAGACAGACTGTTTGTAAGGACCTGGAGTGACAGGACACAGGGAATGGCTTCCCACTGACAGAGGAAAGGCTTAGAGGGGATATTGGGAGGAATTCTCCCCTGTGAGGGCTGTGAGGCCCTGGCACAGGGTGCCCAGAGAAGCTGTGGCTGCCCCATCCCTGGAAGCGTCCAAGGCCAGGTTGAATGGGGCTTGGAGCAACCTGGGATAGAGGAAGGTGTCCCTGTGGCAGAGGGCTGGAATTGGATCTTTAATGTCCCTTCCAACCCAAACCATTCCATGGTTCATGACTGCTGTCAGTGGGCCCTGGGCTCCTGCTCTGGACTGGACACTCAGGATGTTACAGCTCTGTCCCATCTCTGCTTTCCTGCTGGGTGTATTTGTCCTTTTTGTCCTCAATGACCCCATGGTAACGATGGGGAAACAGAGGAAATCATCTGTTGCAAATGTCTGAGAGCAGCAATGGACTAGAAAGGGCACCAGGGATTGAAATAGTGTTTGAGTGACTTGACACACGTTTCCAAGGTAACTGCAGCAGTGTTTAGAGCTGGTCCACAAGTTGGGAACACTCTCAGTGGAATACTGAAAATTGCTGGCAGCATTTTTACAAGATTAAGCAGAAACTGAATCAAAATTTGTAGGATCCTATTGCAGTCCCATCACAATAAAATAATAGGATCAAAGCACACACCAGGCACTGCCCAGGCTCTCCCCATGCCAGGTTTATCCAGGTTTATCCCAGCAGTCTGGACATTCTTTTTGGCCTGAGAGGTTCTGCTCTGCTCCTGCCACTGCCCTTCCCTCCTCCTCCATCGTTCATCCTGCAAACCAAGCTGCCACCCTGCCTCACAAGAAGCAACAAAAACTGCCACACTGAGCCCCCCAGTAACTGTCTTAGCAAGGTTAATCCACAGTGAAGGCAGAATAAAAACAAACTAAAATATGAATTAAAAAAAAAAAGAATAAAACATATGCAAGGCCCAGCTCTATTCAAATATAGGGAATACTGCACACCTGTGGGCATTATTTTCTGTTAAGGAAAAGAAAAACAATTGCAATTAGCTGGCTCTGTGCAGCAAATCTGGGGCACTGCTTTTGTAGCTCTGGTTGTCATAAACCCTGAAACACAAAAATAGCAGGAAGAAGGCAATTTTTCCCAACAGGCAGAGCCAAAGTTCTAGAGAAGCACCACAATGCAAAACACAGACTCCCTTATGTGAGTTCAAAGAGCTGCTCTACAGCTCCATGGAAGAAAAGTCCACTGAGGGATATTAAAGACAAAAGACACCACTTTTGGCTCAGGAAGTCCTTCTTGGAAGCGGAAAGTATTCTGGGAAAGTATCACTGCTCGTTGGCCCCATTCTGACAGTGCTCCCCAGGAATCTGCTCTCCGTTTCAGCAGACACAGGATGCTTTGATCTGAACAACGTGAGCTGTTCTTACATCACACCTTTGTTCCAAAAAGGTCTTATCATGTGTTTCTTAAAAAATCTTCCCTTTTCTCACTCCTGTTCCTTCAGGCAATGCGAAGAGCAGGGAGAGAAAAATCTCCCAATGCTATTAATCCCAGACATAGAATCCTTTTCTTCTCTCCATAAAGTCAGCAGGCATCTAATCTCACAGCGTGAGTGTTGCTGCCTTAGAGGATTTTCCCCAAACAAGAATTTTATAATAAAAGTTACAATAAACAGTGAGCAATCCAGCCAAAGGACTTCCCACCAGTGCATGTACAGTAGAAAGGTATTTTTATTCTTTGATTGCTCAAGATTTCAGGCTTGTTTGGAATGGGAGGGATGAGAATATAACTTAATATCCACTGCTGCTCCGCAGAAAATCAATAAATATGTTATATTTAATAAATCTTTTTATTCCATACCACAGTGCTTGGTAACACCAATTTAAGGTTTCTCACACTCCACTAAAGTGTGGATTAATGCAGTAGTTTTAAACTTAGATTAACAGCAGCTCAAAGTAGCCAAAAGTGATAAATATAGGTTCAGCAGCAGAACCCAGAAATGGAGAGTGCTCAGTATTTTGGGTTTCAACCTGGACAAGAGTGAGGAACAACCTGATAAACTCACTAGCAGTGAAATATCATGCATCGAGCTGAAAAATAATCTCTTCTAAACCAGCTCTCCTCCCTCTCTCTTCTTCATAAAAGAAGTTAAGGATGAGGTGATGGACATTTGGTCTCTTATTACCTACTACAAAGCATTTAAATTTCTGAGAAGTTTTTTAGCACACAGGTAAAATCCTGCAAAAGCAGCCACCGACAACATTTTACAGTTTCACAATTAACAAACCTGAGTATGCACATGTGTGGATTAACGTTCTGGCCCGCATTCAAAGAATACCAAGAGCCCAGCCAAAAAGCTGAATTAGGACACAGAAATTCCACTGAAACATTCACTTTGAACGTGCTCCCATCAGCCAAACCTGCAGGTGAAAAGTTGCAACACAAGCTGTTGCCCAACTTCCCAGCACTGCCTGCACACGCCTGACTCGGGCACCAGACCCAACGTACAGGCACAGCTTGTTCAGTGGCTTTACCACTGAAAGACAATATTTTTTACTCCCTTCACAAGATGCACTTCATCTTCCAGCATCAGGGAGAATTAGGAATGTTGGAAGATTTAGGGCTGGTGTGTGTATTCTTTTTAACAGCTTAAAAGCAGAATTAGTTCACGAATTCCTCAAATAATTTTCAGGTTTTTGGAGCCCAGGTGTTCAGTAAGCTTTAAAGGCAGGGATGTGCTCCAGACAACTCAACTTTCCTAATGTCTTTTGTCAGAACTGTCCTTTATCTATAAGATAGTTTCATTTCATGCACTTGCTGCCCTCAGTTAACTCACTGCATATTCTGGCACTCTCACCCATTTCCAGCTCTGCCACTCTGCTACTGCAAATATTTGTGAGAAAAATTTACCTTTCAGTGAACCAGGACTCTGCAGAAGCAGTGGAAGGGAAATCTAAATTTATAAATTTTTGGTTTCCATCTCTCTGACTTGATGTGAACTCTCAGTGTAAAGAGGATCAGGAATGATTCTTCCAAGCACAGAGGGATTTCATTACCAGAAATCGAGAGTATGAGCTTGTTTTCCTAAGGCTGGAATTGGAAACAATTTCCTGAGTATTGCCAGGGTGCTGAAGACATAACTAAGACGGGAAGAAGGAAAAAAGGCAGTGTGCTGAGGCTTGTTCTTGGTCATTTGCCATGGATTCCCCACCCTGTCTCTCTCCCAGCAAAGAACCAAAACTGGCTGCTCAGTGCCAAGGGCCACAGCAACATCCACCAGGGCAGAGATGGCATCAAAGGACGCAGGAATTCTCTGCATCAGGCCTGGCAGTGAACACGTGCTCAAGATAAGAGTTCATTCCTCAAGCTTTACAAGGATGCAGTCACGCCCTTTGGTGTGTAATTTTAAGTAAATTTGACAAGACAGTAATTTTCCTTTTGATGGTACAGCATTTAACTACGAAGCAAGCTCATGTTCACATCATGTATCGTAACTGCTTTGCCTCCGAGGGTGCTCTGAAAATGCAGAGCATTTTGCTAATGAGAATATCTTTATTATAACACCTATTTATGATGTAAGGTCTCACATAACCTCAGTGCATGTCTGGAAGCAGAGCACAGCACTGCAGGATGACTGTATCCCTTCCCAGCATTTCCTACAGCACAATTTTAATAATATCCTTATCGTCTCCAGGTCAATCCCTGGCTGCTTTGGAAAATGTCCTAACCAAGCATCAGAGGTCAGGCTATAATTTTATCAACAGAATTTTCTAACTAAACCAATGTAAACAGGAGCAGTCACTCACCAGTTGCCATTCACTACAAAGTTTATGTAAATTCTGCAACAGGACTGAGCACAAGAAAAATAAAGATGACCAGGACTGGTCTGGGCTCTGCAGAAATCCAGTGCACAAAGAGCACAGCAATGCAGGGAATACCCCTGGAAAGGTTTCCTGGCTGCCTGATCAGGTATTTCCATCTTTATTTAAATTTCCCCCTCCCTTGGCATGCCCTTGCATGGTCTAAAATCAATGGCCAAACACAAAGTTTTCCTCTCAGAAAAAGGGGGATTTGATTATTACTACAACTGCCCACCAGAAAGGAGATTAACATCCTGAAAGCCACACAAATCCTGCTCCTCCATTTATTCAGGCTTGGACAAACCATGCAATGCCTTTCAGGGATCCCAGGTCCTTGCAGAAGGAAGGCTCTGAGGAGGGCAGGGAGGTTTCATGGAAAGGGAGCAGGGGCACCCAGGAACGAGGAATTTTCAGTCAGGTCAGCAGGCACAAGGGAGGCTGTAACATCCTCCAAGTGGAGCTGCCTGTGCAGGACAAACACAGCCCTGCACACAGCAGGTGAGGGGGAAGGATCTTCTCTTTGGAAAGAGATTCATTATTGCTTCCAGATGCGTTACTCAGCAAAGATTTCTTTTTTTTTTTTTCCTGGGGAAGAAGAGAAGACTTCCTGCAATGATTCAGAACGCTCCCAGGCATTTTGTCAAACCCAGCCATTACCCTCTTCATCTTGGACAGCTCCTATTTCAGCAAATTGGTAACACTCGTCAGCATCTGCTCGTCTCCCACCCACTATTTCTGATGGCTTCAAAGTCCTTTGTTTAATATATTCAGGGTGTTTTCATAACATTCTGGGTTTATCCTAAAGCTGAATCCACTCAGATGCAGCTGAAAATGTGTTTCCCCACAAGAATTTGCCTGCTATGGCAGAAATGTAGCAAAAAGAAAAAATAAAAAAGAGACAGCAAGCACGTTTAAATCACCTCACCCTCTTGCAGTTGGAATATATTCCTCTAGGATGCCTTTGAACCCTCAGTTTGTTTGAATTCGGGCCCAACAAGGCGCCAGTGGCCTCAGCAAGAATTCCTGCTGAAACAGTTTGGTAACACTATCCCCTTGCTAGGGAACAGTGCTTGTGGCATGGGAATGTCACAATGTCGTCGCCCTGTTTGTTTGTGTTAAAATAAAGTTCTAACTCTCAGAGCCACCTCTGGACAATCACTAACAGGCAGAATATGTGAGACAGTGACATGGCAATAAAAAGGCAGTTCTGTCACAAGAATGCAGCTCGTTAGAGGGAACAAGCTCCAGGGAAAACAGGGAGGTTTCTCTCCTCTGCACCCAATCCATCCAGGAGTGACAAGCCATCCAAAAAGTGTCCCCTTTAGAAGCAACTCTCTCCTGAAAGGAGTATTATGCAGCTCTCAGGGTCCATGTGAAACAAAGCTGTGGAGACCAGGAGTATCTTTTTATAGACCCAGGGAAGTGACTGGAAAAAACCAGACCAGGCATCAAGGGACACCTCTCCTTTGGGTCTCCTCCCTACAAGCCAGAGCTCTGCTCTGAAAGTCTCAGGCACAGCATAAAAAGTACAATAGATGTCACTGGGAAATGCATTTTCCCATTTCCCCCCAGACAGAACCCTCAGTGTTATCAGAAATAGAGCATTTTTTCCCTCCACAACAGCACAGTGGGAAATGAACACAGTATCTCAGCTGGTATCTGCTTCATGTGGAATCCTGATGGCTGAAGGATCTTAGAACTTCTAAACACAAGCATTTTTAGAAAAGGTATTTCCTTCAAACTTGTCCCCTCCCTCAGCCCCCAGTTTCCACCCATTAGAGAGGTTGTCTGCCTCCTCTTCCCACTTCAAGGTGTGTGTGAGGATGACAAAGAGCAGATATTTTTATTTTCCTGGTGTCACTATTCTTCAAAGCCATCTCCTTGAGGCACTCAGTAAAAAAGGGGTTTGTAAAGCAGTGGAGCAAAGGAGTACAAGTTACACTACTATAAAAAACCCACAAACTTTCCTTAAGTTGACTTGTGGTCTTCCATGGTATGAATTAAGTTGGGTAAGCAGAAATGACCGAGTTTGAGAAAAAAAAAAAGGTAAAACCAGTAGCACTTGTAGCCTCTGCACTCAGCAGTTGTGGTTAGATAAAGTATTTGGCATCAAACTCCCTCCTGCAGCATTCCAAGCCTGGTAAGGGCTGGCAGTCAGTCAGTCAGCATTTACTCAGTGTCAGGTGGGTCAGGATGGTCCTTTCTGCCAACCCAGCAGTTCTGGCCCTGGCCCAGAGCAAAGCCCAGTGTAACTGCTCCATCTGCTGCAGGCTCTCAAGGTGTATGTGTGAGCAGATGTGGTTAAATCACGTGTGAGCAGCCACAACCCCGCTGCCATCCCACTGCTGTCAGACCCTCACAGCAATCCATGCTCCAAAATGAGAATTTTTCATTGCTTTAGCTCCAAATGTTATTATCACTAACTGTTTCTGACTGTGATACACGTTTTTGAGCCAACGTACATTTCACCTCAAATATGTTCAATTTATGTCAAACGTATTACATGTAATGAAAATAATCTGAAGTTTTGATTTTAGAAACCACAGACCAATACTGCACTAGAAACAATTTTAGTGAGCTGCTGATTTATGCAAAACTGTGGAACATTTACTAAAGGGAAGAATGAAAATAGAGAAGTGAAAATAGGGGTTAATAACCGTGTATCTTTATGGAGAGTAGAGAAGTAGTAAAGTTTAAATATTATATATAAAACATATACATACTTAGCCATTCTGTTCATAGACATATTTAAGTTTGCTTTAAATATTTATGATCACTCACCCTCTTTTGCACTTTGCAGAAATAAACCCCACACTATCAAAAACTTTAATGGCAGCTCGTTCTAAATTTGAAGAGCCATTTCACCCCTGCTAACAGGGGGAGCATTCTGTGAATGTCTACTTTTGCTTCCAACTGCTTCACACTGTACTTCAGTATCTCCAAGATCATTCCTTTCTCCCTCACATTTAGCATCCCTTCATCTCTCCTTTCACTCTCTTGGATGCTAAAATCCAGTATATATAAAAACCCTCAACGCTCCACAGGTGTAGACAAGTGTCTACATTTTACAGATGGGTGGTTTTGTCCAGACTGGCAATTCAGGCAAAGGATTTTGAAAAGAATCTGAAGCTCCAATCCCAGTGCAACATTTAAATTCAGTTACAGTCACACATGGCTTATAGCTCTCCTCAGAATGGAAATATTCTTTCAATAAAGGATCTGCTGCATACAAGGCAGGGTTACTCTGCTTCATAGGAAGTCAAAATGGAAGGGGGGAAAAAAAAGCTGAAAACTTACATTACAGGAGGAAACAACTGAAATATGCATCCCCCCCTCAGGCCCTGAGCCAGAGTGGCTGCCAAACCTGAGCCTAAGAAACTCCACCCTCTTCTGCAGGACCAGTTTGGAAATTCCTGACACTTACAGGGACTAGTCACTCAGATTAACCCGGCAGGAATAAAGAAATAATCCACAAATTGTTCATGTATCTTGGCCAGTGAATGCCTCTAACTCAGAATGGTGTTCCCAGCCCTTTGTAAAGGTGCCCTGAGCTCTGAGCAGCTCCTTGGCCGCCTTTTGGAGTTACCAAACAGCCTGGGGATTTGAGAACTTGCCACAACTCAACACTAATGAGGCAACAAATGCCTTATAATCCTAAGTATTTCATTAAAAAATGATTTGGGAAACCTGCAAAAGTGACTCTTTACCATTTGTTTCCCCTTATTCCCTCTCACCTCTAGGAAAAAGCAGAGTTAATTCCTGCTCCCTCGCTGAGACGCTTCCATATTTATCTACAGCAGGAAGGGTGGCACTTCCTGCACACCCTGGGATTCGAGCAAAGGTTGGATGCATGTGACCACAAGCCCTCTTGCAGATCATTGCACTCTCTATCAGTCTGTGTGTGTTTTTTAAGCTATCATGCCATTTAGCCCAGCATTACTTACCTGTTTCATTATTCTACCTAAGCAGGAATACTTTGCCACAGCACCGAACCCAATTCTTCTAGTAAAACAAGAGCAGTCTTTTGAAAATAAAACATACAATTATCATTACCCCTCAAGGCTTCAACTTTACTGTGAGTGAGCCAAAATTAGTGCCTACACAGAGGTTCAACCCAGCCAAGTGCTGTGTGTGCTGGCCCAGCTGATCATAGCACCTCATCCACATTGACTCCACTCATTTTCCAGGGAAACCACGAGGATGTCCCGTGTACTTGGAGTTAGTGACACATCAGACTTCTAAATAAGGTGCTGAAATTTGAATGAAAGCCAAAGAGTTCCAATACATTGCAGAATCAATGACAGGATAGTTTGAGAGCCAAAGAGAGCCATGTCACATGTAAATTACCCTATAACCTAATGCTCCCTGTCCCCTGAGTGCAAGTCAGCCATGCCAGGCTAAAAGAGGTTATGACAGCAAGTAAACCCATAACAACATCCTGAATGAGCAGACCAGATCCAGGGTGAGATCCAGGGGGACTGAGGGAAGGCTGCCACAAAAAGATTAAAGGAAGGGCAAAAATTAAGGACAGCAGGGAGAGAGCCAGGAAGGTTCAGGGGAAGGGCTACTGAGGCAAATCCAGAGCTCCGAGAAGAGCAGGGTAAAACTCAGAAATCAGGATATTCACTTTGTGTTTGATCATTCCTCCTCTGTTGGCACAGTGGGATCCTGAAGGAAGAGAGAACTAAAAGCAGACAAGGGGAGGGTTTGAGGAATGTCTCAGAAGGCAGCAAAATTCAGGTGGACACAGGCACAGTGCCCAGCTGAGGGTGACGCTGAGCGCTGGTAGCCAGGGAGATGGCAAGATTGGAGAACAAATCTGCAGTGAGGAAGTGTGCTTGGTCAGGAGATTTCCTCCCGAGACTCTCCATGGAGGAAGAGTAGGAGTAAAGGAAGCAGAGGCTGGAGTGGGAAATGGGGCCTTTGAGAGGAGAGCAGTGGGCGGGAGGAAAGGATGGACACCGTGACGCAGAAGGGCAGAGAGGTGAGAGCCGTGAGTGGCAGGGACAAGGCTACAAAAGAAACTGCTGTGAAAGCTGCCCAGCTAAGCAGCTCAAATGCATTATCCCCTCTTGGGAGGAAAAGGAGAGAAAACAACTAAGGTCATGCCCAGCTTATTACAAATGCTGGGCACATACGGGGATCTGCACTGTCCCCACACCTGGCAAGGGGACAAGCTGCATTCATCTGATATTACTTGAAAGTCCATCCAGATATGAATTTCTGCCAAGTTCAGGAGCTTTCCAGGCCTGAGATTTCACTTCCAGCCCACTTTGACAAATTGAAACAAAAAGAAAACAAAATATGACTGCTTAGACAAAGGCACTTCCAAGGAAATAGAGATTTGTGGCTTATCTGTTTAGCAAGTCAACACAAAGCTAAGCTGATAGAAAGAGCTTTGAAGAAAGCAGATTTCCTTACAACTTCCACAAGACAAACTCATTCTCACAGTCACTTTTGCTGGGACACAAGCTACCCTGATTCCTCTCTCCCAGCATCCTTACCTCCTCCTCCAGCTTCACCACCTTGGCCTGAGCATTGTTCAAGGCCTGGTCCCGGATCTCGATGTGTCTGCGCTGGTCCTCGTTGGTGGAGCGTGCAGCAGCCAGCTCTATTTCCAGTTTCTCTTTTTCCCGCTGCGTTTCCTTGTCTATGGATAAAAAAAAGGATAGTTATCAATGCACAGCACTTGTCTCTGCCCATTTTTCAGGAGCCTTGCACTCCAGGGGTGAAGGAAAGATTGCACTGGGACTTCTCACAAGAGAGAGAATGCAAATCTAGTGCTAAGAGGGAAAATAAAAGGACACGGCTTTCAAGGAAGAGAAGGACCTGCAACCCTGAAAAACAAGTATGGCACCTTCAAGCAACAATGTGCCACAAAGATAGTGAGAAGGAATAGAAGGTGCATCACTCAGTACAGTTACTCAGGTAATTTGCTGTGATTATGCAGATGGTCAGTGAAACTTGGCACCTCTTCGCCTCTGAGCTTTCAGCAGTGGAAAACAAACTGAGTAATTTCAATATCTCAGGCTGGGGAGAGAGATGGAAGACTTGTGTGCCTCAGAAACCTGTGTTCCTTTTTTCCACACTGACCCCCCAAACTGTTCTGTCCCTTCTCAGAGGAACATCCAGCAATACCTTCAGAGGAATCAAAAAACAAGCCAGCAATGAGAACTCCTCAGTCTTCCTCTACTGCCTGTAAAAATGACCCCCCAGGCCAGAAGTGAGGCACATAAATCTGTGCTGTCACTGCTCAGAGCAGACCTGCCACCCCAACACAGCAGCTCATCCTTTTCTGCTGCTCTCCAGAAGAGCTGGACTGTGTTGGAGCAGCAATGCTGAGTGTTGCAGGAACAAGGCACTGCCTTGAAATAGAAAATAGATAGGATAAAATAATTGGAGACTGGAGAAAATATCATACAGGGGTGTAAGGCAAAGCCACAACACAGAGCTGATGTCCTCTGTGTATGCTGCCATTCCCAGCTCAAGCCAACCAGCTCCAAAGATAACATTAACCCACTTGCTGGATACACAACCACAGAATACTCCCTGGAGTGATCTACACCCAGCACTGATGACACCAGAGAAACTGCATTCCAGAAACCAATATCCCACGACAAAGGAATGAGGACAAGGAGTGGAAGGCTTGAAAAACAGGAACGAGGTGCTGGGTGTTAGGACAGACTGCATATGGAGTACACAGGCCCGTTTGTGCAAGCATGTGCATAACTATATTTACAGGACCACAATTACTCCCTTTCTTCTGCCAGCAAAAAGCCAGGAGCAAAGCTTTAGCAACACAGAGTAGCTGAAGATTCCCTTCTGCCAGGGAATCAACGCAGCCCACACAGAGGTTGCAAAAGAAACCTGTCCACCAACAGCACCCAGAGCTCTGCAGAGCAAACCCTGAGTGCAGCTCAGAGCCAGCCCACGACATAAGGACAAATGTCATCACCTACTTATTTTTTTTCCCCATCTTTTCCCAGCATTTCTCCTCCACCCAGGAATGAGCTGCTGACAGTGTGAGCACACTAAACTGTGCTGCAGAGACTGAGCTGCAATGAGACAGGGTGGCATTATGCCAGCAGGTATCAGTCAGTGCTACCAGGCTGTTTGTTAATTTGGAAATGTTTGCAGGGAGGCTTTTGGAGGTTTTGTTGCAGATTTTTCTCCAAATGAGAATTGCTTCACTTGACAAGTGCCTGAAACAGCCCTCAAAATGCTGGGACCGATGACATGCAGCACTGTGGCTTCCATGTTCATGCAACAGGAGAGGTCCTACAGCTTTGGGACCACCTTTTTTTTCCACCTTTCTGGAAAAAAGGTTTTTTTCAAAAACAGCACCTATGAACCTCAGTGTCCACCAAACAGAAGGAGTGACTAAACTCCCAGACTTCCCATTACCACCAGGAGTTTGGAATTCACTCCCTGACAGCCATTTGCTTGCAATGCAAACCACAAGGAATAAGCTAAAGATGACACAAGAGAGGGACACCAGCATCTGTCAGAGTAGCTGCAGTGTCTATTACACCACAGAAAAACTGTGTTTTGCAATTTTATTGCACTACCTTTTTATATAACAATTGGAGAAAAGCGAGCATTGTCAGAAGGGTGGAGTACACTGTGGGATGAGAGGAGAGTTGGCCCGGCGCCGTCAGCCTCAAGACGTTTCAGAACAAAGGAAAAGCAGCATTTCACACCCGTCATTTTGGTTTGCCTCATGATAAATCCACTGCTGTGGACAGAATTCCTGACCCTCACCCAGCCCAGCAGACTGCAGGAGGGTTCATCCTCTTTATTTTTGCTACCCAGGATAGGGTAGTGGCAAATTAAAGAGGAAGGAGATAGGAGACCTACCAGGCTCCTCTCCCACTGGCCTTAACTCATGCCAGGACTTCTACCAGCCTGGGAAGGTTTCATTTCAAAGCTTTCAAGGAATAAAACAGGTGGATAAAATATGTAAATTATGGGGTAAATTAATTAAACTAATTTTACAGTTTAACTGCAAATTACCTTTGCTCCAAAATCTCTAATAAATCCCATCAGATGAACTTTACATATGGACAGAAAAGGAACTCTTGAATCCCTCCTCCTTTCTCCACTGCCAGTTTTGGACTGCCACTGCCCTGATTTCTGTGCTGATAATTAACCTGCTGCACTGTCCTCCTTCCCAGGGTGACTGGAGCTTTCCACTGACCCACAATGGCTGTGTAACTCACTTTGTGCAAAGAGCTGAGAGATGGTTTTCCGATTGTCCTCAGAGCCCTCAAACTCCTTCTCTGCCAGCTGCTTGTTGGCTGTCTCCATGCGTTCTGCAAAAACGTTCAATAAAAGCAAACTAAATAATTAAAAACTTTCAAGCACTAAGTTACATCTGCTCAGGGCATTCCTGATGCTGGGGGAATGGATCTCCTAATTCTACAGCCTATCAGAAGCTGGCACTCACTTTTGAAACGTTTCTAATTATGTCCTTAAGGAAATACACTCAATGAGACAAAAGAGGCTAAAGTTCCAAAGAAATTATTTTAAACATTTAAAACACAGAAGTTTATTTTTTCAATTTATACCTTTATTTTTTCCACACAAATAAATCTCACTGTGCAAATAAAAGGTTCTCTTATGATTCTCCACTAAATCTTAACAGAAGATTAAATCACTGTTGTCCAATTACCTGACTCGAGGGAATAGTGTAAAACCCTAAAAACAGCTTAACAGCTCTGCTGCTTCAAGCTGCTAGAAGTTTGTATCAGGATGTGAAAATTAGAATGAAATGTTTATGCTGTGTGTTACTATGAATAAGATTATTTAATGCAGGCCTTTGTGTACAGGACTGGGGAATGTATGGCTTTACTTCCTGGATGCAAAACAATTTCTCGGTGTCTCAGTAAGAGACATGAAGAAGTGAGAGAGGACAACATGTAGGACAATCAGAAGGTTTCCTTAAAAAAATTAAACTTAGAGTTTAAACAACTGTTTGTGCACCTTCAAAAATCTCAAACTGCAGATGTTTTCTACCTTCCAAACTAATGCTTGAACTTTTACCCCTGGTAAGGTCAAATACCACTCAACAGCACTCTGCCGCCAGCCGTGGTGCTGCCTCAGCCTCTTAGCAAGAAGCAGACACTAATAACATCTCACTCTGGAAAAGGAAGGGAGATCCAAAAAACCAGATGCCTACACTGATAAGGAGTGACAAGACCTTCAGGAAGAACAGACACTCTGCAGTTTGTATGTCAGTGCAAAAGGGTCACTGGACAGGAAATAAAGTGAACGTGCCTGGTGTGGGATTAGGCAGTCAGCAAAACCTCTTTCCATTTGTGTAAACTGAACAAATTGTACAAATTGTCTCTGGGATATAAGACACGAGAGAATTCCAGGCTTGCATCTGGTTTATGGTATTTGGCTTATCACATGTTTCTTGTCAATGAGAAACAGGCTGGAAATGAAAGACTACAGCCCTGTCCTAAACCTGTCTTTTCCATTCTCCCAGCAAGTGCTTAAAATCTCTGACTACTGAATGCACCTGAGCACCCCATCATATTCCAGTCGTGTCAGACACTGAATTCTGCAGCAAAACTCTGTCCTGCAAAGTAAGCATAACAATAAAACCCCCCAGCATTGAAGAACAGAAGTTTTACTTCATTTACCTCTCAGATCCCTGTTGAAATCATGAAGCCTACGAATTTCTCCTTCCAGTTTGTTTCTCATGGCCTTTTCCAGGGCATCTCTTTTAGAGGATGATTTCTCCAGGTTTTTGTACGCCTCTGATACTTGCTGAATTTCTGTTTCCAGCTGCAGTGGAGGTGAAAACAAGCACTTATTATTTTTCACTAATTCAGTCTCAGACAGGAGATTACTTTGTCTCAAGTGTTCTTTACTGAGGGAAACCTACACTTATAGACTAAGTAAAAGAAAGTCTCAGGTCTGTGATGAATCCCTGTATAGAAAGAATATCAGTGGCTGAATAATTTTGCAATAAAATATGCTTTATCCTTCCTTTTAGCCTTCAGTGTAAAGCTTCTCTGATCATCCAGAGCAGGAGATTCACTCCTAACTCTCCTTGCTGGGCACGGTTTCCTATGGAAGTGTGGATCCACGTCACAGCAAACCCCATCAGCACTGTCTACAGCAAGTGATCAACAGGGAGGTGGAGGGAAGTGCATTTGTATCCTTTTGTCATTATCAGGAAGCTGTCAAACAATTCTCTCAAGTATTTCCTGGCCAGAAACCTTCCAAAAAATACAACCAAATGAACATATGTCCCTGGTGAGAGGTAACATGGGGAATAATGAGCATAGAAAGCCACATTGGTCACCTGAACTCAAAGACAAGCAGCCACACATTTTACTGGCCCCAAACACTGCTCGGTGCAAAGGGCACAGCAAGGCCCACAAGGTCCTACATTGCCAAGTAGCATCAGCCTTTCCACAGCTGCAAGGCAAAAGCAAAGCTGACCTTCTGCACAGCTTTAAACCACTGGTCATCAAGAAGTTATTTCTGTGAGGCAGCATGAAAATACCTCCACACATGCACGTTAATGATGGGTCTCACCGGGGAATTTTCTTTTAAATGCCTTAGCATCATTTACTCTGCTTGTTCCATAAAGGTGGCAAATAGCTGGGTCCAAATCAAGACATTAAGTTTTCATGGAAATTGTGTGGTGTTGAGAGAGGGACAAAAGGAGTGTTAGTCCCAGTCCTGCAGACCAGATGTCTTTAGTGTAGCCATAGCAGCACTACTTGCCTTGCACACTGTGCTGCCAACCAGTTTTGTAGCAATGTCCCCTGAGCGTCCTTGAGTGACTGTGGTCTCGTGCCATCCCTAACAGGCCCTTCCTGCAGCTCTGAAGTCTTTTTGGGAAAATGAAACCTGCTGCTATCCTGGGCAAGCTTTAACCTAACCAAGCAAGCCAAGCAGTCATCTTCTTCAGCAGCTGAGGAGGATGTGCTTTTGAGCCCAGTCAATGAACTGCTGGCAGAAAACTGAAGGCTTTGATTCCATCTTCTGCCAGAGTTAAGCTGATGCCCAAAGGCACAGGACACAGACTAATCAATCTGCATACAAAAGACTCTGAAGTACATAATCAATCCCTTCAGCAAAGGAATCCAACAGTTGCAGATTAAATGATTCAATTATGGACTAGCCCAGAGACAGGAGAGCGCCTGAATTCCAAAACCACCCACCTTCTGCAGCCGGGCCACCTTCTCATAGCACCCATCCAGCTCCTGTCGTAGGGAGCGGTTCTCCTCCGACAGGATTTCCACCATTTGCTGGGCCCTGGAAACGATGGCAAAAGGATCTACTTGCATCTGCTGATAGGGGGAAGGGATCTGCTGGGCCCGGGGCATCACGGAGTAGGAGTCGCCTTGCTGCTGCTGCGGGCCTAGGAAGGGCTGGCATAGTCGGTACAGATCTCCCTGATGGACTGGGTTGGACAGGAAAGGCTGCTGGGTCCGTGGCAGAATGCCAGGATCTGCCTGGCTGGGAGTCAGAGGTTGCTGGTGCTGGGAAGGGGACAGCCTGGAGGGTGGCGGAGACTGGAGCAAAGTCAAAGATCCCAGGGATGTCAAGGAAGAAGTTGGGCTGTGGTGGTGAGGTGGTCTCTGTTGTAACTGCAGCTGCACATCTGGGTTCTGCCTGGAAAACAGAGAGCAGAGGCTCCATCACAGTCATGCAGAGGAAGGAGCACAAACCCAGGCACAAGGTGTGTAGCTCCCATGCACAGGTCTTTCCACACAAAAGACTCAAGTGAGTCTTTCTTCAATCTTATAAGCCTGTTTTTAAAAAGTGTTTCAAAATCAAATCTTTAGCAGAAAATTTATTCTAAAGGCACAAAGGTGTTTCCTCTTGAGACTGTTTTTTATAGAAATAATAAGAGAAAGTGCATCAACAACTACTGGCCAAAATTCTTTTCATAACTTTTCTCTATGCTTTGTGGATAAAACTGCTCAACTAAGGACTGCTAGGAACAGGCTCTTTTGTTCTGGCGTTAAATGTGCCATCTGTCATCGAGAAAACAATTAATTTTCTTCTGCAAGCCAGGATACAGAGTTAAAAGCATTGGTTAAGCTTGATGCTGGTATTGCAGCACCACTGATCTGAGTTTTCTGAAATATCAGCCAACAAGCTGCAGCCTGGTTCAATGAGACAATTAAAGGATCTGAAAACCAACTTAAGAATCAGAATCAGAATCAGCATTTTCATTCCAACCTGCCCTGTCCTATGCAGTAGGTGTGTTCATTGCTCCAAACAATAACCTCTGCAGGCTATCAAAGACACATCTAATGATCTGTAACATGCCTGAGTCCATCACAGAACTACCTCCAAGCTACACCCTCTCACATTTCCCAGGCTCTGGAGATCCCCAGCTCAACTCCTGCTGCATTAGCCAAGTAAGAAATCTCTCTGAGAAGACTGCGTGGATTTATCATACTTGGATGACCTCAGGAGGCAGCATTTGCTTTCTCCTCCAAAAACATCCAACCTTTAACTTCTCTGGATGTTCTTTATTCTAACAGTTGAAGTTCCTCCCTCTCCATGCTGCAGCCAGTCTCTTCTTGAGCACGGAGCTCAGCCCAGAGCAGACCCAGCCTGGCAGCTCAGCGTGTCCTGAAACGCTCCTGCTGCTCGGACAAAATTTCCCACCCTTTGGGATGCAGTTCAACCCTGCAGCTGGAAAAGCACTCACTGTTGTTCCACCTGGCCAGAGCTGCTACAGAATACCCCCCTGGCTGCCTATGCTCCCAGGAGGGACCCTGGACTCAGGCCCTGCAGAGGATGGACAGGGCAGCTCACAGCATTCCCACCGCACCGGGAGCCTTGGAGGAGCTGACAGCAGCGAGCAGGAGGCTGAGCTGGGAACTAAAGGGTTACACAAGAGGCTTCTCAGCCCAAGTGCAAACAGTATCATCCTTCCTGTTGTCCAAGAAAGAAGGAATCACTCCTCATACCCATCACTCACATCTGGGCATTACTCACATCTGGCAGCAGCACAGCGGAGTTCAGCAGCTCTCAGCCCAGCACAGGGTTCACTATTCAGCATCGTGCCCCTCATGTCTCATTGCCCTGCTTCTCAACACAGAAAGGGCATGGAAACCTCCAAGCTCCTGCTCAAATTCCCCAATGGGGAAACAAATCTAGCCTTTGTTAACTAAGAGAAAACAAAGAGTCGCTGCTCTAGCTACTGTTTCTCTCCTCACATTCAGGCGACTGTGGTCCCGGCCAGCAGCATCATTTCAGGAGCTGTATTTCCCCAGAAATGATCATTTGCAGCATGAGGATTTCAGGGGTCATGCAGAAGAGTGATGTGCAATTAATTTCCTCAGGAATGTTCAGTTCAGTAACAGCAATTTGGTTCTTCCCCTCCCTGGGGGGCAGCTCTACTTATTGCTGCATTGATTTCATTAACTTTATTTGCCAGTTCTCATAATGAAGAATGAGGCAAAACCATCACAGGCTATGCTCAAGGTCACCTGGTTTGTCTCAGGTGGTTTCCAGCTGCTTTCTTAGCTCACCCAGTTGTGTGCAGAGTTAAAACTTTGCATCCTCACAAACCACTCATCTCCCTGGGTTTATTCTTTACCTATCACCACAGCTCTGCTTCGATGCTATAATCAATTAGGGAACAACCTTGCTGTGACATTTCATCTGTGATGACCTACAGAGTTAGATCAAAAAGAAATGTGTCGCCAGTCTGCCTCATGGATGCAAAAAACCAATTTTCAACCCACAAAACACTCTCTTCCAGTCTGAAAACAACCTGGAGCAGTTACCCAGAGAGACTGGTCTCAGTGAGTTAATCTTATAAGCCTAATGAGGATGATTTAGATGCCAATGTTAACAATTTGAGCTATTTCACTAAAAACATCTTGTTATTCTGTCAACAGTGGCAGGACCTTGCCATCCTGAGCACTAATGAAAGGAACAAAATGATGGCCAAAGGAGCACAACAGCAGCACTTCAATTCTGAAGGGACAGTCGAACTGCCATGCCTTGTAATGATCCCTTTTTTAAAAAACCTATTGTAAAGCACAACTCTAGGAAATCGTGGCTGAGTATTTCTAAACAGGATACATTTCCAAGAATTCCAGCATCCTGGCACTCATATCCAGGGCCTCTCATAATCTTGAAATTACACCAATCTTGTGGGCTCAAGCTAGAACATGAGAGCTTGGAGACTCTAGTTCCATGGCATTACCAACAGCATTAGGGCTTCCAAAATGTCACAAATGCGTTTATATTCCCAGCAGAACAAAACAGCACAGCTGGGTTAATTCATCCTACCTTTAAAAAAAGGATATTTAAAAGTCCTAGTAACCTCACAGTGACACCTGACTTTTTAAGATCTTGCATGCAAACTTTTACATACACATTTAAAGAACTTTTTGGCATCCCCACTATTTACAACTTTGTCTTATAAAATACTTACATACATTTTGTGGGTACAAAGTACCTGGCTCTGGGATTTCTTTATATTAATAAGATAATTGAAGAATTCATTTCTCTGGTAAAGCAATTTTGGGCTGAGAGAGTCGGAAAGGTGAATGAACACAATTTGGATTTTTCAAGGTTTTTAAGCCACACTGCAAAAGGAAAGGTAAAAATGACTATTGGTGTCACCTAACAGTATTGCTGATAAAATGGTAGTAGAAAATTCCCTCCATGAGAGAACGAGTCCTCAGCTAACCCTGCAACAGTAATCAAAATTTTATCTCAACCAACCACTTCAGAAAAAATGGAGACTCTCAAAACACAGGGAAAACAAAATTACACAATCTCCTTCCATTTGCCTCAGCGTCACAGAGACCTGAATAAACCAAATGCAGGAAAAAAACCCCCCTCAGAGCAATTATCCCCACAAGTGTTTGGGTTTGAAAGCATAACTTTAAGGGCCACTTCTCTGTGCACCACGCAGGAATCTCTGCTCCCCTGACAGCCCCTGGCATGGATGGGAGGAACGCTCCACGCAGGCCAAGCACAAACCTGGATTTATGGCTCTGCTGCTACAAGGGTCACCTCAGCTTTTCGGGCAGGAGGACAGAGACAGGGAGAAAGGGCAGCTCTGCAGCCATCAGGGGTGCTCAGGCTGCCAGGACAGAGGGTCACACACAAGGTAAAGCAGCACAGTGGGGAGGGCAGAAGAATGAAGGGATCAGGAAAGGTCTCTGGCTCGTTAAGGGTTTTTTTTAATGCCTTCCCAGCTCCTCCTGCCTGTTTCGTGTTCAAGAAGCTCCAGTTCCCCCTTCTCTTCCCCAGCCCTCCTGCACAAACCAGGAAATGCTGACTGCGGGAGGGAGCAGGCTCCACTCCATTACACAGCCGAAATCAAACGCAGGCATTTTTGTTCTGCTGCCCAGTCATACCTGATTAGCCCCCACTTTGATGCTGCTCAGGGGAACGCAGTGCACAGAGCGATTTACTAATTATGGGACAAATTCTGCAGACCTCCCTCTCAAAAACTTTCTGTGAAGTCAATGGGATTAATCACCACAGCAGGAGCTCAGTCGCTTGGGCTCCAGACAGAGGATGGCGCTTGAATCAGAGAGACAAGGAGCTTCCTCTGCCCCTAAAACTGCATCAGACAGGGGCTTCTTCTTCACCCAAACTGCATCAGATAGAGGCTTCCTATGCACCCAAAACTGCATCAGACAGGGGCTTCTTCTTCACCCAAACTGCATCAGACAGGGGCTTCCTATGCACCCAAAACTGCATCAGACAGAGCCTCCTCTGCATCCAAAACTGCACCAGACAGGGGCTTCCTCTGCACCCAAAACTGCACCAAATAGGGGCTTCTTCTTCACCCAAATTGCATCAGAGGGGCTTCCTCTGCACCCAAAACTGCATCAGACAGGGGCTTCCTCTGCACCCAAAACTGCACCAAATAGGGGCTTCTTCTTCACCCAAATTGCATCAGAGGGGCTTCCTCTGCACCCAAAACTGCATCAGACAGGGGCTTCCTCTGCACCCAAAACTGCACCAAATAGGGGCTTCTTCTTCACCCAAATTGCATCAGAGGGGCTTCCTCTGCACCCAAAACTGCATCAGACAGGGGCTTCCTCTGCACCCAAAACTGCACCAAATAGGGGCTTCTTCTTCACCCAAATTGCATCAGAGGGGCTTCCTCTGCACCCAAAACTGCATCAGACAGGGGCTTCCTCTGCACCCAAAACTGCACCAAATAGGGGCTTCTTCTTCACCCAAATTGCATCAGAGGGGCTTCCTCTGCACCCAAAACTGCATCAGACAGGGGCTTCCTCTGCACCCAAAACTGCACCAAATAGGGGCTTCTTCTTCACCCAAATTGCATCAGAGGGGCTTCCTCTGCACCCAAAACTGCATCAGACAGGGGCTTCCTCTGCACCCAAAACTGCACCAAATAGGGGCTTCTTCTTCACCCAAATTGCATCAGAGGGGCTTCCTCTGCACCCAAAACTGCATCAGACAGAGCCTCCTCTGCACCCAAAAATGCATCAGAGGGGCTTCCTCTGTCCCCAAAACTGCATCAGACAGGGGGCTTCTTCTTCACCCAAAAATGCATCAGACAGGAGCCTCCTCTGCACCCAGAACTGCAGACAGGGGCTTCCTCTGCACCCAGAACTGCTCCAGCTCTCTCCGTGCTGCCACACGAGACCCTGCAGCCCCCCAGGACACGGAGCCCGAGGCACCCGTGCTCTGCTCTCAGACTGGAGGGTTGTTTTCACCACCAATGCTGAAGTGCAGCTGAGGTATTAGGGAGAGAACAGGACTCTGGAGCTTCACATGCAGCCAGCCCTCTTCTAAACTTTCTTTAAAATTTCCAAATAACAGCAGAGATGCCTCCGGCATGCCCGGTATTTACATTAAACCAACATCATTACCGACATACACTGTTCCCAAACTTACACCGCCCAGGAGCAGGTGAGGCAAACTGTTTGCAGACTGGTTTAAACTTACCACACAGCCCATTCCTTTCCCAGACTGGGGAGGGTGAAGCATGAGAATGCTGTGAATTCCCCAATGTTTATCTTGCTCAACGAGTTTTATTTAACCGCATCATTAGGTCACCCTCAAATTCCCCCGAACAATGAGGGGAAAAACCCGCAGAAAAGGGTGTGGCTTCGGGAGCAGAGAGAAGGGGCTTTGTTTCCTTGACGCACGGTTCAAAAAATGCACACATTTACCAATCCAAATGAATCCCGAGAAACGCCGAGCTGCGGAGCAGGAAATCTGGAGACTGCAAGGACGCTCCTGGTGCGAGGCAAAGGCTCTCCCCGGAGCTGTTTGCCTTTAAAATCCCCACACCATCACCCAGCTGCACCTTTAGCAACACAGAAGGTTTCTTGTCTAAATGACAGTTTCTCTTAAAGCGTGTGGGAGAGGGAGGGGAATAGAGGACTCAGCTCCCTTCCTTTGCTACGCTGCTCTGTAATTTATGGATTAGTCTTGCAATTGTTCTACTGCTCCAGCATTTGCTTGCAAAGGAAACCTCTCCTCTGTGCAGCTATTTAGGTTAAAAAGTAACCTCATTAGATTCCCAATGCTTTGAAGACAAATTTCAGTTGCTTCCCCTACTGGAAACCTTGCCAGCTGAACCTTTCTCCTCCCCCTCCTTCCCCCCACCATGTTCTTTCAAAGCAGCCAGGATCCATCCAATACAGACAAAAATCACCCTGTCTAGAGGAGCTGACTGCTGGCGTGTTTTCAAATACCTCTCCCTTAAACAGCAAGCAGGCTATGTCTCACTGCATATAATATTATGAGTATTTCTGATGCAGCAGAACCATCGAGGAGCAGTTTCCCCGTCCCGTGTGCACACAGCTTTGAGGCCTCTGAATTTGCAAAAACATTTGCAACGAGCTTCTACAGTCATTACCCCCCCTAAACCCTTTACTTCCCCTTTTCCTGGCCTCTTTATTATTTATTTAGCCAGATCAAAGGGCCTTTTCATCAGGCTTGTATGCTGCTGAAGTCATTTCAGATCACAAACAATGGTGGACAAACTCTGAAAATAGCTCCTCATAGGACTAGGAAGGTTCTGAGCAGATTCAAACTCCCTAAAGCTCAGACTGTGCTCCCAAATACTGACTGATTTCTTCATGCTGCCCTCAAAATGTGCAAACACAAATGCACAGAGACCTCTCCATTTACATCCTCCAGTTGCTCCTCTGAATTACCCTTTGAGCTTCAAAATGAGGCCAAAATCATTACACCAGATCCCACCTGGTGTCAGGCAGAGATGAGGTGGTATGGGAACAGGTAAAGTAAAGCTGGGGTTTTAGCCCACCTTAATAAAACCTTATCTTCCCACACGGACATCAGTGTTTGGCTCAAGCCAAATCCAGCTCCTTATCTAGAGGGAGCCAGAACAGGCTGAGATTTCAAATGATGCAAGAAAAATGAGCAAAAGCTGAACAAGCAAGTCTGGGATGAGGCACAAAGCATATTCCATTTTCCTCTCCTACACTTCAGTCCACTGAAAATAAAATTTTAAAAACTCTACAGGAAGCTCGGAGGTGATTTTTGCTACCTGCATCATTATTGCTTTCATTCACTTTCTCCTTTCCTATGTGATGCAGTTTTAAGAAAACTCTTCGTCTGGCAGATGTAATCCAAGAACAGCTTAAGTCCTGCAAAAAGTAACTGCAAGTTTCTACAATGAATCACACCATAACTTTGGCTTTTGTAGCAAAGCTTTTGTGAGGCTCCGGAGCCCCAGCATTAAACTTCCCCATACCATAGGATCAAGTGGGCTTGTTTTGGATTTTTTTTGTTTGTTTTTTTTTGTAAGAAAGAGTCAGGCCTTGCTAGTCAGCTACTGAACCAGGTAACAGTCCTTGCAGACAGTCTGCAGCTGAACACAACGTGTCACCTCACATAATGAAGATGGGGTCTTTGCTGGAGGAGAACCTGCCTCAGGAGTGAAGCTGATGGACTGAGTGTTATATTGCCTTTCCCTACGTGGTTGTCACGGGGTTTGTTTTAAGGTCTCGCTTACCTGACTGACCCATACTCAGGGGGATGCTGATACCTCATCATAGGCCCATCAGATCTTCCCTGCTGGCTCATGCGATGGTCGCTATAGAAATGCCCCGAGTCCTGAGGTTTGCAGTTCATAGACGGGGTGGACACGTTTTTGTAAGGATACTCCGGGGGAGGCCCCCGCTGCTCCATCCCTTTCATGCTGGGCTGGGAAGGGGGCTGCACCGAGTTCTTGTAGAACTCATTGGAGCCGGAATTTTTGTAAGGGTCGCTGGACTGCTGGGGAGAGAGCGGGGACAGCGGCGAGAGCGGCGCGCTCGTGACGGGCGCGTGGGCCTTGACCCCGCTGGTGGCCAGGGACAGCTGCATCAGCCTCTCGCTCAGGGAGCGCACGTGGCCTTGCTTGAGGTCCTTCAGTCCTTCGTCCTGGTGCACCTTCCCCGGGCTCACCCGCTGCACCGTGGGCCGCCCTTCGGTCCTCATCTTCTGGTTGGTGACGCCCGTGACGTAGAAGGCCGCCCCGACGCTGGCGTGCGGCTGGCCGCGGAAATACTGCGACTGCACCTTGGCCTCCTCGTAGGTCGGGAGGTCCTCGCTGTTCTGGAGCCGCGGCGACTGCAGCTGCTTCTCCATGATGCTGTTGTCCACCTGTATCTCCTGGCCCTGGGGCTCCTGGCGGGCAGCATGAGTCACGAGCTGGTGGTCCTGGGAGCTCAGCCCTTCGTTCTGAGAGGCCGCGCTGGCAGTGCTGCTGAAAGGGGGGGCATTCCCTGTGGCTTGCTGGTGTAAGGCGAGAAGGTTGCGGTTGTCATTTGGGTTCCCGTATCGGAGCTGCTCCTGCAGCAGGCGCTGTAAAACTGTCGTAGCTGCTTGCTCTTCTGAATTCCTCATCTCAAACTGTGGTGCCTTTTTGGGTGGAATGTAAAAGCTGCCCTTGACCTAAGGAAAGGAGACACGGTTATTAGCGCCTGAGTGGATGGGGCGAGAGATATTCAAGAGCAATGGCTTGAAATACAGAAAAAAAAGCAGGTTAGATTACCAAAGGTTCCCATAACAATGGGGGTCATCAAGGCCCTTGACCTAAGAAGGACTTGCATGCCCGGGGGGCAAAGCCTCAGAAAGGTGATGAAAGGTGACTTGAAAGTTTTATAGGCAAATCAATCGACTGCAAGCTGTAGGGATGCATGCCAAATACCTCAGACAGCATCTCGGGCAAAAAGGAGACGTGGAATTCACAGGATGACGGTAAAAATGCCTGAAACCTGTTTGCTTTATACTTAGAGTTACCAACAGCGAAATACACTTCCCATATTTGTAGGCAGACAAGGATTAAAGTGTGAAATCAGCAACTTGCCAGTTTTAAGGGAAAGAAAAAACAAAAAAGAGGCCCATTGAGATAGCATATGGTTCAAAAGAAGTAAAGAAATCTCTTCGCTTAGATACAGCAATTCGTGAATACCTAGTTAGCCAGCAGGTTTTCAGAGTTATGAAATGCCCAGAGTGAGATCAGCACCTATTCTCCCTGCTGCAGAAAACCCCAGGCACGGTGCAAGTGAGGACTCAGGAACTTCCTGCTATACAAAGGCAACCAAATCCTCACACATCTAAATATCCTCAGCGGAACGCATGCAAATGCAAGGGGAGGAAAAAAGAGTTGTCTGATCTAAGGAACAGAAAAAGACCTCTGAGTGGCAGGAAAAAACACTGTGTCCCAATGAGAGAAACACAAAGAGCCAATGTCAGGCACATCCTAAGTACAGAGTAAGCCAGTGACCAACAGCAATTACGTTTTGCTCAGTCTCCCAGTGGAGTCAGGAGTGTGTCATGGAAACTCAGGCCCACTGGCCTTGCCTGAGCTGAAATATCAAAAATTAATGATACCTTTGAGACATGTAGCTGAAAGCAGAGCTACTTTTGAGCTAGAGCAGCTCAGAATAGAGAGTAAGCCTCATTTTCTGGCCAAGCTGTGGCTCTGCCCTGACAGCAGAACACGTGATGGTGCTCTAGCATTTTATTTTGAAACCTTTTTTCTGTATAACACTGTCCCTTAGCAGAAGGTAGCTTGCTCCCAACAGTTTGTTCTGTGGCAGAACCAGGAAGCAGGAGGCCTGAAGGGTCTGCTTTGTGCTGCATCTCCACCACCTCCCTGTTTGCTCCCTCAGGCCAGCCAACCCCTGCAACACAAGGACTCACGTGGGGCAGACAAAACCCTTTGCAAACCTTAACGAAGAGAAAGTTAAAATCCACCTCGTTCCAGGCTGCTCATCACGGCAGGAGTTCAGGCCCTGGTAGCTGACCTGGAATGTGACTCCTCCGAAATCCTGTGTGAAGTGGCACATACCTTTGTCCTTCACTTGGAGTTCCCTGGTAAGGAGGAGCAGTTCTGCCACATGGGGGGACACACTCAGCCTTCCTCCTGCAAATCCAAGATCTCCACTCAGAGATGGCTTCAGGCTCCTCTTCAGCAGGCCGGATCACTTGATACTCTCCTCGCTCCCAAAATAATTCTGAGGAAAGCGTTAAAAACATCATTTTAATCAGTACATGAGACCCTAGAAATAATAAACCTTGGCCCATATTTCAGATTTTCCTTTTGCAGCTTCTTGTTTTCTCCCAGAGCCCAACAATTTTGATCCCTTTAGGATGAATGAACCCCCGTGTCCCCAGCAATCGACTCCAGCTGCTGCTTTAATCATGACCATTTCTGCTCCGAGATTAAATGTTGCCAAGTAATGCTTTGTCCCATCTGTGCCTCCAAGTGAAACAGTGATTAAAACCCGCTAATTCTTTAACTCCATTGTTTTATTTTTTTGCTCTGAA
>VZTH01002240.1:0-70058 GCA_013397815.1 Aleadryas rufinucha | reverse complement strand
TTTTTACCTCAAAGCTACAACTCTGTACATGAATGACATAAAACTTTCTTTAGACATTCAAATTATCCAGTTGCATGTTCACCGCGACATTCATTTTTGTCTTTTAAATATTCTAAGGTGTCAGTGACACAATATTTTTGATTATTATTCCTTTGCTGTCTAAAAGAACCACAAGCTTAGTAATAAAGAACAAATTCAATGTAAAAAATATATGTTTAAAGCGCATACAAATCTGTCTAAAGAAGATGGAAATTAAACCCTGTTACTGTAAAGTTCGTAATCAACTACATTGTCATGAAGTTAAAACAAACCCTTGAAGATTATATGCTTGTTTTCTCTCAACATGCTCCCTTCTGTTTTCATCAGTGAAACATTTTTGTTATTGTTTTTTCACTGAAATTCCCCTTCTGACAGGATATAATAAGAAGATAAGCCATATGGAACTCTATTAGCACTTGGGAAAAAGTTTATCTCTAAGAAACACTGAGTTAATCAGTGACAATATTATTGTCATAATCATAACTTAGGTGACTTCATTCCATTACATATTTTTTAAACTGGAGTGCCATTCATTAGTGGCTGAAACAGCATGCTGGCCTGATTAAGAAAAATTAATAGAAAATGTAATTATTCCAGTTCTGCTTAAGTAAAATCCTTTTATTTCTAAACAATATTGTGCTGTTGGTATCCAGATTCTTTCATTTTTGCTAAGGAATACATTTTCATTTAAAGTCTGCTAAAGCCTTTTTTTTTTACCTTTTGTGGCAAAACTAGGCCACGAAGCACAACTGCAATGGAAGGGGTTTATTTTTTAAATAAATAGATCTGAGCTAAGACTGCAAGTTTCAGGTGTCATTGAACCAGCAATTGTTACTTGCTTCTCTGAACAGGAATACATGCCCTAGAAAAATTATATCAACAGAAAAGCAGTAAAATAGTTTGCTACAAGCCTCGGAAACAATAGGGTTAGTTTTTCTTGAAAAATCAAAGGCAAATGTTGAGAGATTAATGGAATTATAGTTGTTTAAAAATAAACAGTTTTTAAGCAGCTACTTACAACATTCATGCATTGGTTTAATTCTGACAAAATAGATAATAAAATACTTTGCTGCATAGAAATATATAGCAAATTAACTCCTAGAATTTGTGTTATTCCAATAGCTGACAAACAAGAAAATAATTTTAAATTAAATCTGTGAATATACAGATAAGCAGATTAATACAAACTCTTCATCTGATGAAAGTTGTGACAAACTGTAAAGTGAAAGATTTTACATGGAAAAAAAGTTGAATTTCCTGGTGGTATTGGAATTTAAAGTAGAGCAATTCTTTTATATTGGAATGGTCTTCCAACAGAGGATTTCTGCCTCTGCTGAGTTGTGAACAAATAGAGAGGTGTCCAGGTACCCTCGGAAAATTTTTGAGTTATGGGCATGAAGTAGTAAGGTGATAAGCAACTTCCAGTCATCCAAAAAGATTTTTTTTTTCTTTTTGGCAACAGATTAACAAAGTATGAACAAAAAAATTCAGCTAAGGAAGGTAGCCAGAAACTTGTGTGGAAACTCAGTACCTTGTAGCAACAAACCTTAGGGGGTTTGTGCCATTGACCTCTTTTTGTGACCATAGTAAAATGTCTGTTTTGTTTTTCAACAGGGAGCTTTAAGCAGAAATAAATAGATGCATAAAAGTTCTTTAAATCAATTTAACATTATAATTGGGGATTTGAATGTTGGAAGATAAACGCTTAATAATTCAGAGAAAACGAATCAGTGAAAGAATAAGTGTGTAGCAAATCATAGCATGTGCAAATAGGAAACAATTTATTGGTTCAAGGAGACAAGTAAATTAATGCTCCAATTATTATGTTTGTAGAATTCCTTGGTGAGTAGTTCTTCTCATTGTTATACAACCCAAAATAATTCAGTTTTGTAGAGTAAGTTTTCTCAGTAACTTGTGGAAATTTAACCATAATACTAAATAAGGCTAATGGGAGCCTTACAACTGATCTCTCTTCAACGGTATGTTAAAGACATTTACCTCAGAGAAAGATTTTAAAGGTGTTTAGACCAAGTCTTCAGAGTGATTAGACTCTAATGTAAGGATGACAATCTACCCTTGGGCACATATTCACACATTGATAAAAAATGGTGATTTATTTATCCAAGAGTTGTCTCTCAGCTTCAGTCAAAGGGAAAGTTCACCTTAACTTATCTAGATGATAAACGTGCCTTTTTCTGTTATACTTCCAGCTTAACCTAAAATTTTAAAAACTGAACAACCTTTTTTTATAAACACCTCTCATGTTACTTAGGCAAAAAACTTTAGAAGACTGGAACTTCCAAAAGATTCCTCAGCACATCAGCAGTGATAGAAAAACTGTTGAGGAGTGTTTTAATGCAAACCTAGAATATTTCTTCCATACACGCAAATCCCAGATTTATTTTTTCTTCAGTATAAAAATACTTTTATTGACCACGATAAAAAAAAACACACAGAAGTAGTCAAATTCATTTTAGAGAAAACAAAAGCACAGCAGGAGTCCTCAAGATTAGAAGAAATAGGATTATATGATTCCAATACAATTCCAATATTTACAGCACAGAGATATATAAAGCAAGCACATTCATAAAGTCCTCAATATTCAGCAGCATGTGCAGTCCTGAAGATAAAAGGGATGTCATCACTTTCTATTGTTGCACATTGAGGTAATTCTTCCTATCTTCTTTCGTTAAAGGGAGGCTAAGTTTGTCTCACAGGTCATATAAACCACATTGCCCCAATAAGAGAGAATGTGGCAATATTTATCCTAGGTCAGTTCAGAAGTAAACAGCCAAGAAACCCCCAAAACAAAAAAACAACCCAAAATCTTAAAAAATGCAATGGTAAAGCCAACAAGCAAAATACTAATATTCATATCACTGTCTGTCCTGTTTTTCTTATGACTTTGCTTATATCTGTTCTGAACATTTGTGCTAGCCAAAGCAAGCCTCAGAGCAAACTGCACTTTAGACTCTGTATGTCCATCTGGAATGCATCCCTCAAGTAACAGGCTTTGCCAGCTTTCTTCACTTTTTCCAAGCAGGTCTACATTGCTCTCCCTCTGAGGGGTACCTGTAAATCTGCTGTGTCTCAGAGAACATGGCCAAAACCAGCCCTTTTTAAACAGGCTTGTCAAAAATTGTACATCACACAGAGCTCAAGGAAGCTGCAAGAGAGGCCCAACATGCACATTTCCCTTCCTTACACCTCAATCCTTGACAGCTTTTGACAGTTACACCCAGCACAGCTGAACCTGGTTTTGCTGGAAGATATGGGCTGTGCTGTGTTGCTTTCTAATAGAGAGCTCATAATCCATTCACCCCTAGTCACTCCCACACAGCTAGGATTTGTTAGAAAGACATACTGGCAGATATATGTATAGCTTGAAAAAAAACAGTGGGTTTTTTTTGCCTTTTACATCTAGCTTTGAAAGTTTTAGGCTTGTTAACTTAAGGTGTGGAGAATACACAAGGATTATACCCCTCTGCAACATGGGATTTTTCTTTTCTTCTCATAAAAACCTTGATAATTCTTTGACACCACTCTTATAATCCATTCATCCTTTCTCCCTCTCTTGCACAAATACGTACATTCTCAGAGCCTGGTTTGAATTACCTCAGTGCATTGAGGAAAGCAAAAGGTAAATGGAGTAAAGTTCATGGTACCTGTAACCAAACAGAATGTATATAACTTGCCCATTATCCTCAGTAATGGATGTTTACAGCAACCCAGCCATGACAGCTTTACCAAAAATATAAATGCTTGGAATGTAAGGTACTGTTTCATCTTCTAATGAAACATATTTGGTTTATAAATTTCCTGAAGTGTTCCCAGCAATGATATTCAGAGAGACTGGGATTTCTCTTCGTAACCAGCAGTGTTACAGGGGACTCGAGACTGAGTGGAATAAGGTGATAGTGTGTGTCTTGGAACCAACAAAACATGTATCTTTCACTGTATTTGTGTTTTTCTAACTATAAAGCAATGGACTAAGTGAGAGGCATAAATATTCCTATCATAGGGAAACAGAAAAAAATGAGGGGTTCGAGTGGTCACAAATCAATACTCCCAGAGACAAACAATTGCTGTAGAGGTGCACATTGTATTAATGAAGAGTGAATATTGATTTAGTTAATAGCACTGTTCAAGTAAACTTTCATAAGCAACACTGACCCTGGTTTGTGAACTCCTCCATGAAGGCAGATCCCATTATTACTATGGATTCCTGTTCATTTACAGAGGGTTTCTTCCATAAAAAGTATTTTAAAGGAGTAAGGATAACTAACTACAGAAGAGTTTTGAATAGTTACAATGTGAACTTTTATCAGACCATTAAGCTTTGCTTCTTCCCACAGCTTCTAGGAATCTACAAATCTCAACCTAAGTCTAATTCTGAATTTGCAAGGATAACAGACTGATATTTCAGATATTTCCCTGAAAATTCTTTGGAAGCTGGTTGCTTTTTCTGTTTGCGTAGTCATAGTTCATAACTTCACCTTTTCAAGACAGCCTATATTCTATTTCACACATCATTTGAATTCATAAAACAATAAATTAGACTAGAAATAGTGAAGATTTGGACACTTTATTGTCATGAGTTTTCTCTCCTCTAGTATGAAACTGAGGAGTTCCTTAAAATTTCTTCAAGTACACTGAGAAAGGAAAGAAAGGCTGCAGTACTAATGTCTTTATAAATATTGCTAAAATACAGTTGATTTTGATCATTAAAATGAAAATAATGTTGTCCATGAAGTCTTTTAAATAAAGCCAGCTGAATGAAGATGTCTCAAATATAGATCTCAACATTACAGTCCAACAATACTGTTATGAAAACCTGTTGCAATTTTAATTATTAAAAATCAGGATTAAAAAAAAAAAGAAAAAATCTTTTAATTTATGTTGACTTTTGATAATATAAAGTTTTTTAGACTATATAATGTTCTGGATCTTTTAAAAATCTTGCTGTAGTATCAATCCCACCCTTTCTTTCCCAGTGTTCACTTCTAATCAGAAAAGGGAATGTCTTTGCTTCTATTCAAGCAGGCCAGGTACACAGAAAATTCAGTTTGCCCAAGCTGTCTGTCAACAGACTATTTAACCAACACACTCATGGTGCCCTTAATTAGCTACACAGAATTATTTATCTTTTATTCAGTACAACAAATTGGATTCAGCATTCAGCTAGAAATATAGTTATCTACAGGTGACGTAGGAGTTTAAGATTCAGTTAAAGTCAAAGGCAATTATAGTCAGCATATTCAGCAGACCAGCCACTTCAGCACAATTGTATTACTTAAATATGAGCAATGGCATGTCATCACATCTGACATACTTTAGGGTATACAAGACATAGGAATCACAAGATAAGACACAGGACCAAGGTGTGACCTGGGCCCCCAGGTGTGCACTAGCAGCAACAAGGATAGATACTGCAAGCTGTCTATCTCCAGTATCACTAGTGAACTCCAGTTAGGCAAAGGAATCAATGACCCTTGTATCTTCAGTCCAGAGGGGCAGATTTTTTCCAGGTACTATTTTTTAAGTTGATATGTGTTGAGTCAATTGTGTAATACTTCAGAACTACAACTCCCTCCAGTGAATCTTAAAATGTGTTGAATTTGCATGGTCTAGTCCTGTTTTCTGCATAGCCACCGGTGGATAATCGAAAGGCCAAACCACAGCTACTACTCCACATTTCAGCTGAGAGCAGCACAGGACATACCCAAGTTCACACTCTGGGACATAGAGAAATCCCCCTGAACAGAGTGCTATCAGCAGGGTCACATCACCTTTCTTCTCCCGCAAAGCCAGGAACCTCCCTCCATTATTCTACTGGGTTTCTGAAGGGGAACTTGATGGGAAAGTAAGGCACCATTGAAAGCACGTCTTAATATGCAGGGAGAAAATAGTCTTATCCTGCTTTTGAATACAGATACACCTTGAGTCCCTCTGTAGTTCATCTAAGACTGGCAGATACTTCCAAAAAAACCCCTAAAACTGAGTAGACTTTAAATGTTAATCAGTCTCTTTGAGATGGCTATATCTCTTCAGTGATTCCAATGAAGTTTTGGCAGTCAGGTCCTCATTTCCTGCTTTCAGCTAGGTTGGATAAATTTAACCCTCTTGACTAAAAGAAAACCAAAGATAATAGAGGGTAATTATGTTTTCTTATTCTTCCTCCCCCAACCCTGCTAGAATCTTATTTTCAAGGTGCCTGTTAGCATATTTTGATGGAGACTAAGTTTCTGACAGACACCTGTCTATTTTTGAGACAGCCTTCTCATCATCATAGTTCAATGAAAGCCAAGTAGATTGACACAGAATAGGTTGTCAGTCTCTTGGCAAAATATGTTTTGCCCATAAGCCTCAGAAGGCGCTTCTGATGATTCTTCTAAGAGAATTTAAATTCTATAGCAAAAAAATATTTTACTCATAAAACCATATATTTGGGGAGGTTGTCTTGTCCCAGGAAAAACACTCCAATGAAATATGCCATCTCTATTAATTTTTTTAAAACGAAGTCATTTTACACATAAGATTTCTTTGTAATACCAAAGTATCTACATATATAACTGCTCTGACTTCAAATACAGAATTTGCTACAATTCTTCTTCAGAGACAAGTCTGTGGTCTAACAGAGCTTACCCAGATGGTTGATACTTGTCCCTGTATACATACAGCAAAGTAGGTATTAAACTGTTCTTTATAGAGTACCCCAAAACTGTTAGTTAAACACAACATTTTGAAAAGTATTTTGATGCTGTCAAAAAGGTTTTCCCTCTTAAAGGTTTCAGTGATAGAAGTTACACACAAAGCTGGAAGAAAAAAAACAACTAAAAATGTTTGTACATGCCCAAGATATGTTTTTGTTTGAAGATTTAGAAAGAATGCATTGTACTTCTAATGTAGCATGAAGCTGGTTTGATTTTTCCTTCAGAAGAGATTTTTGGATACACAAAAATTTTTAGACTGTGTACTAATACACAGTTAGTTCTTTCAAATTCTAGGATGGAATTTAGTGTATTTGTACCAGGAAGGAGTTTGTCTGGTTTTGCTATTTTGTATGAAGCAAATTAGAAAAATGAAGAGGGAAACTGGTGGGACTTTACTTTAGAAGTGTTCTATAATTAACAGCTTAATAACTCTGTATATACCTGATCTTTCTTTTTTTCTTTTTTTTTTTTTTTTGGTGAAATGAGGTTATTGTTTACACATACACAATTTTGTATACTTAATAGAGTCACGAAAAATGTCTTCCAGTCCACTGGTTTGATAGATATTAGGGAAATGTCTCCCTGAAAGATTTCATGTTGTTTAGAAGGTATCATTTTATATCAAGTACAGATGTGCTATTTTTAAATTACTTTGATGTTTTTCTGGAAGTCTAAGTACTATCATTACAAAAGGATTTCATTCTTCAATCAAAACACAGCTTTGTATTGAACTATCTAGCTTTGCTGTTAGTTAGAAAAATATGTGCGTTAGTGTACATGAGTCCCTTAAATATTTTTTTAAATGCTCATACAGAGATTTTATTAAAGAGAAAAAGGGAAATGCCTCTTACCATGAAAAAAAATTAAATTACCAGGATCATCCTGGTTTTGGAAGCAGGAAAAAACCACTTGAAGAATTTTCATTTCATTTAATGACTTAGCAAATCTATTGGCTGTCAGTGAGGTATATTATTTAAGATACTAAATAAAATTATTAAACATATCAAAACTGAGAAAGCACAAGTTTTTCTAACAGCATTGTACCAACAAAACTAACTAAAAAGCCAAATATCAGGTGGGAAATACTTTTCTCCTTAAGTAGCTCCTAAAGTTTGTTCTCTCTGCTTGTAAGAACACTATTTAAAAAGCCTGAAGGAGCTCCAGCAGGAAAAGCAATGGACCAAACAGATAGCACAAGGGATATTCTGCAAGACTAGAATCAAAACATAATTCCTCCTGTCATCAGTACAGAATGAGAGACAGAAGGTATGTTCTGCAGGCACTAAAATGTTTTTCCATCCCTGTATGTGAATTTCAAGCTATCCATCTGTACATTGCTATAGTATTAGTAAAGGGAAACAGAAGTAGCTCCATCCCAACATGGGAAGTTAAACATCTCAGACAGAGAGGGAAGCTGATTGTATCTTTCTCAAGAGCATGTATATTTGTACATTTAATAAACTCATGAATCTGCATTACATATCTGATGTTCAGTGACTCTGTCTTTCAAAGTGTGCAATTTTTAGGAACGACTGGCGAAGCCAAATATTAATTTTTAATAACCCACCATACTTCTTACCTATAGGCCAGACAGGAGTGAGAGCATACCCTACTGAACACTAAAGTACCATCTCCCCACTTCAAATTGTTGATAGTCTCACAGAATACAAGACAGAATGATGAAAGAAGTACAGTACACAAGCCATGCAATCTCCACAACCATTAGTACCTTACTTATTAATACCTAATAAAGTATTCAGGGCCAGGAGGAGGAACTAGGTTTGGCATAAACAGTCTGTCAGAATATAGAAAAATCTGTTACATGGCATCAAAGATCCCTGCTTCAATTGTTTCTATTCCTCTGCCCCCCTAGACGGGCTGTCTCCCAAAGCTACATGTGTGTGTCCTCTCATAACTGCTGTGAATAGAAGGGAAATGACCCCAAGTCTATTTATTTCTTCAGCCTTTAGAATACCAGGCCCCATTTAATTTATTTTTGCTTCTTTTCAGAATATTTCCTTGTTGTATGAATCATACCTGAATGCATGATACCTCATGAATTGTGATTAGAACTATCATTACAAGCATGACTGAACACTTGCTGCCAAGTAGACTTGCCTAGACTTGCAAATTCTTTATACAGGGAGGAGAGAGAGAAAAAAAACCCAGGACTATCTACCATTCAGGAAATAACAAAAATAAGCAAGCCTGATTCTATTGTATGTTTTCATTTAACATGACCTTCCTTTTATTTAGCTGAGACTGATCTCTTATTGCTTCAAAAAGTGTCCCTGATTCACAATAGATTAATTATTAATAGATTTTACGAATAACAGCTCTGCATTCACTTTATCCATTCTTCATAATTTTCAGGAAGATTAAAAAAAAAAGGCCAACTGGTTGTCATTTCTTCCTGTGCTTATAGGCACCTTCAGAGAATTCCAGCAGCTCATTGTGGTGGGATTTCCCTTTCCAGAGGCTATGCTGAGCAAGTTTCCAGAACACTGTCCTTATTCTTTTCTGCACTATGGATGCTACCATGTTACCAGGGAAGGAATTTGAATTTGCAAATAGCTTCACCTGGGGAAAAAAAAAAAAAGAAGAACAGATGAAAGTTAATTGGGATCACTCATGCTCAACAAATTTTATTTATAAACATGCAAAGCTGGTCAGTTTAAACTTCCATGGAAATTACTTATGAAAGACAGTGGCAATTACAAACAGAGATGCTGGACTAGTCCAAAAACAAGGCTTCCTCATTTTTTCCAACAACCATGTTTCAACCACATTTTAAAATGAGATAAATGGGCACAGAGATTACCAAACCTCCTTAGTAGTGTTTTAAGTGCTGTTTAAAATGAAACTAGCAAAATAACCCTAGGGAAAACCAAACAGAATGGGAACATTCCCTTATAATACTTTGCTACAGACATTAATTTATAATTATAACAGAGGATAACTGGCCCTAAAGAAGTCTTATTATCATGGCAACTATAGCAACTATGAATGCTGTCTCTTCAAATGCACTATGACAGCATTAGGTCAGTGTTCTAATTCCTAGATATGAACTTAAAAAAAAAAAAAACAACCCAAAAGACAACTAAGTGCAGTGACACTCATTTCTTTCTATTTCCTCCTTGATATTTCTCATTTTTCAACAATTACCTGGCTTAGATATCCCTAACTGTGTATTTTCCAGCATTGCTGTGAGATTGTGACCAGAGAGGCAGCTGGAAACAATGTCTTTAATAGTCTCATTCCAGGTTTGAACTTGCCAGCATGGCAAAGAATAGGATGTAAAATTGTAAATCTGCAGGAGGAAAGCTCCAAGTATCATTCAACACCAGGAAGACAGAAATAATTTTCTGCCTTTAGTTTTTTCTCCTCTCTGCTTTGTGTACCTTCATATTGGTGTCTTTAACAAAAAATGGCTCCGACAAGTGCAGCAACAGCAACACATTCAGTCCACTAAAGCTTTTTCTCTTTCAGAGAAAGGAAAGAAAAAGCCTCTGCCTACAATAGTATCTCAAATACTGTAATAATAGGTTTCTCTGATAAACAGTATAGCCATGTAAAGAGCTGGCACAGCTAAACCCATGAGAATTAGGAATGCTGTTGAAAGGACAGCCTTATTTTACGCTCTACACTTCAAAGCAGAAGATTTAAGTATGTAACTAAACATCATTTGCAAAGAGAGTAAGTAAAGGATGTTGGACCTACTGAGTTGGACAAGCTACCACAATCTGGGTTAACCCTTAACAATAGTTTTAGCAAGAGAGACATACTAGCAGCTTTTACACTCTTTTTTGTTTTCTATTGACAGTAATGTAATAAAGTCAATTTCAGCTCACATCTGTAGGCATTTGTATTGGGTTTTCATGGCCAAGCTTTGGTAGCAGGGGAAGATTACAGGAGTGGCTTCTGTGAGAAGCAAACCCAACACAGCATTATAACTCATAGATTCATCCCCATCTTTCAGTACCTTATCAGAAAGGACACTGCAGCTGGAACACACAAAAATTATTAACATTGCTGGTCTGAAATTTCCACTGGGACAAACCATTTGAAAAACATTCTTCAGCATCATCTGATCTAAAGCTACCTAAGCAGTCCATAAATATTTCTTATTCTTGGCTTCATCCTGAGGAACACTGTCTGTGATTTTACAGCCTTGCTTTCCTCTTCAAGTTCAAACATAGTGCAATGCCTAATGGATGTTATCCCTGGAAAAGCTACCTTCACATAGTATCTTTTCATCAGTTTCTCTCAGATAAGTCCCACAGAGCTTAAATTTACACTCCTCAATTGTTGTAGACCATTAAAATCTTTGGTCATTAACTTGTTGCCTCCAGAGATTCTATTGAACTGTTTTTCAAGTGCTGGAACTTAGCCTCCAGGCCTGTAAAACCAGAAGCCCCTACTGAGGATACAATACTGCCAGACAGTGAAGGTTTCAGCTGTTTAACTTACTGCCTCAGCTGACAGTGCTTGCCACTAGACATTCTGATTAGGTCAAGTAAGCAAGAAATCACAGTAAAATAACCTGACTCTCAAGAACAAACCTTTCTCTTTCCTTTAGCAGAAAGAAAAGGTCTGAGCCCTGTGATAATAGGACCCTTCAGTTATTTTTGGCTGTTACTTTCCCATTGTGTTATCAAGAACTTAGTCTTCAGTTCGAAAGTAGCTCTGGGAAGAATAAATGTCTTCTATTGGGACAACAAACACGAAGGAAAACAGAGAGGCAAGCTTTTGGACTCGAGTGCCTCGGTGTTCATCAGATCTGAAAAGTGGAAAAAAAAGAATAACTGTTCCAAGTGAAATGAAATTATGTTAATCAAATAAATGACTTGATCAAAACCAGAAGTTAAGTAGCTGTTAGTTCATATGAAGCAGAGGCAGAAAATGGGTTTTAACATCAGTATTAGGGGAACAGGCTAGCTGGAAAACTGTATAGGCCATTAAACCAATGTCTTAATTGAGTCTATTCTTTTCAGCAGCAAGTAGAGTTACAAATATTAGTCTGTGGGTTCATCTTTGAAGGTAGTCTGTAGGACTCCTTAGAGGATCAGGAATGAGCAGTCAGAAACAAAATGAAAAATATTGTCCTACTGTTAAGTGGCTATTTCTATCCTTTACAAATTGCCTGAGTGAGCTCATTTTAGCACACAGCACTCATTTAATTGCACCCATGTTGCATTCACAAGGGCATTTGTTCCACGAAATGAAGCACACCACAGATTGGGTTGAACAAGTCTAGGACCTATAGGTTTTAATGCTTTTGTTTTAGTGAGTATTATTTGTAGTAACCAGGGAGAGTTTGCATTGCTCTGGCACTTTTTAGTTCCATTTCACTTTTGTGGGTATATGTGAGTTTATTTCTGAATATACGATTAGTAAGGCAGGGGATGGTTTAAAAATTATGAAAGGAGTCATCATCTGAAACTGTGTAAGACAGAATCTGCAAACAGCATTTTCAGTTTTTGATTAATTGCTCTGTAGTCTGGAATGGGATGTTCTTCCCAAGAGTACACAGTTTACAGGGGTTTCTTGCACTTATGTAGGTAAAACTCTCTTTGGCAAACAAATGTCTTGTACTTTATGTATCTTTTAAAGTCAAACTCGAAGATGTTACTTTTGAATTATAAATTATTTACTTATAGTACAGTATTATCCTGAGTGATTCAGAAAATAAAAAAAATGCTGATAAATTTTAAAAGCAGTGAAACCTGGTTTTAGACTGATTGAAAGTGAAACAGATTTTGTTAGGGAGATTCTAAAGAAAACGGTGTGTATCTGTTAAACTTTGTTTCTGCTAGTAGAGAAACCGAGTTTCTGCTTGACAAAGTAGATTTATTAGCAGGCTAATGAGGGACTAGAACAGAGTCTTTACACCTTACTATATTATAATAGCTTCCCAAATGTTCTTGTGCATTCGCATTTAATAGGGACAAACAACTGGATATTAATGGAAAATAAATCCCATAATCACAGAAAGGATCCTTTCAAATGATCATGACAAACTGGGAGTGTTCAAAAGACGTTAATATTAATCTTAACACTTTGCTTAATCATGAGCAAAAATTGAAACTGGAAAGGTAGAAAGATTTTAGGAGAAGTAGTAAACAGGATTTTTTATATGCTCCATTCTCCAGTCCATCCAAATCAATGTATCCTACAATGAGTATTCACAATTATGTGGGGTTTATACCTAAAAAGTCAACTAAGTCCAAAAATTATTAAATTAATCTTTGTGAATTTTATTACATGATATAAACGTGTATGAAACTAATTACAGACAGGTTTTAAGAGTACTTGCTTTCATGTCCTGAGACCTAAAAGTTCACCAAATCACACCTTCCAAAAAAAAAAGCCACAAAAACGAACAAATAGCCTCCCACAAAACCAAACGAAACTAAAAAAATGTATCAAAAATAAAAAAATGATGAATGATTTAGTTGTTCTGCTTTGCTTCTGTGTGGACTTTTATTTTTACCTATTAATCTTCATCTCAGCTGGTGAGTTTTCTCACTGTTACCCTTCTGATTCCCTTCCCCGTCCTGTTGGAGAGGGGAGTGAGTCAGCAGCTGTGAGGGGCTCAACTGCTTGCCAAGGTTAACCCACACCAGAACCCCGACAGAAAAGGACAAAAGAGATGTCCCTTAGTGGTTAGTGAACACATTCAGATGACGGAGTAATGGTAATAATGACCTAAATGCTCAGACTGGGTATTTAGGTTATCTAGACTACGCAAAGACAGACACAGAAGACAGACAGACACCCTCAAAGTCCATTCAGAGAAGAGCACTGCCTGAGGGAAAACTTACATGGATGTTTCCAAAGAGATCTGAGCTATTCTTTTTCCTAGCTTGCATCCTGTTTCCTCAAAACACAGAGTGATTTTGTATTTCTAAATACATTATTTTTCAAAAGAAAGCTGGGAAAACCAGAATGAACAGTTGTATTCCTTTCAGTAAAACTTTCAGATTTTTGTTATCTATCCAAGACAGGGAAACAAATGAAGTTCCATCTCTGAATTCAAGTTCACCTTCCTGCAGAGGATCTTGACATGTACACTACAGACTTTACTTTAGGATTGGGCAGTGCTACTTATTGAGATTAGCAGGGACGTTTTAGGTACCTATGAAACCCAACAGGCTGAATTCTGCTACATTTCTGGTTCTTTGTTTAAAATAATAAATATCAAGAAGTAAAGCAAGTCAGAGGTCCAAATAAATGTAGGGCATATTATTTTTTCCTTAGTAACTTTGGAAATAAGGTTTAATTGGATGTGCTTCTATATGAAAACATTTTGTGAGATGCTGTATTGAGCTGGACAAAAGACTGCCCACACTGAGGAATTGTGAGTTTTCCACTGATTCTGTTTTGCAGTGTACGAATTAATTCTCTTCAAGACAAAAAATGGTTTAAACAAGACTTGATCCTGGAGACCCCTTCCCAAAGCCAAACCTCTGAACTCTGCCTAACACTCTCTTCCATGCCTCTACCCCAGGAGGCATAATATCCTCAAATTTCCCCATTACCTTATGATAGACTGTAGTGTATACTAGGTTTATCTCTAGTCTCATCCTATAGCGTGCTAGTACTGTGAAGAGTACAGTCTTCATATTGTTTCAGACCTTACAGATGAAAAATAACATCTAGGATTAGCTGTATCTTCAGGATGGGGGATATAATATGGGGACAGAAGAGAAACAAGATCATGCAGTGTTTTATCTAGTGTAAGTACAGGCAATCTGCTCCCTGGAGGGGGAGCACACACTAAGCAGTGTGGGCACAAGCCACCAAGTCCATCTGGACTTGGAATGTCTCTAGATCCGGTGCCTTCAGAAACATAGATGTAGCTGTCATGTCCCAAATGTGATCTAAGTCACAAGTGTACATTTATTTTAAGTCATTTAGCCCCTGTTCTCTTATGTTAGCAAGAGATCTCTTGTTCTTTTATGTTCTTTTATATATATCAAGGAGATAACATGACTTCTAAATCTGTACCAAAAATAATTTAAAGCTTTTGTAAAATACTAAGATACTAACCTAATCTTACTAAAATCTTGAAAATTAGGGTTATTTTATAAGGCAAAAAAGTTTCTCTTTGAGCTAATTAGTGCTCAGTTTTGGTTGAGGTCCTGAAGTCTGCGAACTTTGCACACAATGTGCTGCCCCTGCAAGACAAAAAAAATTACTTCAATCCTGTGGGAAGAAGGAGGATGTTAACAGTATTTATGTTCTGAGGAGATATTTTCAAGTCAGAGAATAAGAATTTCATATCCGATACTCAAGTACTTACTATCTTAAACAATAACACCTAAATATTAATTTGTGATGTCCTAAAAAACAGATAAATAGAACGACTCTTGGTAAACTTTGTAAAACCTACTGTTAAATACCTGTTTTCATTTTTTTCTCTCTGGTTGTGAAGGTACTTTCACTTCAGAAAATACTTTCAACATTCAGAGATCCATTAAAAATTGAAGCAGCAACATTTTTTTATTATTTTGCCTAAATTGTGAGAAAATATTAACATGAAAAATGTGTTGCATTTAAGGTTCAAAGCTTTATGTTGCTCAGCCAGTATGAACTGATGTCACACAGTGCCCCTGAAGCCTATAGTTTATAGGTTCTCTTACTTTAAAAGCCAGTCCCCACTCAGGCACAGTGATTATCCTTTTCAAAGACTGCACATTACAGACCTCAGATATGGAGCTGTTCTTCCCAGTTTAATGCAGAAGGTTGTGTCACATGTGACATTTGCAAGGTGATAGTCCCATTTCAGGGTGATAAAATGCTTTAAAACACATGACTTCATAGCTATAGTTCTCATTCAATTGTGTAACTGATCTGATGTGAATGAAAGCTTCTCTATTACTGACAAAGGAAGGACATTGACACCTTTATGTGCAATTAGGTTCTCACACCAGTCACTTTTGCATTTCCTTACGGCACCAGTCTGAAAGGAAACAACATTTTTAGCGTTTAGTCTCTTCCAAGCAGCTATTTCTAGCCCCATCTGGAACCGAGCACTTCCGTTTTTGAAAAGAGCTAGCAGGTGCAAAGGCTTAAAGAAGACCAGAGCTCTGAAAGTTACCCCATGGGTAAGTGACAGGGTGTGACTAACAATTTCCCCAACAAAAGAGGCAGCTGCCTGATGGGTGTGGTCCATGGCTCACACTAACTTCTAAACTGCATTTGTGTATTATCTTTAGGGCTACTAGTCAGCATGGATAAAAAACAATTGCATTTTTTAGACGGAGACTACACAATAGCCAGGCCCTAGTCTGATACAGCTCAATTTAAAAGAACATAGACATGGATACCAGATGACTCAGGACTACTGCACATACAAAAGAGTATCTTTGCATCTCAATATCCAATTTTCTTTGCTTGTTTTTGTTTCAACACAAAGCCAAACGGTGTAAGATGCTCTCCATTTGTGTTTCTGTTAATGACCTGAATGAGAATAGATAGTACTTTTATAAGCTTGAAGGAGGACCCCAGGCTAGAAAGTGTTGCTTTCAGCCAGCAAGCACATTAGAGGATGGCATTAGAATTCAGAATTAGGCTGAAAAGTTGGAGAAGTGGCCTGAAAATCTGAGATATAATCCAATAAAGACAAGTGCTAGACTTTACCACTAGGAAGAAAGAATCAACTATGCAAACACTGTGTGGAAAATGTCTGCAAAATGTTTTCTGTTAAGAAAAATATAAAGCGAAGATAAAGTATACTATTCTTTCTAGGAAAAAATAAAACCTTACTAATCTTTAATCTCTGGCTATTAATATGAAAATACCTTTAAAAATTCCTGATATGTGGTTGTTTAAAGCTGTTGCTCTTGTGTCATTAATTATAGGTGGATGACAAGCTACTGCTGCCCTAGATAAAATGTAATTTTTGCCAGTGTTTGGGATTTAAAAGCAGCTTTAAAGCTCCCTGACTCAAACATTTAACCTGATTTATGGGTTGTGCTCAGAGAGTACTAAGGCTAAGTCTCACTAAGATCACTTTAAATTACTGTTAAAATTAAGTAAAGAATCAAATGTAACTACTAAGCTAAACACATTTTGAAATATTAATTATGAATTTTAAGTGAAGGGAATAAACAAGAAATAATTTAATCTGTGACATATAATAAATCCTAAAATGTATCCTTCCTGAAGGCATTTTCTAAATAAACACTGTTTTTAAGTCACAAAGGAACCAAAGTTGAAACCATTAGTTACTGAGTCAGAAGTTGTTTATTAAAACTTTTTTTTCACAGACACCTGTTAAAAATACATAAACATTTCTAGAGGTTGAATACATTGAGAGAAAACCAAAGCAGCCTAATGTGAAAGGGAAGAAAAAATCTTTATGTTTGGCCTGCAGTGTTTGTTAATGAGATAAAAGTACTTAAGATCAGTCGCAACTGCCAAGCCAATGTAAAATATATTTTAAGTTCATATAAAGTTCTAACATTCCTGTCAACATATCACTCAACTGCAAAAAACTGAGACATAAACAAAAAAATTACACTTCCATAGACAAATTATTTGTGACCCCCTAGGAACATTCCTCATGTTAGGAAAATTAATCCATGAACACCAGAGGTTTATGTCCAAAAAGGAGACAGAGGAGTCCCATTACTTTATTTGAATAAAGGGAGAGGCCATGGGGCATTCCCTTGGGGTCTCTCAAATTTTTTGAGGTTGCAGCCTCCTTTTTATCCTAATTTCCCGGCTGCATTTCCCTCTCTCTTTCCTCATTGGCTGAGGTACTCAAGAGGTACAGACTTCCCAGAACGCCTAATACCTCAGGTTCCCTTCTAATATTTAACCCCCCTTGTATTTTTAGTTCTTATTGAATTTTATGGTTTTCCCATTGTTTCTTTCATTTCTCAATATCCAATTTCATTTATCAGTAGACCTACAGTTTGTTTGTAGAGACAAATCTCTTTCCATTCATCAATCAGTGGAATCCTTCCCATTGTTTCCTCTTATCTCTCAATGCTAATTCCATCTACCAGCAGGCCCAGAACTTGTTTGTAAAGACAAGTCTCATTCCTTTCACTCATGTTCTTTTCAAGCAGAAAGTCCTCTGTGCATATTAACCTCTGTACACCACAGAACTTAAATATCATGTATACATTCAATATCCACGCAAAAAAAAGTGTCTGAAAATGCTGACCTCTCTTTACCAGACAATCTCACCAGTATACAATGGGATAGGTCAGGAAGACCTTCCAGAAGTGCAAATATTACTACCTCTTCAGGAAGTATTTAACCCTTTCAGTAACTCTTTACAAATTAAGAACTACAGGACCATGTACCAGTTTATTATTGCAGAGATAAAGTGGGTTTTTTGCTAGTAAGTGGTGCAGATGTCAAATACATAGAGCCCACAGAGAGATTATTATATGTATAACATTGCAAGTGAAGTCCTACTGTCCTACAAAATAAATAAAGAAAATAAAAGAAAACAAGAACAAATACACCGACCTGTGGAGTTTTTGTCTAATGACCTTTCTTTAGGCTGAGTAACAATGCTATCTCACAGAACACTCGACTAGGGGATATGGAGATGTGCATCCAGAGATGTGAATATTTAGTAAAAGAGACATTGGTAACAGTCAAGATGAGAACTGTTCAAACATTCTGCTTAGGTTTTTTTCACATTCAGTAATTTTCCTTGCCAGAGCAATTTTAAGCAAGGGCAAGAAGACAATCACACGGAAGTCTGGACTCAGAGGACTCTTCTTCCCATTCAGAGTTCTACCTTTCCATCTTTGTCAGCCAGGGTAGCTACCTTTCCATTTCAATCCAAATATCCCAGCAATCATTGACCTTCATCTGGATTGGTATACAACATACATCAAGTCTTTGATACAAAAATTTTCCCAGGACCCTGGGCCATGTACCTTCCAAAATTCCCATCTGAGTAAGAGAAGGGACCATGGCCAAATGGCCATACAACTTCTTTTGCTGAGGACTCATACCTCCCTAGCAGCCCTTGATCTCTTTTAACTTGCAATCTCAGTAAACACTCACACATACATACAATTCTGCTGCAAATCTGCCCTGTTTGGAGTTTACTTCATACCTGCCAGCAAACCTGCCCCTGTTTGGGCTTCCCACAGGATCACAGCCTCTTTTGGGTATCCATCGGCTCCAGAGTGGGATCCCCTACCTCAGGGGAAAAGCCTGCTTCACTATGGTCTTTCCACAGACAACAGGAGAATGTCTTCTCTGGTGCCTGTAGCACCTCTTCCCCTTCTTTTTTGCTGACCTTGGTGTCTGCAGGGCTGTTTCTCTCATATTTGCACTTTACTTTCTGATGTCACACAGCAGTTTTTCCCCTCTTAAATGCATTACCCCACAGGCACTATCGCCGCTGCTGAAGGGCTTGGCCAGCAACATGTTCATCCTGAAGCCATCTGGCATTGGCTCTGTCAGACATAGGGGAAGCTTCTAGCTTTTTCCACAGAAGCCACCCCTTGCTAGTCACCTTGCTGCCAAAACCTTGCCTTGCAAACCCATCACCCTATTACACAAGTGTGCTGTAGCTGCAAACATGGCGAGGGAACATTTTCAGAACATACCTCAGGGTTTAATTGTGGGGAGATCTGACTCTCAGTAAAGTTCAGAGGTTGTGTTTTCACACCCACATAAACTTTCTAACTTTTCTGACATAACTGCAGTATGTGCTTGTACTGGCCTTCTGTCATTAGTCAGGCCTGATTATTGTCTCTTGCACTTTAAGCTATTAGCCACTGAAATCATTGTAATTGTCAAGTGTAAAACACATGAACTCAGCAACAAATGGACTCAGTCTCTGCAAAGTTTAAGAAAAAGAAGACTGGCATGCCACCAGGAAGCAGAAGGCTCCTGTGTATGTATATATTTCTGTGTATACTGTACTGTACACCATGCTGAAATACTCCAGAAACAGAGTATATCAAGTTGTACAGTCCCTTGAAGCAGACACATGCCACAGAAGTGCACTGCAGCCTCCTTTCAACATGACCTTTTCTCCTGTGGACAAAGGAAAGAGGAAAAATAAGGGGGGGTTGAGTTTTTAGAAAAACTTTTGATTCTGTCTCTCACAGTATCCCCTGGACAAAATGTCCAGCATACAGCTAGACATATAGATAATCCAATGGGTAAATGACTGTCTGAAGGACTAGGTTCAAAGAGTTATGGTAAATGGGGGAGCATCAAGGTGGCAATCAGTCACTAGTGGGGTTTGGCAGGGCTCAGTTTTAGGGCTGCTTCTCTTCATTATTTTTATCAATGACCTGGACACAGAAGTGGAGCGCACACTAAGTAGGTTTCCCAACAATGCTTAATTAGAAGGATCCATTGATTCCCTCAAACTTAGAGAGGTCTTATAGAGTCATCTTTATAGATGTCACAGGCTGTAAGAACTCTGAAAGGATAAATGCCAGATTCAGTACCTGGGGTGGGGTAATCCTGGATATACATACAGACTGGGGGACAGAAGGCTGGAGCGCAGCCCTGCGGCAAAGGATCTGGGGATTTTGGTTGATGGCAAACTCAATATGAGTCAAAAATGGGCCTTGGCAGTCAAAAGCGCCAACCATATCATGAGCCGCATTAAGCAGAGTGAAAAAAAGCAAAGTGAAAAAAAATAGTAATTGTCCTATTAGACTCAGCATTGGTGTAGCCTCACCTTGAATACAGTTTGGGGCTTCAATATATAAAAAGTATATAAAATCATTAGAATGTGTCCAAAAGAGGCTAACAAAAATGGTGAAAGAACTAGAGGGCTTGAATTATGAGAAGCAAATGAGGATTTGGTAAATCCAACTCAGGATGTGCTATGATTCTATGATCCTCTGATTCTGTTCTCCTCAGTTAATAACCAATAAATTATAATAGTAATAATAATGAAGATATTAATTCATAATAATATTAGTAATAATAAATATAATAATTGATAAAGAGGAGTTGAGGTTATTTGCTGTCCTCACTCAATTTGTGGCAATACATGGATTGGAAGGGCCACTTTCTCTCTGTGGGGCATTGAATAAGAACCTGGTTTAGTGTTTATACACCCACTCAGGACAGTTATGCTTGCTGGAAAAAATAAATCAAAACAAGAGATCATGAGAAGCGACTACAAGACTAAGTTCTTAAGAAATAGACACAATTTGAAACATTGTATCCAAACATCACCATCTGTGCTGTTTCATCAGTGCAGCCACTTAGGAGACAAATCAATAATTTTGGAGGAACGATGTAGAGGTTCTGCTGGCAGCAGCGAGTTGATATTGCCGTATCCCAGCCTTGGCATATCAACAGGGGATGACATTGACACATTTACCGTGTTTGAGTAAGTGTATCTTGGAAGGCAGGGACATATAGGGGCAATGCCCACTGAGCTGGAAACTGCTCCTCCGAAATGGTCATATCTCTTTCACCACATTGCTTCCAGCCCTCCTTGTTGATACCACTTAGCCCTCAATCAAAAGGCAGTGGAGAGAAAGAGGCACCACAGAATAACAATTGCAGCTGAAATATGTAGCCCCTTACAGCACCCAAACCATGCTAATGTGTGGTAGGACTTAGACCAAGAATCACTCCATGAACATAACAAACCTCACAGGAAACAGGCATCCAGTCACTAAAATCCATGCAGAGGAATCTGAGTCTTGATGTTCAGCAACAATTCTGCATGTTTTAAAATACAAGCACAAAAAAACACATGCATATATGCGTATGTAACTACCTATAAGTATAGAATCATAACATGGTTTGGGTTGGAAGGAACCTTAAAGCTCACCTAGTTCCAACCTCCCTGATGTGGGCAGGAACACCTTCCCCTAGACCTTGCTCAAAGCCTTGCCCAACCTGGCCTTGAACAGTTCCAGGGATGGGGCATCCACAACTTCCCTTGCAATCTGTGCTAGTGTTTCACCACCCGCAAAGTAAAGAATTTCTTCCCAATATTTAAACTAAACCTCTCAGTTTTAATCCATTCCCTCTTGTCCTGTCACTGCATGCTTTTGTAAACAGCCTCCCTCCATCCTTCTTGTGGATTTCCTTCAGGTGCTGGAAAGACACAAGTAAGCCACCCCTAAGACTTCTTTTTTTCAGGCTGAACAATTCCAATTACACATGTGATTGCATATCATATATGACAATAATAATAATAATAAAAAAAATTAACATCCAGAGCTGAAATTTAATGAGAAAAACCATGCATAAGACCTCACCTATGCCCTATGTTGTAACCTAAACCACTACAGCCAGTTCGTGAGCATATACTTTGTCAAGTTACAAGCAGACATACAATCAAGTAAGATTTAATTATTTGGATTTTTATAAAAACATTTGTTCTGAACTACTAATGTGCTCTGTGGTGGTGCATACCATCTACATTTCACACAGCAGAAAAAGAAAAATCCTGTCAATTGAAAGAGTGGACTTGGGTCAATTAACAACAGATACCATGAATTCTGAGGAATGGGAAATCCTTTTGGGCATGCATTTGTCTTTAAAAATGCAATTTGTATTTAAGTGGTGACAAGTTACGCATGGATGAAAGGGCAAAACATCCCTTTCCTGCTCAGTGATACATAGGAAGGGCACATGCACATTCCACAAAAGATAGTGCATGTCCATGCTCTTAAAGCCTGGCTTTTCACCAGTCCCAGGATAGAAAACTGTCTTCAGAGAAGGGGAGGGTGGAAAGGCACTCGCATTGTTTTATTTTTCTCCTGTGCCTATAATGCTTCTCTCTGCAGAACTGCATCTGGCCACTGTTACTAAGATTAAGAATACAGCCTCCAAGAAATAAAAGCATTAAATTGAATGCTTCTGACGTTTAATCCATGCATGGCTTGCAACACTCAAGTCTTTTATCACACACAATGCACTCACCTACAGTCACATACCCCCATCAGCAATGGATAATCCTTTCAAACAGTCCATGCTACAGCACAATCATGGAGAAAATGATCCCATGCTTTCAGGAACACGGCAGGATTCCCACTCAGAGCCTGTTGACCTTTGCCCAGGTTTCAGTGATATGCTTTTGATCGTGTGACTTTTAAAGGCTAATTTGTCATCACAAGGAAGATCACGCTGCTGACTGTAAATGTACAGGCTTAGAAATGCTGCTCTGCTTATGTTTGAATCCTTTACAAGCAGCTTGCATTAAGCATTTTAGGGTTTTTGCTATCATACATTAATTTAGTTTATCAGAAGAATATGCTACTAGTGAAATTAAGAAACTGCTTAAAGTGAAAAATAGCTTACAACCTATGTGATCTGCTGCTTTCATCTGACTTTCCTTTCACTCTTTGCTTTCAGAAATAGACTGATCTGTGTGCATCATAGAAGATTCAAAATCATGCTTACTTACTATGGTGGGTTTAACATTTCATACATAAGGCTGCACTAAAATGAGGCTTTAGGGGTTTTTTTTTGTTGTTTTGGTTATGGTTTTGTTTTGGGGGGGGTTGTTGTTATTTCTTTTTCTTTATTATCACAATCCCAGGAAAGTTCAGAAAGCAACACAATCTAACAGACTGCATTATTGTATACTAAATGCTAGCATGCATTTTATTCTTTGTTTTGAAGGATACCAACCTGTGATGTTTGGAGCACTCCCTCTCTGTAATATGTGATCTCTATTAAAAATGTTGTGTTGTCATAAATATGGCACCTGTCAGATGGCCCCAGGTCATTCAGTGGTATTTTGCATATGGCTGCATAAAAATGTGGCACAACTTTTCACACGAACATGTGAAAACAGGCACAGAAATGCAGAGAAAATGCAGCCAAAACCTTAATGAACAGTTTGTTTTAAAAAATGCTAACTAGCAATATCATCATTTATCAACTCCATAGTGAATCCAACCCCGTGCAGATGTGCAACTTCCCAGACATTTGATTTTCACAGCTACAGAAGAGATTGTTTTGTTTCTTGGATAATTTTGCTGTTGCTCTTCTTGAAGATCTTGATGCATCTCATTACATATACTTCGTAAGTGGTAGTTTTCTGCTTCCTGAGGAAGCTAAATGGCCTGATGGACTGAGTATGAGGTCAAAAGCCAGAGCTCTCAAGCTCTAATATTGGCTCTGACACCAACTGGCTATGTGGTTTGGGTTCAACAGATGCCATTTTCCCTAAATGAAGGCAGCATTATTTAAGAACCACAAAGAGAGCAGCAAGGGAGAATTATTATTTTACTGTGTTTTGAAAACACAGAGCAGCAAAACTATCCACCAAGCGAGGCATGGGTCACTGAGGTTTTCAGAATTTTCCTCTCACTACCATGAGGTAGATTTCACTGGAGACTGTGCCATCAGCAGAAGAAAAACCAGTTGCTAAGGGAAGATGCATGTACAAACTGTAGGCTGAAGACCAGACTGAGGAAAGCTGTTTTCTTTTCTAATCAGGGTGGAGACAACTGGTAATTGCAGCAGTCTGAGGGGAGAGCTGCCCAGGAGGCTCCGCCTGACTGCTTCCTTATTCAGCATCATCTCCAGCTGGCAGCTGAGAGCTACCCAGGGACAGCACGCAGTCCTGGCCCTGCAGGGAGGCCAGGACAGGGCAGGAGCCAGGAGGGAGCCACTGTGAGCACGAGGCTGCAGCTGGGTGACCCCACTGAAGCTCAGAGCATCAGTCACAAACACTGCCATGGGCAGCCTGGCATCAGCATGGCCAGGAACAGCTCAAGGCAGCTTTGCCAGCTGCCATACGGACATCTGCTCCTCACTCCCGCCAACACCAGGAAGGTGCCAGTCTGTATGAAGAGCTGGTTTCTCAGCCCAAAATCCACAGATAGTTTTAGATCTATGTCAGGGTCAGACCGAGCCTGAGCTCAGCCCCTTTAGTTTGTGCCTCTCTTCTTGCTGGGACAGTCAGCACTCAGCAAGCTTCACCTGTACTGGATAAATACACCCATTCCACACCACTCCTAGCTCCTAGGCATGATGTGTGCTGTTAATACTTTCTCCAGGTTGGGAGGTAGATGTGGTGCTTGGGAACATGCTTAGGGACAAGGTCTAGTGGCAGACCTGGCAGTATTAGATTAATGGTTGGACTCAGAGATTGCAGAAGCCTTTTCCAATGCTAACGATTCTATAATTCTAGGTGGCCACGTAGGGGTAGAATCCAGGTACTGGCAGGTGAATTTCCATTTACAGTGCAGCCCTCAGGCTTCTGCTGCATGGTCAGATGGGCAGGCATTTCAGGGGTAGGGGGGATATTCTTTCAGTCCCAAGTAGAGATATCTGGACCACAGGTGGTTTGCAAAGATTTCACAAATTAATGAAAAGTAGCAACAGTAAAAGCAGACTTTTCTGGACACGGTTGTAAATGTTGGATCCTCTGAGCCCATTAATGAGATCCTAGGGCTTAGTCCCTAGTCCTCAGGACTGATGACTCATGTGAGGCAGCTTTGTGGGAATGCTTTTCCCTGACATTTCCAATTAAAAGCCATGAAAAATCCAATATTGGGTGTTTCTCTCTGTCCCTGCAGTGTTTCCCAATCAGAAACCCACTCAAACTATTTCACTATCTGGGTATGTGTTAGGAAGCTGATGCAGAAAAACACAAATCAAATGCACTGAAAAATAGCAGGAGGCGACAGTATTAACTTTAAAAGCTATTAGAAATCAATCAGAACTTCAGCAGGGCCTGAGGGGCAGTCTGATGTAATGGAAGGCAGTCTATTAAATATAAAAGACAATTAAGCAACAACTTCAGAGCTCCTGCCCTCCACCACAAAAAATGAAGGCAAAAGAAACAATGACAGCTAGGACCCTTGTCTTGTCACAGGCTCATAACCTGAGGTGTATCTCTAACAGCTGTGGTCACACGGATAGATCCAAGTAAAGGACAATTAGGCAGCCATTTGTAGGAATTTACATTCAGAAAATAGTGAAGGTAGCTACCACCAGATCAGGCATCCTTGTCTGCTGTTTGGGGACAGTGACTCAGTGCTATTTGAAGATGACTTTAATAACTGCCACTGATTAGGGGAAAAAAAAATAAAAGCATCAACACCAAAAAAACCCAAAACACCACCCCCGCCCCAAACATTTACCAAAACCAAAGAAAACCTTAGGGAAAAATTACATCTCAAGACTCCTTAAGCACTGCCAATATACCAATACATTCCCTTCTCATGGAGAGGACCTCTTATTAGCACTTAAAAATGTGCTAGATATACGTAAAAATATACATATACAAGGTCACAATGACTTGTTCCCTAAATCTTTACAGTCATGAAAAATGGATGGGAAAAAAATTCTTCCTCCATTCTAACTTTGTCAGAAAAGCTTAATTTCAGCTGCCAGCATAAGTAGAAAGAAAATCTGTGTGACAAAAAGGCAGAGGTCAAATGAATAAAGGGGTAGTTTCTATTTGCAGTCCCCCAATAGTTATACAAAACTTTTAAAAAGCTGGGATAGATGAAATTTAGATTCAGAAATGTCATTCAATTCAAGCCACAGAACAGTTGAAAACACAGAAAGGGCTGCTTAGTTTCCTTAGAAATTCTAAGGCAAAATCCTTTATTTAGAAAACTATGACATAATTTTAAGAAACATAAATTTTGCCTTCTTATATTTTCCTGAAATATTTTCTTTTTTTCGTACTCACCTCTTTTCACCTTTTCCGTCACTTGTACTGCACTTGTACATCTAGAAACAAGTTATAACATTTGCATATAGTAATGCCTTGGTCTCTGAAGAAGAGGGTTTAAATTGGCTTTAAAAGAATTCCAAAGCAAAATATGTAAAATTACACACTTGCTCTCTCTTGGCTGATATTACCAATTCTGGCAAGAGCCATTACTCCAAAGAGCTGACTGAGCACAGATTTAGAGGAAAGAGTATTAGCACTGCAGGACAGCCTGAATGTTGGGTTCAGACTAATCGGTGAGTAACTTTATGGAGTCATGAAAGTCACCAATTCCATCTATCTGTTATAAATACACCAAATCCTGAGAGCAGTGGAAAAAGCTCATCACTGCATTTGGTCCTATTGTGCAAGATTTGACACTGTTAGGACCGCCTACGGTCAGGGGAGAAGAGGAACCTAAAAGTGCCTGAGAAGAGTTTCCAAGGAAAAGGCAGGGGTGAGACGGAAAATATTTACAGCTCACTATTGCCCTCTGGTGTAAGCTGTGCCGGCCTTTGTGGTGCTTCCGAGTGATGAAGGGGAAAAATTGCGAAGTACAGCTCTTTATTTTAAAAGAAAAGATAACAGCTCCTTCCATGAATACGGCGTTTCGTACGATTTCAAATTAACCTTGAGAGAATCTGGTGTGGGGAACGAGGAGGGGGGGGGGGGGTTTGGAAAGGTGATGGTAATATGCCTTAGCTTCTCCCCCCGCGCTTTTGGGAGAAAAAACATTCTCCTTGGAAAACATTTGTTTCACAGACCTTCTGTCTTCTAATTCAGTTGCATCATGTGGCATCAAATAGTTTCCTGACTCTTATAAGGCAAGAAAAGACAGCAGAAGACATTAATTCCAGCTTGATTTAGAGAGTAAGGGAAGAGCTTTTATTTTAGAGAAAATAATGTGCTCCTGGCCATTTGTTATATACGCTTGAGTTGAGGATTTGGGCTGATTTTTTTCACTTAAGATTATCTAAAAGTATTTTAAGAGGAATTTTCTCTAAATACCAAGATATGTAAAACACTAGAATGATAAATCAGATAGAATATTTTTTGAGAACAATGTTCCCAAAATGCTTTATATCCAGGGAAGCAATACTGCTGTAGGTATAATAAATTTAAATTTTAACATATAAAAATATGTCTAAAGATGTAATAAAATTACTAATGCAATTTCCTGCAAAAATCTTATGATTACTCCAACCTAAAATGAGAGACAGAGGTTGGAAATAATTGGTACATTCATGATAGAATGGAAAAACATACTCAGAATAAAAGATATTTCCCTTGTTAAGGGCTTGATTGTGCCCAGTCTGCATTTAATCTTAAATATAATCTGTCATGTGGTTGTACCAATAAAGGAGACCAGCAGATCCATTCCTATGAATTACTGCTTGTTCCCCCTGCAGCAAAGCTCTCTGCTTTCCCTGCCAATATTAATATTTTTCTTTTTCTGCTTAGTCCCTGCTAAGTTGTCCAAAGCAGGGAGTGGGATTTATAAGTTCATTCATAACTATGTGCAACAGGGACATGCACATTTTTTGTTTGCCATTGGTGGTCTATGTTGTCAGTGGAAACATTTAAGTACTAAAAAATGTGATTTACCATACTTTTAAAGAAATCTCAAAGAATCAAACCCTGCAAAGGCCCATGCCTGAGCTCAAGTTGATGAACCCACACCCAGCCATCTACACTGAAGACCTCTAAAGGCAAACAAGATGATCCCTGAACCTGGTCTCCAAATATCAAGAACATGTTGAAGTTTCATTATCTTCAGAGCAAAGAAATTTGGGAAGTAAGCTTCTCCCCTCTTTTCCTTGCTCTTCTGCACCACTAAAAAGTTCAAGCTTACTTTTGCTTACAGCATGGTGTAACCCCAGCCAGCAGCCAAGCCCCACACAGCCTCTTGCTCACTCCCCCACAGACAGATCAGGGGAGAATGGGATCAGTAAAAGCCAGAGAATTCGGAAGCTGAGATGAAGACAGTTTAACAGGAAGAGCAAAAGCCATGCACACAAACAAAGCAAAACAAGGAATTAATTCCCTACTTCCCCATGGGCAGGCCATCTCCAGGAAAGCAAGGCTCCACCACATGTAATGGTGATTTGGGAAGACAAACACCATCACTTCAAATGTCCCCCCCACTCCCTCCTTCTTCTTCCCACTTTGTATACCGAGCAGATGTCATAGGGTCTGGAACATCCCTTTGGTCAGTTGGGGTCATCTGTCCCAGCCATGTCTCCTAAAAGTCTCCCATGCACCTGCAGCTTCCTTGCCAGTGTGGCAATAACAAAAACTTCTCTATTTTATCAACCTTGTGTTCAGCACAAATCCAAAACATAGCCCCATATCAGCCACTGTGAAGAAAATTAACTCTACTCCAGTTGAAATCAGCACAGTCATCCAAACTTCCTACTTCAGTGCAGCTGTCCACAGCCAGTTTCTGGAATCTGTTTAATCAGAGTCACTTAGGCACTGTGGTGACAATGAGTCTTTATTCTTTCAAATATTCTATTGTTAGCATAAATCAAGAGCAAAAGAACATTTGAAACCCTGAGGACTGCATATTGAATGTCAGACCTGTGTGATTTGATGAACTGGGATGAAAGAAATTCCTCAAATGCTAGAGTTTATCATGGGGCAACTGACAAACTCTTAGCTTAAGCACTGCTGGCATGGCATTATCATACTGACATCAATTGCCACAGCAGATAATGTATGTGAGTTTGACAAGTTCATTCTTTCAGAGAATATGACTTGATAATTGTTATTTTACAAGGAGTAACCTGTAGATGAGATTAAAAATTAAGCAGACACGCTTTGCTCTCTCATGCTCATCAGAGAGAATCCCAGTGTACATTCAAGGATCATAGTGAATAGCATATACAGGCATTAATTTATTCATTACTTGAATCCAGGAATAACAGTTTTATTCTGATCTTGATCTCATTTGCTTGTTCTCCAGTAGTGTGAGATAACTATATTTATGAAGCAGCTATATTACTCTGATTGCAAACAACTGCACTTTTACTGTCTGCATGTTTCCACTGTCTATGAAAAGATGAGCTATGCCGGTGCTTAATGGAACAACAGAGAGTCAGATTCAGCAGCTATTTATATAACCATGGCTTTAGATTTTAAGTAGTTGCCAGATAAAGAATGTTGCATTTGCTGAACTACACTGTGAAAAAAAATCACAAGAAATCAAAAAGTCTGTGTTTGAAAGAATCCCTTAGCAATAAGAAAGAAATTTTGCATAAGCTACCATATATACTGGACCTGGATTTGGACCCCAGTATTCAGTTACCCTTTTGTAATCAAATAGAAACCCTTGATGTCCCTGCTGAGATGAGGGGTATACTAAGCTATATTCATAGAAAAACAAAGCTTACCTGAAAAGCTCTAATCTAATTAGAANAAGTGGTGGGTTTAGCACAAATTAATAAAAAAAAAAAAAAAAAAAAAAAAAAAAAAAACCAAAAAAAAACACACACAAACCACCTGAAACAAGAGTGTTTTTCCAAGTATTCTCTCCAACACTTTTCTTCTCTCTAGCAAGGTTCTCCCTCTGGAATAAGGTGCACGCTTCCAAATTGTGTCAGGAGAATCTATCCTAGGCCTTTCTAGCTTTTGAGTGCCATCCAGGGACTGTCTGTAAAGTACTGGTTGGCATGTGCTCAAGTCATTCCAAGGAGCCTGGTAGCAGCTTACAAGACATGGAGGACAAAGTGGCAGCACTGAAAAATACTCCGTGCACTCACATCTTTTGATAAAGCATTGATAGGATCTTCCCAGAGAACCTGGTTTTGTCAGACTTCTCCCAGGGAAATCATGTTCCCTGTTTTTAGCATTCAGACTTGGGTGAAATAGGGAATGGCATCGTGAAACTTGACTTGAAGAAAAAAAAAAACAAAAAAAAACCCAAACCACCAAACAACCAGTTTCTTTTATTGCTAACCTTACTGGTTTTTACACAGCAAGGAAATTTGAAAACAACATATTTTATTTGCTTTGTTAGTGGGGTGAGAGAAGGGTTGCTCTCTGCAGTAAAACTAAATTTAGAATTTTCAAATATATCACAAATCATAAATTCTGGCTTTCAACTGACTCTGCTTACAACCAAAGTAAAATGTTGAGCAGTGAAACAGTTGCAGCAGGGAACTTGTTCAAAGGCATAAAAAAAATGCTGCTACATGACCCAAGAAGAGAATAGTCTTCTGATTCTTGATGCAAATAAGAAGCCAAGAAAAGGAAGGAAATTTCAAGGTGATCCAGAGACAAACATTGTTTATATTCAATTAAATTTCAAAGCTAAAATCCCAACCGAATTGTTTTCCATTTACTGTGTTTTATGCCATGTCGCCATATGCTACAGTTTGGAGTACTGTCTCCCTCAGTTGTCTTTTAATTGGCTTGACCTATGGGAAAGATGGCAAGAAACTAAACTAATTATATCAATTCACCTCCTGCTCTACAAAATCTGCTATAGAATGACATGTCAGATGAAAAAATAACAACAATAGAAATGCAATTACAGTTTCTCAACATATTTCTGCATGCTGGACCTTCTTTATTGCAGTATCATCTTATGGATTTCTAAGGATTTTCTGGACAAATTAAGCAGATTCAGATCTCGAAGTTCAAAAGTCCTTTTTTTGGTGAGGAAAAACCAAAAACAACTCGTAGCATTTATTCTCCATAGAACTCTTCTAAAAGTAATTAGCAGTACTTGCAAAATGAGCAGGCCCCAATCCAGAACAATTAGCTCATTTTCAAATAAAAATAGATGCACTATTTTTATGCCTTCTACTCAGCATATATCAGTGTTACTCTCCATTTACACTGCTTTTAATTTAAATATCATTTTGAAACTAAGAAACTGGAAGCTGATGTCAAAAAAAAAGTGAAGTAGATATCAGATATCTAAGAAAGCCTTATTCAAAGCCACAATTGCATGTCCCCCATGTCAGCAAAATAAGCACCTTATCCCAACTAATGCCATATCCATTTTACAGAGTGATGTTTGAAATGATGAACAATGGAAAGCTTGTGAATGCTATCTGTGGTACATTTTGCACCCAGCATGGAGTGCATTAGGTACAAATGGGTAGTATTTTAATGACTGCTTACACTGAAATGTTAAAGTCTGGTTTACATGCTTTTGACCACCTGTAAAGTGGTAGTTCCCCACTCTTTGTTAGGCCAGTATCTCTCTCTTGCTTCATCAACATGGAAGATATCAGGGTAATTGACTTAACCATCAGTGACTTCAGATTGGTGAAATGAGCACCACTTTAAATCCTAAAGATTTAATCCCAAAGATTAAATCCTTGGAATAGATTTCTGAGACATTTAATCAATGTTTTTCAACAAAGAATATACATAAATATTTGCTTATTTGTCGCATCCCATCCATATATTGGTTTACAAGCATGAATGTGCACCCTCAGTGTGCATTGAATTACATGTCTACTTTCCAACAGACTTTTAGAATACATTTCTATCAGTATCTTGGTTTTGTAGATAAAAGAATAGCCTACAAAAAAACCCACTTAAAACAGTTCACAGAATAACTATAGAGGCTTAATGAAACCACCAGGAAAGAATTAATTAACTGTCTCTACTAAACAGTTCAACTTTAATACAGAAAAGCCCATGGATATTTCTTTAATTTTAACAGAAATAAGCTCCTATTTAATAGTCAAAGAAAGTCAAAATAGTCTCAACTATGGAAAGAGTATATCAACAACAATATTGTGCAGAAAGGCTATAGGTGTCTTCCCTGCAGTTTTCTGGAAATCCTAGCATTTTCATTTTTAGAAATGCAGAATGTTAACAGTTTTCAGCACTTCACAGGATTTGATACCTTGCACCCAGTCTCAAGTGGAGCTCATGTATCTATTTGGCTAGTTTAGTTTTAAACTTGCTATCAAATTTTCTTTCTGATACACTGCTTGCCAAATTCAATATGAGTTATCACGGGTTACAATGACAATATGTTACACTACTCCTTATTTTAAGCTGTGTCTTTCAGGGTTTTGCCACAGATGATCTCTGATAACTGGACAGAGATGATTCCAGCAAATCAATTATAAAATGGTCCTGTATTGTTACACTTTTGTAGTGGAAAAAATTGATAAAAATTGCTGGTACCAATGAATCATAATAGCCTTATATCTATATTTTTTTCTATTTAGACAGTAGTTTACTCCTAAAGCATTTACAGAAAATGGGCCTAACTGAAGAAGCAAAAATAAAACAATTGAGTAAACAGATACATTCTGTGTGAAGTATTTATCTTACTCTTCACTCTCTGAGAACCCTTAAAGTGTGTTCTGGAGAGTTGGCCTTCACTCTCTGCAGACAATAATCTGTAAGGTGCTCACCTGAGGCACAGCTCTTGTCTGAAAACTTGTTCTGTGGTGTCCTTTGAGCACCCTGCATAGTAAAGCATTCTCATGGATGAGCCTTCTTCACCCCCACCCCTCCAAAAAAAGATACAGGAGCTTTATTTGACCATAGTCACTACATATATATATAATTTTTTTTAAGTAATAGAGTCCAAGAAGTGTTTTTGTAAGTTTTTAAAAAATCAGGTCAGCTATGACTGACTGGGCTTAAATGAACATCTGTTTACTTTTTTGCAGCTCATCTGGAGTCATAATAATCTTACGGTAAGATCACAGAAAGCTACTGCTAAAGACCTTTATGATACCACAGTTCTGACACTGGTAGAGCAACAGAGACCAAACTTCTAAAGAGCAAACAAGTTGTTTCCATGTAAGGACTTTCAGCAATTCAACATGCTCTAGTAATTCAATCACAAGCTGTTACGTTGTCTGCAAGAGTCCCTGGGTGAAATGGTGTAGTTTGGGTTATGAAGCAGTTCAGCCAGGATAATCATAATTGTTCCCTGCAGCTTTTAGATGTATTAACAACAACAAAAACAAAAAAAAAGTAAAGAAACAGCTGAAAGTGCCATATGTGTGGGGAGGCTGAAATGTTCCTAAATCTTGTCTCTCCTTTTATTTTCCTCAAGTGCTGTTCTTGACCTGAGATTACATCTTCTTTGACAGAGCTGATATGATCTGGCCAATCAATCACTGTGCTCTTTCCCTAAAACAAACAAACAAACAAACAAACACACCAAAAAGCAAGCAAAACAAAAATTATGGAAAACCAACCACCAAAATCATAGATTCCATAATTTTTAAGTTGAATTTCAGAAAAATGAGTTGAAACTGCAGATGATCTGAACTTGAGTGTGAATTAAGAATTTTTATTTTTATTTAGATTACAAAATCTCCTTCCATTCATACACAATAGGTCTTTAAATAATCACAAACTGACCATAGAGGAGCCACCCATTAAAATCTGCTTCACTGACCTGTTAAGGTATTAAGGGCCTTGGGACCAGTGTACATACAACAACATGGAGACAACTTTTTTTAACATAAAAAGTTCAATTTTTGGTCTGCAGTGTAAAAAGTAGAAGGGAAGTACATGATGTTTGGGGAACGGAAATCTTCAAAATACTATAGCTTGCCAAATTTTGATTTCCCATATGAAATTATTCTTTCCTTTTAGATCTTAAAATAATTCTTAAGCCCGAGATTTTTTCATTGCAAGTAAATGCTGCGTGCAAAACCAAGCACTGCAATAGGAAAAAATATAATATAAGGAAATTCGGAAGATGTCTCCTGCCTCACCACAGTCTGCACCGCAAACTGCAGGGGAAACTCTGCTTTGGCACCTCCCCTTCCTTCTTCACTGACCTTGGTGTCTGCAGAGCTGTTTCTCTCACATTTTCTCATTCATCTTTTGCAGTTACTGTGGGGTTTATCCGTTCTTAAATGTTGCCACAGACGTGCCCTCAACATCACTTATGGGCTCAGTTTTGGCCAGCAGCAGGTCTGGTTTGGACCCAGCTGGAACTGGCTGCGACTTCTCACAGATGCCACATCTGCAGCCCACACCTGCCCCCCACACCATGACCGAAGCATTGCTATGCAAACCTGCCAGGCAGGAACCTAAGCTAAGGAGTGGCTTACCCAAAGTCACAAATTACATCTTTGGCTGAGTTAAAAAAAAAAAAAAAAGTTAAAAACCAGATCTCCAAAATGCTAGTCTACCAGTGCACAATCGTAACCTGATTTTATGTTGCTGCATTAAGGACAGCAGGGTAGGAGAGCTTTCATCAGTTTTGTTCCTGTCAAAGACTTAGTGCAGGATAGATCCTTGCTTCCCTGATGCTAATTCTAAATGGAGAGAAAACAATAGCTAAATAAATTCTGTGAGTTTGAATTTTTCCCTAACCTCCTAGAATGATTTAAAAGATTGACTTTCTTTCTTTAGAGGCTTCCACCCCTGTACCTTCATGGTGCCTTTTACAAAACAAGCTTTTGATTTAGAGATGTATAGTATTAGAGATCTTAAGCCCACTTGAGAAACCAGATTGGGAAACAATTTTACATTAGAGGGAAAAAGGGTTTTTCATGGAAAAAAAAGAATAATTAAGGCCAGAATGTGTGTATTTTCTCATTTGCAAATACAGACACCACAAAGCTGTAATTAAAATAATCTTAGAAAGTGGATAGTAACCAGTAACCATTGCTCATAGTGAGAGAAGAAAGATAAAATATGGGATAAGTAGGGAGATAGTGCTGTGCAAAAGATCCACTATATTTGCACTGAATCATATTTTCCATTTCTGTTTTCATCCAATAGTGTGTATACTAAAAGATGGTTGCCACTGAAATTTGATGTTCCAGTGAGTATGAGCAAACATAGAATGTGATCTGGAGCATCATTTGTATCGGTGAAATTCTCAGCTGGAGTCCCACAGAACTACAAGATATTAAATAGATTTATTGCCTATCAGTTTTATACCAGAGGGAGAATATCTGCTTCTCACAGTGAAGAGATGCATTATAAAAAAAGTAACTGTGATAAGAAGAAATCATCATTCAGCCAAGCTAAAATAAATGATAAATTCCCTCTGTGGATGATTTTTATCTGGCTGCACCTGACAGCAAAAGTTTTCACAGGCTGATATAGCCACAGATTTTAAAAGGAGATTAACTCTAAACAACATCTCCTGGAATCAGTTTAACCCTCTCCCTCCTCTTCCCAATTTTCCCAAGCCATTGACTGAAACAGAGATTTTTTTCTTGAGTTTATAGGCAACTCAAATATAAGTCAGGCAAAACACAGAGAACATAAATTTCAATTACCATTTTACACCTTTAGCAAAGTCGAGGTGGGCACTGTCTCTGCTAGAATTTTCTGCCGCTTTCTGGAGATTCACAACCTTCAATAAGATTTGAAGGACTAAAAGGATTCTGATGTCCTACAGCATGTGAAAAATATGATTCTGCATCATACTTCTGCAAGCAACAAAGTCTAAGGGAAAGACCCTCATACACTCTGTGCTAGCATAAAATCCAAGCTCAAAAAATAGATCTCTTGATTTTACAAGTGAAATATAAAGGACAGCCTCTATTAAACAAGCATTTACTGCATAGTAAAGGTATTACATTATGTCATAATAAAGCATTCAATAATTCAGCCCACTTTTGTTTTGTCAGGGTCTATAAATCAGGAATTATAGGAGATGGAAGCACACCAATAGCAGATATAAACACCTTTTTAAGTTCCATAGATTAAATAGGAAAGCCACAGATCAACAGTAAATCTGAAGGAGTAGTCTCACCCTCCTAATATAAAGCTGGTGTAAAATGCTTATTCTTACTCAAAAGTTTTATGCTTTCTGTATCAGTGCAAATAACCAAAGAGCAGCACAGTAGCAGCCATTGCTTTACTATTCTGAACTCGTTGAGTATATTTTTTCATTCTGTACTTCCTAATACATGTTTTTTCATGTGTGTCTCTTGGCTGCATATCTCTCTCCCTTCTTTATGTTTTCTACCTTTTTTTTTCTTTTTGTATACAGACATTTACCTGTTCTTAATGGATTTTAGAGTGGGAGGTGGAGTACCCTTCTCCATACAAATTCATTTGCCAATATTGAAATTCACATCCCTTGCTTTCCCTGAAATGTGTTTCTTCTGAGAACTGAAATTAATTTTTACTGTGAGCACAAGGCTGTTGTTTATAAGGGATTGCTGCCCCGCCTCATGGGAGCTATTGTCTGTGACAGTGAGCATTAGGCTTTGAGCAATTGTGCTATGGGTTCCACTGAAACTGTGCTCCAATTCTTACTGTGAAGTTCTCAGGGTAGGAAAATGTAAAGGCACTTAGGTCTTTATGTAACAGATAAAATATCTTGTAAATAATGAAAAGAACCTATACCATTCTGGTCAATATGTGTAACCAGAGATCACACCCAAATTAAACCAAACACTCCCTTTACACAAAAAAAAAAAAAAACAAAACCAAAAAACAACCACACAACAGTGAAAGAGCTACATTTGACATGGGGTGACTCCTGAAGCTGGAGGGAAAATCTAGTACACCCAATGCAGGGGTGATAGACTGAATATGAAGGAAACCAAAATGTATCTTTGTGTATCTCTTTCTTCATATTTTTCTTTTGAATTGAATATGTTCTTTAATTTCATTGGGAATTTTATGTTTGTGAGGTTTGATAAATAGAATTATTTCTCCTCCCGGGAGAAGGTACCCCTACAATCAGGAGTAATATACCTTACTGACATGATTAGACACATTTTAAATTATGTTCTAGTTCACTTTTCCCCCTTATTTCTTTCTTCATTTTTTTTTCTTTGACCAATTCTTCTGGTAAATATTCAACAGCTGGGTTCATGTGGAATTGTGTTACAGGGCGGGGACAAAGGGAATGCTAGGGCTTCAATCTTGCAATTAATTCTGTGCAGATAGAAAAAAAATAGGTCTAATGATTATCAGTGTCTCTTATTTAGACCCAAAAAAAGAGACCCAAAAAGAGACAAGATATAGTGTTGTTTGTCCTGTGTATTGAAACAGCTAGGTACCCTGGTTGACTCAATTTATCTGAGCCTAGTGAAAGAATTTCAGTTCACATGAAAAAATTTGAAGACATCAAAATTAAGTCTTAGGTAAAGCTGAAGGGCTTAGAATTGGGTCTAAAATTCCCCTATTTCTTTGTTTCTATTCAGGTCAGGACAGTACAGATGAGTAAGCCAAACTTGGAAACAAAATGTGCCTGAGGCTGACTGTCACAAAAGAGCAGTATCCATGGTCTAAAGCTCCCTGGGCCTCTGAGGCAGGGTGGACACATTCAAGACACTCATGGGAATGCTCCACAGATTGTGCGCTGAGCTCCCAGGCAGCACTTGGAAATTAGTGGCATGGTGACAAATTTTTGGGCCAAAGCTGTAGCAGGAATTCTTCCTACATCAAGGATGAGCAAATACCAGTCCTCTGCTCTGGCTCTGCTCATATTAGTAATTTAAGCATGGCTATAAAGTTTAAGTACTTTGGTTACTGTTTCGTGAATGGCTGAAGCACCCACTCCTGCCAGCTGAGCTATTTGAGACCTGCTTCACACATCAGCACAACTGAGTTCTACAAGCCATGACTTTGCCATCTGTATCCCATAAGCTCAGTTCTGTGAGATTTCTAAAAGAACAATTCATGGCTTGGGGTGACTGCTGCTTCATTTTAAATCCTTTGTCAGGCATTCTGAGGGTATAAGGAGTGCTTTGATAGGGAGAGCGCAAGTGTGTGTATATGTATGTATGCAGTGGGAGAGAAAATTAAAGAATGATCCCTTTCAATTCAGGATGCCAACCTTCAAAATAAACCTGTACAAACTGCGCATCTACATTTCCAGAGAGAGTTCACATATCCATGCCAAATCATCTGCAAAGCAAAGGATGTGGCTGCTCAGCAGATCAGGACAGGTGAAAGCAATCAATTAGAAAATGAAGCCTAGGATTCCCATCCCTCTGGAGATTCTGCTTTATATATGTAAACTATCCTGGAACAAATCTATAATAAGTGATTTCCTGAAAGTGAGCCTTTGGTGCTTCCTTACCATTCTACTCCATCACCATCTGGCTCAAAGAAACTTTTGCACTTTGGTAAAGAGGAAAAAATTGGAAGCATGATCCCAAGAAGGCCTCTTTGTGGTCTGGCAGTTAAGGATGGAGATGGCAGAAGTGAGGCCAGATCCCAGCAACAGTTAGTGCTGAAAGGTGAGGCACAGCTTCACTGACAGGACTCAATAAGACACCCTCCTCCTGGAGGAGGAAACGCTTCAACACACATCTCTAAAAACTCACACCCAACATGCAAAATGGTGCAGAGATGCATACATGTGTACAAGCTGGTGCTGTAATCTACCTGCTCTCCTAATTCCATACACTGTTTAGGAGTCAGTACTCATCTCTGGGATGCAGTGTTCATCTCTGGGCTGCAGACTTCAGCTGAATGCCACACATGTGAAAGTTAATGGTACCATCTGATAATGCATTAGCTAAATTATTTTCACATTCTGACAATTTACATTTCTGACTTACCTTAGACTTTACATTCTGACTTGCATTTTCGATGGAAACCTGGCAATAAATCCAGAGGGGAGTTATATGATGGGGCAGAATGTCCTTCAAGTCTCAGGTCAGAAGCTTGCCACTGAAACTCCAAGTATCTGGGCATGTGAGAGCTCAGAGTAATGAGCTTTCTCTCTCCTTATTTCTCTGCCAAATTTCAGAGTTAAGCAAACTAGTTTCTCACATGCAGATTTATAAAATGAGCATTCCATAGTCAAAAAAACCCCAAAGAACCCAACATAAAAGGCTAATTTTTTTTAAATGGGTCAATGCTTAAGAAATTTTAAGCTAAAGCAGAATCAAGAATTCATATCTTTTTCTGTCTTCAGAAAAATAGCCATTTCAAGTACTGTGGGCAGGTGGGAATTTTCATGCAAATGTAAGTGAAACAAAAATTCAGAAACCAAAGTTCAGTGGTGAAATATTAGCATCATACATGGGAAAACTATCAAATAGTTCATGTCCCCCTCTGGTTTATATTGTATTCATGTCAGCTCAACATAACATTTTCACATTTGGGACTAAAATAAAATTTTTGGTATTACGATGACATTATAATTCTTGATTTACAGCCATGGAACTAGTTCCTGGAGCATTTTCAAACAGCAAAATGTCTCAGCAGCACTTATTTCCAAGCTGTAGTTTTAGCAGATAACAAAAATAGCTCTCACTGGATAGTGTGTGCTAGACAGCAGTCAGCGCGTTCCCTGCCAAAACACTCGCTGCCATTTGAGTGCATGCAAGGGGGAGGGAGGCCAGTGAACAGTCTGTATAGAACACAACATGCAAGAAAATAGAAAGATATAACTTTCTGCTTCCTTTCACTGCATTCTGACTGTAGGCTCTAATGCTGTCCCTTGTCTTGCAGCTGCAATGGCCCATGTACAAAGTGGGGGCCTACATTCTGGAGGGGCAGGTTTCTCGCAGTATCTAGAGGGTTTCTGCACATTTTTGACAATTCTCTCGTGTTCTTGAGTTGGTGAACCTGGTTTATTAGTATGCATATTTATTAGTGTAGTTTCTCAAATTGTCAAAACTTTCCTCCCTTAAGTACATAAAATGTGACTTGTACAGTGTGTCAGAGTACTTTTCCATGTTACCAGGTGGGATTTATTTTTGCACTGCTTTTTTCCTTTTTTCAAGTGACAGGTTGAGGATTCTTCCCCTGTCTCAAGAGCAGGATCCCCACCTGCCCAGACTCCCTGACTAGAGCTCCATCTGTTTTCCAGCTCTGTGGAAGACAAGACAACCACCAGAGCTGAGACTCTCCAGGAGCCAAAGACTCTGGCTGATTAATGACTCAGGAAATGGATTCTCCAGGACAGAATGCTACCTGTTCACCTGGAGTGTATAAAACGCACCACAGAGTGTCAAAACTACCAAGTGCTAAAATGCACGTTTCCTCTAAGAATACAATAATCTTTCCTTGGAATATGTGTGAGGTTTTCTCATCATAGCCAGGCTAAGAGTACCCAACTGGTTGATCTAACTATAATAGTTACTCTACATCTCTCTGTAAAACAATCCATCTGAGTTTCAGACTTATCTTCTGAAATTTAGTCCTGTTAATTATTCTGTCATGCCTAATTTAATATTATCTAGGATGCTGCATATTTGGCATGGAAAGACTGTATATTAAAAGACCAGCTGTAGAGCTGTCAAGTAGAAAATATCCTACAATACCTCCTCCACTGTGTTTCAGATACTTTCCAGGTGATTCCGTCTTTAACTACTCCTACTTTCCCCTTAGAATTGTTTTGATTTTACCGTGTATTTCTAATAGGTTATTATTACACAGGTAGTTAGTCAGATCCATTATATTTATTAAAATATTAATAAAAATGTTATTATTCAATAAATACTATAATTTGATTCTCATTAGGAAATTATGCCTCAAAATTTCCTTTTAACCACGCTGTCTGCAGCTACCCTGTGCAAGCACACACCAATGAGAACAGGGGCTTCCCTACCTCCCTCATCTGCTTTTCCTGACTGCCCACCCACCCACACTGTTTTATATGCTCCCTGAGAAGTGCTATGTACCATGAGAATAATCTAGGTGAGGCTTTCCTTTCCCTTGTTCTCCCCAGAGTTTTAGTCCCAGCGTGGTTCCCTCAGTGGCTTCTCCGCTGTCGGCAGCAGGGGATTAAGGACAAGTCCCCATCGTGGCTGAAGCTGCTTTTTTGGTAGCAGTGCTGGTTTGTACCAGTTAGACATATACAGTATGCTTAAGTTATGGTAAGAAAAATTACTCAGATCAGCAGTATTGTAATACCTTTGGCTTGTGAAGACAACAGTGCAGAAAAGATAAAGAAGTGAAAAGTGAAGAGTAGACAGCTGCTGTCCTGAATATTTGTGAATGGAAACCATTACCAGAAGATTTTATTAATTCCTGAAAAACTTGGATGTTATTTGACATTTCCTTTTAACACCAAAAATATGCTATTTAATTTTCATTTGCAACATATCTTCCATTTGTTGCACTCTAATCTGATAAATTTGGGTAAAATCCTTCAGACAAAGATAGAATTTTTAAAAATCTGCTTTTCTTTTTCCCCCCCATGCCAAGCAGCAAAGTAAATGGATTTCACTGTAGTTGGAGGAGAATACATTTAAACTTCATATTTTATACATACATTGACTATAAAGATTATCATGCTTTCAGAGTCATTTGAAAACAAGTTCTCACAAAGATAAAATTTATGAGGACTTTAAAACACACCATGTCCCATGAGCTGCAGTAAATAGTCTTAATAATTAAGTGGTAGTCTCAAACACATACACAGCTAAGCAATCTCTGTTAAATTCCTAGCTAGCTGAGTTAAGGTGCAGGGATTTGGGAAGCACACTGCTTTTTTCACACTACAGGACAGAGACATGGATTTATACTAGCTGCATATACTAATATTTCCATACTATAGATTTCAATTTCAAGTGGAATAGCTCCATCCACTTTCTTTATCTATCCATTCTTCAATAAAGGGAAGTGGGGGTAAGAAATCTCATGCAAAAACCCAGCATGCAGTACTGAAGCTAAAGCAGCAGGTACACTAAATATTTTAAAATGCAAAAGTAAAACAAAATTTCACATCTAGCCTACTTATAGCCGTATCCAACTGGTACAGTGTCCATATCATAATAATTACTTCATTACTAATACAATACGATACAGCTCTGTTTGATTTCTCCTAATACTCCTAGCCCTGTATAGTTACCCTTCACTGTATTTCAGTACTGCAGGGAACGAGGAAGCTTCAGTGCTTCCTACAGCACGGGAGGTGACTGTTGACATTACAGCCCTGCTTCTCCATAACAACCTGCTCTGCAGAGCATGGTGGCTATGAGATTATGATGTGATAGAGTCATCCTGGCTGCGCAGTTATTGGATTTTATGTTTCTTTCCAGATGTTTAGATCCAATCTACATATCTCTTCACTCTCAGTGGCTTTAAAGTAAGAGTATGAATATTTACTTATTTTAGTGCTTTCAAGCAAATCTATAGATAAGAGTGGAACAATTCCAAGAAACCAGAAGAAAAATGGCAAATTGAGTACTCTGTCTAGGTTTTCATTGATGAGACCTTTGTAGCATTTTCTTCCTTCTTTCCAGTGAGGGAGTTTGCTCTAGGGCTGAGCACCTTTGATGGCTCTATGCTTCAGCAGCCTGACATCACTTAGGCAAAATAGAAGTCACCAGCAGTTTTCACTGAGAAGGGAAAAAAAAAATTTTTTTCCTCCCTAGCAGTGTTTTATCTTGGGAAACTTGAGCCATTTTTTATTTATTTGCTTTCCTCTTCTTTTTTAATTTTGAGTTTCTTCATATTGTCTCTGCTTTACTGGTTTGGTTTTTTTTTTTTCTAACTACCTCCCTCAATAGCAAAGTGGAGAAACAAAATAAAACAGTGATAGAGAAGGGGAAACAGTAGGAGACAAACAAAAAACAAATTTGAAACCATATAATTACAAAATGGAAACATATAACTTTTCCACATAGACTTTACAAGAATCTGAAGTTTGTTTGGTTTTCCCTCATCCAAAAAAAATAAACATCAGCTCAGTTTAACTGATTTATACTGTTCCCTTTCTGTTATGCAACATAGAGTTGTGTCATATTTTTCATAATTGTGGCATGAGAGAATATGCCTCAAGTTGCTTATTCAGGGAACCAGAGGCACACAAGTTCTGCAAAACTCTTTAATTTGAGTATTACAAACTGCAGAAAAACTTGGAAACACCTTGGAATTTGCTTTGGTACAAGTCTAGTGTGTGTTGCTGAAAATCACGGCATTTAAGGAATTTGTTTCTTTCTTATGTAATCATAAGGAGTAAGCTTATTGTTATTTCAAGAAGAATTAATTACTCTTCATTATAAAAAAAGTTTTTAGGTCAAAAGTAATGTAAAATAATGTAGCAACACTGTAGATTCCTGTGTATTTAGCACCAATGGGGTCCAGCTCGCTGTGAGTAGCTTAATAGCTTACTATCTGTGTACAGCAATTATTTTAAACAGATGTCTGTTTTCTACATCTATGAAGTCAGAATAAATCTAGTATCCAGTGACAAATTAATGTGGGTTTCAGCATCACCACCTGGAAAGTCTTATATGGAGTACCATAAATGTGCTAGTGACCTCATACCGTATTATATCATTTTGTGGTAGTTCTTTCTACACTTCTATATGATACAAAATACAGTTCTATTACACTTTGACAGATTCCCACTGCAGCATATTTTCATATTTCAGTAGTTGTTATCCATCCATAATATTAAGCGAAGGGTTAATATTAGTGTTAATATCTTTCTTCCAAAACTCTGTCAACAGTTCTTATCCAAAGATAGCACTACATTTGAGTAAGACTGAATAGTTTTGAAAGTTTTGTAGGCAATATGAGGATTAAACATCAGTAGAAGCAAATGTTAGATTTTTTCAGATAATTCATTCTGATCATAGGTTAATTCTTTTCCTTCACTAAACCAGCTTACTTTTCAATAAACCAGCTTACTTTACACTCTTTTTTTTTCAAATCTTGTATACTTTTCAATAGCTACTTCTTCTCCCTCCCCTCCACACTGTTCTCACAAAAAACCCAAGAAACTGCAGTATTCGATTTCATCTCATAACAACCCACACACAATAGGAGAAAACTAAGATATGTTCTTCTGCTAGACATTTCTAAGCAAACTGCCTGTCTCCCTTCTCACTGCCTGTAAACCTTTCCTTTTCACTGAAGTCACCCTCCAGAGAAGTTTTACAGACTATGAGGTCTTTGCCACAGACTACACAACTCCTGCTGTAACCAAACCTACAACCTGCCTGGGGGCCTCCCCAACAGCATTCCCTAGATGGACCAACAGCTCTCTCTCATAGAGGTTAAATGCCTTGGTACAGTGGCACTAAATTAATAACCTTTTTATCTCCTACATGTAAAATAAGAAGACAGCAGATATCAATTCTGTCCCTATGGGAGTGTAATGGGGTACCAGTAATTTTTTGCAGGATTTTCCTCAGTCCTGGTGGCTGGGGGGTTATCCAGTCAGTCATTCCCCTTGCCAGCAGCAATGGGCTGAATGGAGGGAGACATTAAACAGATCAGGTGTGATCTTCAGGTTGTCATTTTGATCCTGTAAGTTAATGTTACATTGTGAAGAGGTACAGATATAAGACCTGGATTCAGGGTCTATGGTTGTATTTTCTGCTTATGAAGACTCAAAGAGCATCTTTGAGATCGTAAACTTTTCCCATCTATGGTATGTTTTGGCTTTTTAAGTCTTCATAGGGGATTTGTCTGGGTCTGGGTCTGTGTCTGTGTTAAGAAAGCATGAAATACCTAGAGAAAAATTTTTGAGCACTTAACCATGAAACTTTGCTGATAAAGGCAGTGCATAAAGCAAAAGCAGAGTTCAGTATGCCAGAACATCTTATGTATAGGAACAGGGTGTCTATAGACTTCCTTAGCCACAGAGGGTTCACATACTAACTGGCCACAGACAATTCTCACACCTGTTTTTATACAGTGCTGATGTGAACACAACCACAGTTCAAATTGCTTTGACACCAGAACAACAAGCAGAAATGAACAGACAAGCAGAGTAATGATTCGAATTGTTTCACAGAAGTTTCCCATCCCAAAATTCCCAGCAGATAAAAATTGGACTGTCTCGTTCCTTTCCTCATCCATTGCTAGAGCCTAAATGCTAACACATTACAAATTGAGAGGGAGTAGCACCCTACTCAATATGGATGAAAAATAGATTTTCTTTGTGTTAATTAAGGAAGAGAGAGTATCGAGTGTGAGAACTTTTCTGAAAGTGTTCTGAGCTGACTTAATTTTCCTGTAGCTGAAAAGCATAGGTTCAGTTAGCAACCACTAGGCATGTCCATTTCCAACTGTGTTGGATGGATTTCCCAGATAGGTCAATACAGGTCATCCTTTGCCTGATATTCCCAAGTATCAGACTCCATACATACTCCATGTTCAGGGATTGAAGAGAGTGGGACCTCTGGCACCTCCTGTGGGTGTTTCCTATTGCATTGATACTAGTAACTTCATACTGAGATTTTATCTGTTTGCTTGGTAACCATGATTGCATTCCTTATAGATCTGCCAAACCCATTGCTAACAATATCGGCTAGAGTTTATTCAATTCCTATGTAGAAATGTCTATAAAGCATTATACAGCCTCTTACCACCCAGTAAATAGGCTCAAAACACAACTTATAAGTCAGGATTTTAGGGAGATTTATGGAAGAGATCACTTAATATTTAAAAAACAAAACAAAACAAAACAAAACAAAACAAAACAAAACAAAAAAAACATCAAAACAAAACAAAAAAAACCAGCAAAACAACTTAAAAAATCCTAAAAAGCAGCTTTGAAAAACATATTATGCACTATACAACTATAGGGACAATTCTGGAAAGACATGGAAAAATAATGTCAAATACCATGCAAAATATTGCAGGAATCACGAAATTTTAGGGAAAGATTGGATACCAGGCTATAGGTACTTACATTACTTTTGAAATATCCACTCTTTTTAGGATTTTTAAAAATAGGTTTTACCAACGAGATCTGAAGAAAGGGCCCAGAGCTTCCCACTTTACCCTATTAAACAGGGAGACTCGAGAGGCGACCTTCCTGATACTCTACCACTTTCAACTTTTTAAATAGAGACATTATGTGCACCAGTGTACTGATGAGATGAAACCAGTGCCACTGTGTCTGTGATACCAGTCTCAGCCTGCAAGGACTCCCAATGGTTTTATCTCAGTTCTCTGAGTGTATGCTCTCTCAAGTGTTAGAGAATAAGAGTGGTATAATTTAGCTCAAACAAAATAAAATTATCAGCTTTCTTGACTACCATCAACAGCTTAAAATTTGATTTGCTGAAGTAAATATTAGAGGGATTTTGGTTTGTTGTCTGTTTTGGTTTTTATTTTCTCCAGAGGAGCATTACAGACTGGGATATCACTGATTTGCAGCTCCAGCCACAAACAGAATCTGTCAAGACCAGAGTTACCATAATAGTATTAGTTTCAGTTGTGTGAAGTTGGCATGGGATTTACTTTTCTGTAAAGGGACACTAATTATCTCATGTTATCGAGAGTTTTAAAAGCATTTTCAAACATGATGCTAAATAATTACATATGTCAACAGTCCTACAGCAGATAACATAAGAATTAAGAATATTTATCTACTATCAGTCCATTTTGTTCACTGCAAAAGAGCTGTGTAATACTCAGCTCATAATTTGATAAACCTAACCCAGAGGAAAGGGAGGAAACAGATGTTTTATTTCATCATGAGAAACATTTTTTTTCTCCCCCATTATGTTATTAGTATAGATTCAAAGGTACAGAGATGATAATTCTGGCTTGGAAAATGACATTCTTCTCCAGGAACTCTTTTCAAACTGATTTGCTCAATCAGAGCTCTCTCCTGCTACCTGATACTGGCTATGGCCCTTCAGAGGGTCTAATCAAGAGATGATTATAGATGATGACATTAGGGAAGTTCAGGTTTAGTGCCATCATGGTGGCCAATCAATAATGTGATTGTCCAACTCAGTACTCAGGAGATCTGTGTATAAATCTTGTTATTTACTAACTCCTCATGTCTTGCTATGAAAACAAAATTGATGTGCCTCTGTAGTGTAGAAATGCTCATTCTAAGAATATTTTGTCTGGCATAAGCATCAATGTTTCCAGGAAAATTCTTTCAGTCTCCTTTTGGCTTTATTAAGATTACAGTGGTTTTCATACTTCCAGTGACTTGTCACTTTATCCATGTTTCATATGTTTTAAACCCAAAATCAAACCTGGCTGTGGGTATCAAGATTTCTAGTAAAAAAAGCCTTCACAATATTTAGATCCCTTTGATACTGGTTTTTAAAAGGGAGTCTGATCAGTGAGATTCAAACTCTAAAAGTTATTTAAAAATACAAATTAAAAAGCTTCCAAGAAAACAAAAAGCTTATTGTGGAACAGCAACAGGTTCCCCTTCTTAGACTGTAAGAGTAAATCAATTTGTTTCTTGTGATTCAAAACTAATAAAGTTATATCTTTGTTCAGACATAATTTTACCTGGAAAATCACAAGATATATAAAGGTTCTCCTGATTTCTCTCTCTATGCACCAGATGTTCCACTTCAGCTAAGGAGCAGTAGAACCCAAGATTTCCTTCAAAGTCCTTTTATACAGAAGGAACTAGTAACAATTCATGTTGATTAATTAACAAAGATTCAGAGTTATCCCGTTTTACTTACTTTGCTGCACTGTACATTTTTGCTTTAGAAGTACAGTGTTTTTATAGCTTCCTTCAGGATTTATCTGTAAGTAGACAGTTTGCCATACACATTCCTGGGGGGCTACATTCTGGTCATAGTCTTTAGGCCATCAGTATAAGGCCAAGGATTTTTATGTTTTGGCCGGAGTAACTGAAGTCTGGATGTGGCAGAAGATTTACCAAATTTTGTTTAAGGTAGTTTGATTTCTATTCTGCAGTTTTCCAGCAAAAATCAAGGTAATACTGCAGCCGTGTAAGAAAATGTCTGTGGCTAACATCAACTTTCACTTGAGGAATAAGTATACAACTGTGCTGTACACTGACCATCTTGGCAAGAATCCCCAAAACTTCTCCACTTCTTCATTCACCAGGGCAGAACAAGATTATGTGCTGTTGTGGGTCAAAACTCTTTAAATACAAGCATACTTGGCACAACATTTTCATCATTTAATGAGAGAATAAATAAATATTCAGTTATTACCTTTGTCTTGGTATCATGGACAAGGTTTGTTGCCTTGGTCTATACTTACTGTTTGCAATTTGATCATCAGGTTAGATCAATTACTTCTCATTCACAGATTTTGCCAAAGGATTTTTTTTTTATTTGAAAAACAAGGAGTCAGACTTAAATATTTATTGATGTATAACATCTATGTGAATGCCAAAAAAAGCTTCAAAAGGTGAAGCTAGAAGTGAGAGTTGAAATTTAAAGCTACCAGATTTAAGATGCTTCAAAGATTTCAACATGTTATATGTAATGATTTGCAAAAGTGCCTTTTGAATGTAGTTTTCCCTAACACTTCTGGGCTATGAGTGAAATCTCTTCTGTTTGTTATTTTCATGATGTTCAGACACTTATCTGATACAGTGTGAAGAATTTGATGCTGAAAAAACACCTCCAAATGTAAATAAATCAACTGACTCTATCCAGAGTTAGCTAAAAGGAGCAAGAAAGAAAGTAGTCAGCACTTAAGTTCTACACTACAGAGCATATTCAAGAAATAAATGAAAAGGCAAAAGAGAGGCAGAGACAAAAAAAAAATCAAAGATATTATTTTGAAATAAAGTGTAAATGAAAAGCACACATTCAATATGAAGCACTAAACCATGTTAAAAAAATTATACTACCCTAAAAAAAAAATAATTGAGGCAGGAAATCTAGAACTTCATAATAATCAAATTAAATTTAAAAAAATAACAGAAGGAAAATGTAAGAAATAAATAATCCTTTAGAACTAGAGACAAATTAGTTGAAGAAAAATAAAAGGTATATATTGCTTGGTAAAACCGAAGATGTTTAATCTGTCACAACATTACAGAACAATAAAGCTATACAGACAACAAAAAGAACATTAGAGTTATCTGTATTTGAAACAAGGATCCAAGCCTCAGGTGTTTGCAGGAATGGCTGCAACAAGATTTTAAAGGGTTTTCAAACCACTAATAGTTTTATTTTCTTGCTTTACTTATTTTTACACAAGCAGTTGCAAAGTGATAAACTACGGGATAAGCACAAAGTGATAATAGAATTTGATACGACAGAACATGTCCAGTGCAGTATAATTCATGCCAGATGGTGAAACTAGCAGAAGCTACAAACAAATAAATGATCTTGTTCATTCAGGTCCGAAGTTGACCTCCCAGAATTCACAGGGGGAATGTCAGATAAAAGAAAACATCTTTGCCCCAAAGCACAATTTGACGGCAGCTACAGTAAAAGAAAGCTTATGGCTAAGCAATTACCTGACTTCTTCCACATTTATAACTTGATCATATTTTGGCCCAACACCAAATCTACTCCAGTTCTAGGACCTCAATACAGTTGCTAAATCCTCTCTTTCAAGGTATATATTTCCCCCCACTTCCACCACTGCCAGAGAGCACCACTCCCTTTTCATAGCAGGGAGGGATTCCTAGTTCAGTCCTAGTCCAAGACTTATTGCAGACTTGGACTCTCAGGGGATGAAAAGGGGAGGAACAGCAAGACCATCAGAAGCATTCATTCTTGACCCTCACAAAGGTTACACATGCCCCAGGCCTGATTTGTTAAAATGCAAGTAATTCTATTGCTAAAGGGGAATTTTCATGAGACAGACTCCTGCTAACAAATAAATACTTCAAGACTATTGATTACCATCAGAGAGACCATCATCTGGTACAGTTTTGCCATTTCTAGTCTGAGCAGCCTTCAAACTAGCAGCTAAAAGAAAAGAGTCTTTACTATTCTGTGTCAGCCACCCACTTCCCTACAGGCAGGATAAGATTTGCCAATACTTCTGTAACACATTCATAGGCATAACAAGAAAGAGTATTGCTATTAACTGGCCACAGTACTGACTTCACACTTATTAACTTCTCTGATCTCCTCTTCCTCTGTTCCCAATTAGCAGAGGATGCTTATTTGTAGGCTTCAGGCTGAAAGCCGTCACCCTCACATCCAGCTGAATACGTGGCAGTAATTGCTCCAGCTGCAAAGCTGCTTTTAAGATCAGAGGTCCCTCCAGCCCCAGAGGCTTTTTGCAACTGTGTGCCCTCCTGTCAGCCCGGCTGCTGCAGTGGAGTCTCAGCCTTGCTGGGGTAGCTGCTGTGCTTCCACAGCTCTTTGGTAAAGTGTAAGGGCCTGACTCCCGAGTGCCTTGGGCAGCGTGCTGTCATTTACCTATATGCAAATTGGGTATAACATACTGCTGGAGCAGTGCATTAGACAGATGAAAACTACTAAGATCAAGCTAACAACATGAAATGTTTTTTTTTCTCAGCAAGAGGCTTCAATAAGTCTCTTTAAATTTAAAGTGTAAAATTCTCTTTCTTTTTCTGTGCTGTAGGTTCAGCAGGGGCTGATTCTTTCACAAGCAAACTTCTGAGTTGTTGTGGGGGGTTTTTTTCACGCTTCTTGTTTTTCTCACAGCTCAGCAAACACTATCAAGGCTGCTCTGTAAAGGTACCTTACCAGGCTTACCTGATTCACACAGCAGGTTGCAATGACAGGAACAAAATATCTGATCTGAAGGCAGACTGATCCAGAGGACAGGAATAGCAATCAAAGGTAAAATTGTTAATGGAAAGGAGAAAAAAGATTTAAAGAGCTGTGCGAGAAAAAATGCTGGTAAAGAACAATTGAATTGTTAGGTTTAATTACAGAAGGACAAGTGAGAAAAAAAGGAGGAAAAAAAAAGACTACTGTCTCCTAAAGATGAAAGTGGTACTTCCCTCTCTCTCTTATATAGTGTAAGGAAATAAGCCTTTAATGTAGGTGTCAGGACAAATTCAGCAAAAATGCAAGAAAAGAAGGCAGGGCCATCAAAGTAGTAAAAATGAATGATGCAATGCAATGCACAACTGTGACCTACAACCTTTAATGGCCCAGAAGAGAGACATACCTATTTGCTTACTTTGGGGTTCGTTTCCTTTTTTCTGTGGTTACTAGTTCTCCAGTCCATTTCATTTCTTCTCCTGGTAATTTCACAAAATATGCCTTTACTACTTATTTTATAACTGAGTGGTTTGGGGCTTGGTTGATTTAGTTTATTGTGTGTGGGGTTTTGTTTCTTTTTTTTTTTTTTTTTTATTTTGGTCAGATGTAACATCTTGTGGAATAAGAATGAACAGCTTGAAAGAAAGTGTGGCTGTATAGCATCTTTCCCTCTACCTACAGGGGTAGGGGCTGTCATAACAAACTGCTTGGAAAGCCAACAGTGCCTAAGTAGTTCAAACATCAGTGATGTTATGTATCCAAGCATGTCTGAATTGCAGTCAAAGGCAGAACTGTACAAGCTAGCTTTGAACTAGACAGCTTGTGTGCCAACAGCAATGTATCTCACATCACCACAGTTCTTCCTTCACTATTTCAAATGAATTTCCTGATGTGATCTATATGGAGAGAATTATAGAGTCAGCACACCTGTCACTTCAGCCTGCGCAATATTAGTAATAATAGCATCTCTTTTGTAGTAGAATTACAGTGATGTATAAGGAGAATATGCTGCATTAAAAAAAAAAAACCTTTAAATTAATTCTCATGTTTTTTCATAGGGGAATATCATTTGTCCTTCTCTAAACATCAGAAAAATCTATTCATTACATTTGATAAATACTCTATCCATCCATCCGTCCACCTGTAGACAAGAATATCTCACAGTATGATGCATTTCCATCTCTCTCCATGGAATCCCAATATTTGCTGTTAAATAAAACAAAGACAGGGTCCGGTCTCTGGGCAAATGGTTTGGCTTAGCTATATCCACACTACACATCACTTAGTATTCATCTTCCCCTGATCCTCAGTCACCTGAAGTCATGCTTATCATCTCTGTATGTTTTCTTTTCAGTTGGACGTGTCTAGACTACTGAGAAATCTGTGTTGCAGTCTATCAGTGTTTCACTGCCTGAAACTGGGGATGTTTTGGGGGCTCTGGGTGTAGCCTGAGTGTGGACATGTGGGAGTGCTTGAGGATGCCAGTCTTGCTGGGTACTGTTGGAGGACTGCACAGGGCAGAATTGCTACACTGCATATCTCTCATGGGTGGGGATATGAGAGCTCCCTGACACATCCTATGCACCAAATTTTACCCAGACATTGTTTCAGAAAATTCTGGTGCCAAAACCATGACTGGGAGAATGATAACATTTAAATAACATGCATGATGACAGAGCAGACCACATCCTCAAGCCCACTCCTTGCATCTGGTTTATTTAGCAATGTAGATGAAGCTTATGATGCACACATTCCTGACTAATTTTTTCACTTCTGTTTTTTCTTTTCCTAGAAGACCCCTGACAAAGGGATTGCACAATGGAATTGAGTCAGTGAAATCTTTTAACAGGACCTACCAGTCAGCAAAGAAAAGAATAAAGTCAGGAAGCAAGTATAAAGGAACAAAAAACTGATTACAGCAGGACATTGCATGTAATTAATAATAATCCAAAGGAAAAAGAGGCTTGGATAGCCATGTCAGCAGTATTTCCATTGATGTGGTGACCTACTCAAATGTGCAAAATATTTTGTCCCTCTGTGTCACAGATGCCTTACAGAAAAGCTACAAAAGGTATCTCAGGGTCTGGGGGCTTGTTCGCTCTTATACTCCTGAAAAAAAAAAAAAAAAAAAAGTAAAAATCCAACTGCAGAAAGAGACAATAACAACTGCCTTTTACTGACAAGCTGCTGTAGCAGTTTAGTTGGGTTCCTTGCTACTTTACAATGAGTTATGAATTTTTGATGCCCTTTTCTCCTTGCAGAGAAGACAGAGTGGAGGTGATGAGGGCTAATGGTGGTGTGTGAGCCAACACGCCCATTAACAGGGGCTCTGATGCAGTCACAACTGTGCTAACTGCATCTGAGGACTGATCAGTCTCTGGCACAGAAAACCTGAAGTAAGAATAAATGTAGACTGCAATAACATTTATAAAAACACCTACATAGAAAGAGAATGAATATGTGCAAAAAGGATGTGCCCTGTTTTTCCAGGGACATTCACATTACAACTTATTTTGCTGCAGTTAGTCTTCAAGCAAATGAAGGCAAAATCATTATCTGCTGACCAGTGTAATTAAAGAAGTGATTACTTTAACAAGCAATTGGTAACAAAGTGCATAACCAGTAATCAGAAGCACATACCATATGTTCTTAAATATGACCAAATCATTTGTGTAGTGTTTATGTGCAATAAATAAAAACCAAATGAAAAATCTGCTGACAGGGAATAAGTAGCAATAAGGGTAGAGCGATACGTTAAATCCTTCATTCTGGATCATTTGGGTAATGTTCCATTCATTTTAGATTCATGAGTAGAAGCCTTTACAGATTGGGTATGCATACCATAAATCTCAGGTTATCCATTATTAGGTGGCATTGTGCTGTTTGCAATTGTACATGTTTACTTTGTGCATAATTAACTGCATAATAGCTGTCTGTGTTCTGCACAGAATTTACACTCAGGCTCTCATCAAAACAAATGGCTCTAGAAAGTAGGCCAGTTCCATTAAGCTATCCACAATCTGCATTTTCTAATACTGCTTTTCAGAAAATGGCGTTGGAGCTCCGATTTTCCAGCTGCTATTAGAGTAAAATCCAGTCTCTCAAAAGGCCCCGTGTTTATGTTTTCAGGGTCTTTTATTAAATCTTACAGAAGTAGTTGGAACATCAAGGGGTGCAGACAAAGCAAAGCTTGAGTATACATAACAGAAACTGGGATGATACATTTCCATAAAAATAATAAGTACGGAGCAGATTTGGACAGGCAATTGATCATTGCACAGCTCCATGCTATGGATCAAAAAGTTCACCCTGCAGTTCTTCCATTTCTGTGCATGATTACCGCTACGAGATCAACTACTTCTGCCATCCGGTTTCTTTATACACCCTATGTCAGCAAAAGCTTCCAGATTTCTTTCTCCATAATGCAAAATTGGATGGAAAAGAGCAAAAAATAGAGTAAAATAAAACCGTGCTGAAAGAACGGAGGGAAAGCTACTAATAAAATGAAATAAGGCTCAGAGAAAGAGGGAAAAGCTGCTAATAGGAAGGCCTACAGCTGCAGATTGAAATGAGACAAAATATAGAGAAGTGGTGAATTTGACTGCTTCATGGAACTGCAAGATGATGTCCCTATGTCTTTTAATTATCTAGATGCTACATAAAGAATATTTAGTACAAATGCAGGTATGCAGTGAATATTATTTTACAGCTTATATGCCACATAAAAAATGTGGTTTATATTACAAGCTTTTTGAAAAGTGATTACTACAAATGTGTGGGAAAAAAGTCTTATAATCTACCCTTTGGTTTGAGGGATGTACTGTGATAAAATGTGGTTATAATGGTGCAGAATAATATAAATATTCATAATAAATAAAATCTCTGAGATTGGGCAGCTTTAACCTAAAAAGCATGAAGTATGTAAATGGCCCACTAATGCTAATGAGCTTTCATTTTTTCCCATATGAAATGTAGAAGGCCTACACATGAGGGAAACAAATTATATGCAAAATTAATTGCAAAGATAATAGCATGCATTTTACATAAATTCTTTTGTGTCTGTTGTCTTACAGGTAACCCTAATGTAAATTTACATTTTTTTCTTACAAACAACTATACACTACATTCATTTGGAGAGGAGGTGAGGAGGAAATTGGTTTTTTCCTGGTTTTCATTTTTTCCTTTAGAAGAAGCTAAGGTTTTCTTTCAGGACAGCACTGAGAGATGCTTTTTAAAATTATTTTTCCAATTGCTTTGTTTGGGAGGGGTTCCCCTCAGTCCACACCTTTAATGCCCCAGAGAATTCTGGTATATCTGGTCTGTGTTATGTCAAAATATAGGATTTTTCATTTGAGGAAATTCCAAGATCTCATGAAGCAAATGACAGTGCCTTTCCAAAATTCACATTGAAACAATTATATATTTCTACAGCCTGGCATGGCTTCCTTTACTTTTTTTCCAATCTCTTCACTATTGAAGATTATGTGTCAAAACATATCAAAATCAAAACCAAAACCTGCCACATTCTGCAAGATGATGTCTATACATTTTCAAATTATCTAAACGGTGTGTAAACAATAATTAGTACCAGCTCAGGTAGGCAGTGAGTATTACTTTACACTGATCTGCTGAGTAAATGAAGTGCTTTATAACAGGAATTGCACTCAGTCCTCATGCTGATTAGTCCCAATGTATTTTTCCTCTTTCCTTTTGTTTTTGAAATACAAGGGATGAGAAACTAGCAAAAATAAGTCCCTCCTGCAGGATATTCCAGGCTGGGATTTATTTATTTCTTCTCAACTCAGACATTGTAACACTCCTGCTTTATGCCCTTCTTTTTGCCAAACACCTCATTATTAACAGCTCCTTCTGTAGATTGCTGGTTTGTATTCTTTTTATAGATGTTTTACTAACATATACAGCTCCCTAAATTTAAGAAAGCAGCTCAACAAAGGCTCTTAGGAACCCAATGGAAGGCAATAGAACTTTCTGCTTATTTCCCATTTATGCCTTTGAAAATCCCTACCCTCACCTCTGTGAGCACCATTGTATAAGTTGAAATAAAAGTCTGCATTCATCAAACAGCTACTCTGGTAGAGTTATCCTTTTCATTCAAAAGACCTCATCATCCTTCTTACAAAAAAAAAAAAAAAAGGAACAAGAAAAGAGATGGAACTCTTCAAAGAGAAGAAAAATAAAGCTTTAGGCATTAAATGCCACCAGAACCCATGCACGTTCAAGGGGTACACGTATAAAACCATGTACAGGTGAGTCTTAAGTAAACTCTCCACCTCAGCTACAGTAAAACTCAGCACTTCCCTTTGAACACCTGATGCTCCTGGCTTTCAGGAGGCTTGTTGATTTTCATTAATTGATCACTTGGTTCTTTCCAATTTTTGTTTTCTCTTGTTATGTTTAGGTAGTATATACACATTATCTGTGTACAAATCAATATATATGTATATCTTCACTGTACGATTTAGAAACACAAAAATACATACACATACTATGCTGTGAAAGATTATTCACAATATATTTTGTAACAAGAAAGATAAGTAAAAGTAAGTTTTTTTCACTAAAACTGATCTGTTTGTGATTTTAACATCCCGTGAGACTATTTTGTGCCATAAGAAAGGTAAAGGAATAAGAGAATGAGAAAAAGATACTTCAGTATTTGTATTAGATTTTTAATGCTGTTGATTTATAGTACAGTACTGAGAAGCATGCTTGAACAAGATGAGAGCATTTATTAATGAGCTAAATGCTCATTAAATACTAAATATGCATACTACATATACTAAATTTGTATTAAAAATATAACATATTTATGTAAACATCTTATATTAATATATTTCTAGAAAATTAATTAGATTATACCAATATATGTAATTATATAAGTTAAATATATTAATATATGTGAATATATAAATATTGTAAACATACTAAATGTGCATAGTAAGAATAAAAAAGCTTTCTCTAGTTCATAATCTTCTTTTTAAATAACATTTGATGATTTCAGGGTAAACATTTTTCCCTTTTGTAGTAATACTCTATGGTGCATAAGTTGGTCCTTTGTTAGGGCTGCAGAGATCTGGAGGAACAAAACTGCCCGGTTTGGCACCTTCTTCTTCCTGGCAGTAAGCAGTGAACCACGGATTGTGAAGAGGTATGTCTACATTTATAATTAGTCAACATTTAGGCAGATGAATTCCAAAGAGTGGCTAGAGAGTGGAGAAGTAAGACTGAGCAGCTTCAAAGAGCTATGTCAGACATGAGCCATGGCTTGTTTTGTTTGCAGCAGCTCAGGACAAAGAGGGAGTAAGGACTTCTCTGCTCCTTGACCACTGGATTATATTTCTCTCATCTAACTGACCACAGTCATTGACAATAAAGGCCTCTACACATGAGCAGGTAACACCTGGTTTCCCTCCCAGATGACAGAAAGAAAGAAGTGCCTCTGAGGCTCAGTGGTCTATTTTTGACCATTCCTGTGAGATGTACCCTATAAAACCTCTTTCTCTGACAAGGAAGACAACTGAGACACACACTTTGGCAATAAGCACACATATTGTAGATGTCTAATTTGGTCAGACAAAACCATCCTTTTTTGTCTGGTCTAGTTTCAGCACCTGCATTAGTGCTGCTTAAGGCTTGTCTTTAAGAGTTTAGTTCTCTGACACAAATGCTAAAAAAGTGGGGTTTTTTCTGAAAATCTGTGGAGGTAGAACTTCTGCAGCACCAGGATTTAATCTGGTCTGGTGATGTGAATCATTCTAGAAAAAATCTGGGACAAAGCTCGTAAGCTGAGTAACTAAGAAGGTAATGTCTGAATCTTTGCTCCATTTTTTGTATATTCTTTTTCCTTGATAATGTCTGTCAGATGTGATCTTCCCTTTCAAGCTCTTTCCATACTGTTGAAAGAGCTCTAACTTATTTCTTTCCCCAGAAGTGCTTTGTGTTGGGATAGAGAACTGTCCCACTCTGCTTCACCTGATGGCCTATATTATTGAGAAAGCCAAGCCACGGGGTAAACAGGCCCTACCCGGGCTGCTGGCGGTGAGACCATTGTGCATTGTCCTAAATGAGGTCTTACTGCAAAGGGTTCTAGTGGTTCTTTCACTCCAGAAAGCAGGCAACAAATTTTAGTCCTGTTACAAACTTATCCTGACAACTACTTCCACTTCCAGGCTGGTCTTAAAATCTGTAGAGGAAATTCTACTAGAAGCTCTGGATTCCACCAAAAAATAGTTTTAGTCACTTTCATCTATGTAAATTTACATTTTGTAGACAATAAGAAAGAGGCATGAATTTCTATTCACTGGGTAAGAAATCCTATTCCCCTGTGAGCCAGTATATTTTTCAGAAAAAAAGAGAATCATGAATGTTTAACATATAAAAGCACAGAAACACAGGAAATAATTGAATGTAAATTTATTTCATCCCAAACATCCATTATAACAGAAGACATATTTTAAATGAACTGATTTTACCTCGTGCATATCTGAACCATCCTATTTCTCTCCACTGGCTAGAAAGGAAGATCCCAGTGAGAAAATCAGGTGAAGATACCTTATCAAAAGCTAAGCAACAAAAATGCCAATATTCCTGCTTTCTGATAGAGTTTTCACTCTTGCAAATTGTATGTATAAGTTTAGAGCTCAAAGCTAACTTCTCTAGTGAGTTGTAAATATTTACAGTTACTACCTGGGATATCATCCTGGGTTACTGCTACATTTACCCTGATGATTTTTCTTATTCTAGGATTTTGATCAAAGATTTTATGAGAAAAGTCATCTTCCAACCTACTAGTTTTGCTTATTCAAGGTAGCAGAACTTTTCCTAATGGTGAAATGTGTTCCCATCTCTAAACTGTGCTGTGTTGAGAGTAAATCCCAAGGCTGGTTTTCTTAAGAATGCTAAGCTGACACGTGTGAAAGTGATGACTGCTTAGCTCTATATTCCAGCATGTGCATACAGATGCAAATCAAACAATTTATATTTAAACTTTATGTTACTGATTTCTCTTTTAGTGTGAAGAGGAATTATAATGTCCTGAGCATTTATAACTGTTCTGAAAAGGATTAGATTATAAAAAAAATCTACTAGCATTGACAGTAGAACCTTTTCACAATGTCTTTCCACTATATTATGCAGAATTTACTTAATGTTTGCTGCTTCTATGTGATTCCTCCATGCTTTGTAGGTTACTTTGCTCACAAAGCCACAGAAAATGAGCACTCTACAAGTTATCTGATATAAAGAACCTATGAATGTTTTTTAAGTATTAACAGAGATTAATGCTTAAAGTCATGACTGCTTTTTACTTGAATCCATACTTAGAGCTGTTTAAATTGCTTTCAGAACACGGTTGTGGTTAATACAAGAGGAACATTTCTATAGCATCAGGAACTGTTACAAAGTGAGCTTGAGCCCCTTCTTCAACTGCTCTCCATAAATATCAAATCGAAAATAAAAGAGCATACTCAGTTCCACTGTAAGCACAATTGCTTCTCAAATATGCTGCCTCACAGTCAGAGTCACTGACATTGAAAGTGCTTTTCACAGCCATAATCTCCTAATTGTTGCACAATGACAGTACCCTGATGTCCAACAAGCAATTTCTTGCACACTTGTAAAGTCAGCCCAAACCAGATCCTATATTAATCATATCAATAGTATTGACTGTTTCATTTATTTTCTCATCTAAGTCTCTCAGACATACTTGAATAAGAAGCACGTCAACCCGTAATTCCTGGTTTCTGTTTAGTAATGGGAATGATAAATGTATAGTCTGTAGCAATTTGTGTCAAACCAGTGTCATGTTATTTTTTAACTGTTTGGTAGGGAGTTTGAAGTGTTGTGAATAGGACTATCAGTCTCCCTACCACCTACAACATCTTTGGAGACAATTTTCATCACATTTGAATAATGTTTTGGCCCAGGAACACTTTATCTCTAAGATCTGGAGGCACATTCATAGAGTTTTCTACATTTATCATGCCCTATACACTGAAAAAGTTAGAAAGAAATGTGCCATTTTCTTTTCCATCTCACTGGAAGTTCTGTTAGTTCTTGTCATCAGTAGGGCATAGATGCCACCAGAAACAAAGACAGGCATTCTGTAATGGCTTATCCAAACTTCAAGTCCAAAATAACACAGTCTCCCCTAAAAAAGGGAGACTATCACTTTCTATTATTGGTGCCTGCTATGTCTGCAATAGTCAAAAAAGGAGGGTAACTTTACTGTCTCCCACAGCCTAGTAATGCACGATCAAAGAGCCACATGTTATATACAAGGGAAGATGGACATATTATGGAGGACATTTCATTAACAAAAGAGAGAGAATTTCTATCAAAACTCAGTAAAGATATCTCCCTAATATTTGAGAGACTCTTTTATACACAAAAGTGTGAATTACTACTGCCTGTACTCTGGTCTGTGGAGTAGTCAGGGGCTTATCTGCAAAGAGTGGTAGATCACCATGACAGCTTACATCATTCTGGATGTTTCTGATTAGTTGTCTGTGGTAGAAGTTTAAATTCTGTTTCTTCCTTAGTAGTCTTAACACATGAACACTGAACTAAGAGTGTATGTATTTATCTTTGTTTTCTGTTTACTATTATTTGCCTTTTCTGATAGCTCTCACTTGCTGTCTCTGTCATTGTGGTAGCACAGATTCTTTCCCATGGGAATTTTTCTCTTCTTCTCCCTGTGTTCTATAAATAAAGATAAGGTTTGGATGTTATTGAAATTGTCTCTGGAAAGATGGACAGTTCTACCTGGCCTATGGGCCTAGGGGGAGGTTTTGAATTGACCCAATCCGGAGAAACTTTTAAAAGTCTATATAAGTTTTAGAATTAAATAATAAAATCAGAATTCCGCCTCACCCGATCCAGTCTGGTTCTTGCACTCGGCTAGCGCTCAACAGCGACATGTCATTGTATTAGCTTGCATTAAATTTCCACTAACAATAATGTGCATTAGGCATTGCAAAAGGAACTGTGAAAATGAGAATAAAGAAGGTGCCCTTAACACAGAAACTTTTTTAAGTGGTACTACTTGATAAGACAGCAATTATATATATATGGGAGAAAAAGATAAAGCATGTTAAGACCAGAGACAACACAAATTTGTCCTATAGTAGTCAGAATTCCTGTACTGTTTCCTTCTAATGAAACACTAATGAACCATCAGTTGCGCAAGTCAAACAACAAAAACTTACAAAACGATAAAAAAAAAAAAAAGGTGCAAATTACTCTGTTTTAATTGTTGAATAATTTCAATTTCTTCTACTGTGGATCAATTCCTGTTTTAAACAAACTATGTTTCTTTCAGATTATGAGGGTTTTTTCTTAATTCATCAGGAGACCTTTCCTGTTTTATTCTTTAATACAGAACTCCATCTCTTAGAATTAGTGGGATGCGATTGGACCACAGGAAATCAAGGGTCCTACTGTGCACGCAATTCTTCTCTCCTTACTAGAAATGGAATTACTGCTATTTTGAATGAAGAGAGAAATGCTTCACCACATTAATCACCATTATTTAACAGAAAAGTCGGACACCATCCTTCACTTCTGTCTTGAAACATCCCAGAATACAGCACCTTTCAACTTTTGATGCTCAAAATTAAAATTTTGAAAAGAATTATTTAAAGTAATATTTAAAGTGACAGTAACCTGATCAAACGTTTGTTTTAACTGAAAACAGAAAGGAAACAGGAAATATTTAAAGTCTCAATACCACAATGATGCTCCACCTTACACAGGCTCTTTTTGAACAGTTAGTATTTATGTAAAAGCAAACTGTGAAAGGGAGCAAGATATCCAAAGGTCCATCTAGATGAGGATACTGTCCCTGACTATAATCATAATGTGTGGCCAGCAGAACCAGGAAAGTGATCATTCCCTCTTCCTTGGCACTGAAGAGACTGCATCTTGACTACTGGGCTCAGTTTTGGGCCCCTCACGACAAGAAGGACATTGAGGCCCTGGAGCATGTCCAGAGAAGGACAGCAAAACTGGTGAAGGATCTGGAGTACAAGTCCTATGAGGAGTTACAGAAGGAGGTGGGATTGCTTACCCTGGAGAAAAGGAGACTGTGAGGAGATCTTATTGCTCTCTACAACTACCTGAAAGAAGGTGGTAGCTGGGTGGGCATTGGCCTCTTCTCCCAAGTAACAAGTGACAGGACGAGACAGAATGACCTCAAGTTGCACCAGAACAAGGTTAGTTTAGGTATTAGGAAAACATTTCTTCACAAAACATTGGAACAGGCTACCCAGAGAAATAGTAGAGTGACCATCCTTGGAAGTGTTCAAAAAACACGTGAATATGGCACTTGAGGACATGGTTTAATGGTAGTGGGGCTAGGTTGATGGTTGGAGTTGAGATCCTAAAGGTATTTTCCAACAAAGGTGATTCTTTGATTCTAAGAGTGAAAATGAGGCAAGCTCATCTAATCCTTTCCCCTACTTTCAGCTATTTTCAGTTCAGCTGGTGATTTAAAGATGAGATGTTTTCTATTATAAATATAGACACTAAGAACTATACAGAAGGCTACAGTATTCTCTAGAGATAACAAGAGACTTATCAATAAGCCAATTCAATTATCAAGAGTAATTTAGCCTAGGCTTTGCATAGGTTAATTTAACTTAATTATTACTGAATTATGTTGTATGTATTTGGGCCAGTTGGAGAACTAAATGTGGACATTTTTGGAACAGAGAGATAACATTTTATTCGTAGAAACTTCAGTGTTTAATGCAAGGGCAAGCCTAATAGTTTACCATAAACTCAGTCAAAGATATTGAAATATGAAACACACTGTTGCTATCATACGCAACCTCAGTCACCTCAGATTTTGACATACCAAGAATCTAGGGAAAAAGTTGTAATTTTGCTATCACAAATATTTACTGCCCCATTACTGCAGCTGTGTTAGAGAGATAGAGACAGGTCATTTCTGTGATAGATCAAGACATTGATATTGCTAGTATTTAGCCTTTTCAAATCCATTTAAAAGAGATGTAATTAGAAATCCCCTCAGCAACCTTTTCTGGTTCATAGCCTGGGCATGGGGTAAGTAATTACTGACTTAATTTTACTGTGTTCTCTGAAACCACTTATTTAAATGAACATAGATAATCTCTTCTCTAAGGACACCAATTTTGTAGATATTATATGGTTGATCAAGTTCACTAACTTGTTGCTGAAGGTACAAAATTATTTCAGTGAAACCAAATAAGCAAATCAGTATCCATAGTCTTTGGCAAGGTACTGTGCTGTTATCCTTTCAGTGAGGTGTTACAGGGAAGCCACATCTGCTTGCCTTTCTTGACAGATGGAAGTCAAAAACCCCCAGCAGTATTATACTCATGCTCATCCTCATGTCCTTGCCAGTGTTCTTTTAGCCAACAGTCTAAGAAGCCCTTGTCCTGGGTCCTGTAGACTTGAGTCATTGCTGAATGCAATGTATTTTGTGATAGGCTATGTTGTCATTGCACAACACTTTTATAATATTATTTATTGAAATATTGTCAATACTGCACACATGAAATTGACTTTGCAGAGACAAACCTTTCAATTTAGAGGAACTTTTATTTCCACTCTTTACAATAACCTTTCCCAGACCAGTCTTTAGAACAACTTTCACATAAGTAATTTAGGGAAAATAATAACTTACTTGCTACTTTGTGAAATGGGTGTGAAATGATAAGCAGCCCCCCTGAATCATCTGCCCTTGATAGATGACCCAGAATCCAGTCTCCAGAGAGCTGCATCCTGATCTGAATTCTATGACTGAAGACTGATTTCTAATATAAGTCAGACTATGCTGTAACCCAGCATGCATAAAATGAGTAAAGGACTTTATTTACTCTTATCTCTAAGTAAAGCTCCAGCTCTTCACTCTTTTCTAATATACATTTAAATGACTTCAAGTCCTCTTTACATTCCTGTCTTAAAATGATACTTGATATATTTCTGTATTGTATGGTTTGTGCTCAAGGAAAAAAAAAGCAGCTTCATTAGATATTCACTTTGACATTCTGGCCCCAGAAGAAATACATTAATTTCATATTTATCCATCTGCTTTTCTGTTTCAGCTGGAAAATCTCTGCTTATAATTTTCTAGGGACACGTGGGCGATTTTCCAGTTGTGCCATTAAAATCCGCTACATCCTAAAAACATGCTAATTAATGTTCTCTGGTGATTCTGCCTGCAAAAATGCAGGGGAAAATGTGTCCCAAAATGAAAAAGTTTGTCATTCACAAGCAAAATTCAAGTGATACATCTTACTTTTTTGGCTGATATGAAACTTTAGTTTAACATGTCTGCAATCATATTTAAATACAAATAGTTTGAATTTCAGAATAGAATACATAAAGTTCTTTTTAAAGCCAGTTCTCACAAGAAAAGGGCTGACCACTCATATTGCCTAGCAACCCCATTTTGTTACAGGGAATCCAATATCTGATTGCAATGATTTGGGGAGTATTAGTTAGAAGTAATAATTTGCATGAGAAATATTCTCATGCAAATTCTCTGTTCTCATTAGGAACTGCATCTCTTCTCTAAAATTGGTCAGCAGTAGTTTGGAGTCAGCCATCTGCCCAGAGGTCTTTTGTCTGTATGAAATGGCAGGTGAACATTGTACTATCAGCAGTGTATTGGTGAAACAACAAAGTGGTTCAGAAATAACCGGGGAAAAGAACAGAATCTTGCTTCGTCCTTCACAGTGCTGAGATAGTAACATATTGCACATTTAATACTATGTCCCACCAAGAATTTCAAAGACCTTTACAAGCATTCAAGTTACAAATGATAAGTTATATCAGTCCTCATGGGCAGGTCTTCCAATGACCTCTTCTAGCATTTCTGTTTGTTTGTCTGCTGTATTTTTTCCTCTTAAACAATTTTTCATACTGGTTTCATTTTCCTCTACTCCCCTACTCTTTTTTTTTAATTTTTCTTTTTTTTTTGCCTATGTATTAAAATTAACATTGACATGTGCAACTTGTATGTGCTCCAGCTTTGTGTTCTTATGAAACATTCCTGTGCACAGAGATATTTTATACAACAGTCTCAGAGACAAATTGACTGGAAAGAAGCAGGCCCTGGTGGGTTGCTGTACATTTGGGTTTTTTTCCTGGCTGTTAAATTTGTTTTTGAATATAGTTATTTAAAAACTCACGAAGACAAAAACCACAGGCACTACATCAACACATCAAATTAACTGATTATTCGCATTTGCTGAATTTTGACTTTTGATGTCCAAAATCTTAAAGTGAGTTCTGTTCATGAAGTTCTGTGTTTCTGTCTGTCTTTCCTTCTCTTGAGGAATTGTATTTACGGACTTTTAAACTTCTCCCAGAGGAATCATTGCACTCTGTTATATTTTTTAAAAATAGCATCTTATAAGCCTACAGTTCATGTTTATGATGAATACAAGCACAGCAGAAATCAATTCCATCCAGACTGTAAGAAGCTGGCTTGGCTTCAGGAATCAGCATTTTCTTCAATCATTAAGCACCAATTAATATGCTTCATTTTAAGCTTGCAGATGCCCCCACTGGAATATGACCTCCCTTGAGCTCTCTATAACTAATTTCTGACAGAGGTTAGAAAAGACTGAAAAAGTTAATATGCTATTGTACCCCCTGGTGATTCTTCTCAGCTAATATCAGTCTATGGCTGAAGAACATACTGAGAGAAAAGTTATACCTGTACATCCATATTAAATAACCCTTTTCAAAGTCCTCTTCCTTCAATTCATTAGCTTACCATTAACTTCTGTAATAACATAACTGTATTTTCTTGTTTTATTCCTTTTCTAGCCAAGAATTCTCAAAATCTGTTGACAAGTTGATTGCTGCAGGCTACTGAACATAAAGGTAAATACTCACTCATCTACCGCATAAGAGTTCAAGGACCTTTGCATATTTTCTGGTATCAGGAATAAAGAAAAAAGGCTCTGGCTAATTCTGATTAAGTGCCAAGTTATAAAGATCATATACTTTATTATTTTGAGATAGTTATATTCTACTTGATATGTTTAAAATCTAAGCCTGCAAGATTCAGATCACTCCAGGAGATTGTGTGAACTGAAGACCGGACAATAAAACAGAGCATCAAAAATGCTAAGCCAGAAATGTTGAGCTGATAGCAACAGAACACGGGATCCTGTGCACTGAAATACGTTCAGGGACAGATATTTTAGGGCATAGATTGAAACTCATCTGTTGCATACCTCAGAGATCCCACTAAGCCATTCAGTATTTCGGCTGAAAGGCCTATTGCTGCTGAATGGTGTAGTCCAAATATCCTATCACTGGACAAATGAATCATTAAGGAATAGGGTGTGCTGCTAATGGTTAATCTCAGAAAAGATCACAATAAGCACCTTAGTCTATGGCTTCCACTCATCATACTCACTGAAAAGATCAATATTATAGGCAAAGAAGCACCATCTCTGTTTTTACTGTATCAGTCCAAGCCAACTATTAAAATACCAGGTCACTATTGTTTCTGCCTTCTGAACATCTGCATGCTCTCTCCAATGACAGCTACATCAAGTTTCTTATTAGGAGTTTATCTCATGTCATAGCTCTCACTAAAACCCTGTGGTTCATTACTCTTTCTGATCTGAATTATTTTTTTGGGAACTATTGGTAGCAAAATGAGTCAAGTTCAAATATACATATTCCTTTCAAAATTAACAAATGTACAGCTTCTGGCTCTTGATGTAGTGTCCTGATTTCAGCTTCTCTTTCCATCCCTGCACCAGGGAAACATGAAAACACTTATGTTTACTTCCCCTGATTATCAGAACATTCATTGTAATAGACTGAAGAGTGTATGTATTCAGACCGTTCTTATAATATGTCTACTATAAAAAGCAGCCCATACACCTAGGGGCAAGACTTTTGTACAAAAGTACTGGACATTTCCCAAGTTTAAAATGCTGCTGAATAAATGTACATTTAGATTCATAGAAACTTCTTTTTACATGCCAAATTTTTTAAATGCATTACTGGTGTGTCTTTCCAAACAGCTGTGGCACTAGATGTTAAGAACCCAAAGAACATTAAATTATATAGATGAATGCACTTTATCAAATTTATAATGATATTATGGATGGTTCAAAAACATGCAGATATACATTACTACTTAGATCTCAGCTTCCTCAACATGAAAGAGCCTCAGAATCCATTTTCAGGGGAGAAGTATTTTTAATATTATCAACCACTTATTATATATTGCCAGCTGAATTATATGAAAACATTTGCTGATGGAGAAGTCACAAAAATCGTAATTTGAAGTCCTTTACATGTTGTTTTTCATACTAAAGTTTCCAGCAACATACAGGGGGTTATTAGGTATCTCACCAAAACTTCCGTTTTGGCTTTGGTATTTCACATAGTTAATGCCAACATCTTTAATGTGGAATTTCTCAAGGGAAAAAAAACCCCAACCACTCAGAGGGCTGGTAAAAGAAGAGATGTAACTAAGACTGTGCTTCTGCAATGCCATCAAGTGAGCATATTTGCTTAAGCAAAAGATTTTACTAGGATTTTGTTAGTTTTGGGCAGTTCAGAAATGTTAGCCAGTTCAAATAACAGTGGAAAAGATTTATTTATTCATGGAGGGTCTAAGCAGGGACCCAGGCATTGAGGCGATTGTCTATCCTCACCTCACTCCAAGGTGAAGACAGAGACTAAAGAACACCTTCTTTTGCAGTCAACAACCTTCTGTTCTGATGCCTCACCTTCTGTTGCTGCTTTATTCTACTTTGGAATCATATTTCTACATTCATGACAGAATGCATGAAAACAGTCTTGAAAACACTGAGATTCAACACCTATTTTTACAAACTTTCTGCAAATGTGGGCTGAGGAAATGCTCGTACAGATTGCAAATATACCTGGTGTGAGCCATCATAAGGAGGGAAATAAAGTAAGTGCCTCTACTGTCACCTCTTGTCACAAAAACAGATGCATAATGAGAGTGACAGGAACCTGTTGGAAGAATAAGAAGAAATCCTGGACTGTGTTTTACCAGTGTTCTCTTCACCAACTATGTAAACTATTGCATGGATCTAAAATCAGATATACTAAGTGGATACTTCGCAAGGAAACCACAGAAGTAACGATGCAGTCTCCCTGCTGGTCCAGAGTCTGTCTGCAGCTGCGGAGTTATGCACTACAATGGAAAGCTCTGTTATTCCCAAACATGGCTCCAGAGCAGGTCTGCTCAGCTACAGCTACATAATACAATTAATTAGCTTTCAAAGCAGGCTCTCATTCCCATCAGTAAATTGAAGATGTTCTGCTTCACAAGTCCTGCACCAAGGGAAGCCATTTCTTCTCTTTGGAAAACTCCTCTGGAGCTCAGTTGTCCCAGCTTCTCACTTTCTCTCTAATGGATTAATTAAGCCTCTCTGTGTTTCTATGCTTTAGCTTGATGGAGTTTATGTTTCTCCAGTGGACATGACTTCCTTCAGGATTAGATGAGCAAAACTGAGCCAATATCTTCTGAAAAGTAGCAAAAATGCTTTTATAAGAAATCATTTGTGTTTTAGCCTTTTTGTGGGCAACTTTTTTTTTTTTCTGTTACATTTTCTAGTTGCTGAGAAAATTGTATCTTTGCTTCAGAGACATAATAGCAAAAAGTTTCTCAGTGAGGCATGAGTCTGGGTCACTGACAAATATATTCCCAAACACTACATTGTCAACATAAGATCCACACCACGGTTACCAGCAGGTATTGACTCCTTTCTCACATGAACTCTGGAAAAAATGCATTCCTCATTCTCCTCTAACACCTCTGCTCAACACCAGGTATTGCTTATATTTTCCATGTTTATGGTTTCAGCATACAAAAGATTTGCTTTTATTTTACTCTTTTTATTTTCTGACTTGCATGTGCATTTCTCCATCTTGTGTTCTGCTCTTGATTTCTCTCTCTTAGCAACTGTGTTTGGAATTTTCAGTCACAAGGGAACAAAATACCCAAATCCCATTAGTGTTCAATTAGATAGACAGGTCTAATGGAGAGCCTGTGAAAATCCCAACCATCATTTTTGACTGCTCTAATTTAACATATTATGGCTCATTCTTCAACCCTAAGCTAGTATTTATTTTCTTTTTCTTTCTTTAAATATTAAATATTGGCAGGACTACCCACTTAAATCTTAACCAGGCATGTCTTTATGCAATTATATTTTTGTGGGTTTTAAATGTTTTACCTCCTTTTTACAGACAGATAACCTTGACACTATATTTGTCCTAATCAATACATTCAACTTTTCACAAGTTCATTTCTTTCTAGTCATACTGAAATTATTGCAAGAAATCCAAAATTTACTTCAGTGGAAATCACATGCCAGAGTTAATATTTCCTCATTTCTTAAAGCAAAGCAGTCTTCAATCCAGGCTAATGTCTTTGTGTTGTTTGCTTTAACACACTACAGGGAAGAGGTATAGGAGGAAATGTATCAACTTGAACACAAAGAAATGCTCTTTCTAAACAGTTTTTGATGTGCATTTTATTTATTTTTCCTACTTACTCCCTAAATATTTCTTTATCTTTCAGGTTAAAACATTGTGGTATCAAAATATTGGTGGCTATTTCAGTTTCTTGTTAAATTTTGTCTTTTCTCAAACGTGTCACCAGTTATTACCATATTGCAAGTCTAAAAATATATAAAAATAGTAATTAGCTAAATAAAATTTATCCTGGTATTTCTTTGACTAAGCAGACCTTTCATTTCTTTATTTTCCTTTCCAAAGGAGAAGAGTTTTCAAGATAACAGAGAATCATCAGTGTTTCCTCAATTCGCTTCATTTTAATTAAGAACTCATTTCAGCACTATCTTTCCCAGCTTGCCAGGAAAAAAAAGAGGAGAATGGCATTAAGGTCATAACAGGAAAATTTCATATTGCTCTTATACGTGACATAGAATTTTCTCTTTACCTTGCTGTCCCTTTAGGAACAATTCTTCAAAACTTTTTTGTGCTTTTTCTAAGCTGCAGCCTAAACTCGAACCTATTCTCTAATCAGCATAACCATGAGTCCTCCTTCCACCACTGTTATTCTCAATTGAAACTCCCCTTTCCTTTTGATATTTTTGATTGCTTCTAAAAAAACCATTAAGTGCATTTCAGTGCTGAAAATTACAAAAGTAATAACAAATACTAACTTATTTATACTGTTCTTTTCATCTAGAAAACCATTTCATTGACTCATATTTCTATTGCTGATGACTCCAAGCTGTTGTTGCTGACACACCTGAGGGACAGGATGCCATCCAGAGGAACCTGGACAAGCTCAGAAAGTGGGCCCATGGGAATCTCACGTGGATTAATAAGACCAAGTGCAAAGTG
>VZTH01002237.1:4815-81159 GCA_013397815.1 Aleadryas rufinucha | reverse complement strand
GGCTTTCTGGGCTGTGAATGCATTTGCCAGCTCATGCTGAGTGTTTCATCAACCCCCAAGTCTTTCTCCTCAGAGCTGCTCTCAGTCACTTCTCTGCCCAGCCTGTGGGTGTCCCTGGGATTGCCTCAACCCAGGCATGGGACCTTGCACTCACTTTATTGAATTTCATGGGGTTTGCACTGACCCACCTGTCCAGCCTGTCCAGGTTCCTCTGGATGGCATCCCGTCCCTCCAGTGTGTTGACTGCAGCACACAGCCTGGTGTCATTAGTGAACTTGCTGAGGGTGTACTCAAGCTCAAGAATGAGCTTGAAACTAAACTCTGCAGTGTATGCACACCTGCTGTTCCAAACATGATGCATACACCATTAACTGTACCACTTCCTTGATGCCTGCTGGATGTCAGGGGTTTTGATTAGAGACCAAAAATACCAGTGATTGAACTGAAATGATTGTGTCGACTCCTCTTGTTGAAGATCTTTAAATTATTTGTCCATAGGTACTTCAAATGAAAGCATTCCTCAAACTGCCACACAACCAGCCATTTCTCCACCACCAAAGCCTACCATCTCTAGAATTGTTCCCTCAGCGTATCTATTAAATCCATCACCAAGAAGTTCAGGAAATGTTGCAACAAAAATGCCTAGCCCTGTCGCAGCAATGAAAAGGACATCTTCTCCTCATAAAGAAGAGTCTCCTAAGAAAATTAAAATTGAAGAGGTATTTGAGATTTTGAGATCGTACCATAGCGATATTCAAAACTTTGACTATTCATTTCACCCAGAGCGCTCATTCTCATATTCCAAGTTTCAGATATTTCCTAATCTGATTGCATTGCTGCTTGATGTTTTCAGCTTGCCAAGGGGGTTTTTTATTTTATTGATACTCATCACGTGACACATGTACTGCATTAGCACAAATGCTTAGAATCTAAATTCTTGTCTTAAAAATAATTATTTTGGTAAGCCTTTATACTAGGTCTTACAACTAATTCTGTCTTCATGAACACTTTGACCTTGTTTACTTGTTGATTTAAAAAATACGTTTTTATGATTTGTGATAGTTTCTGTGTTTGCTTTTCAGCAGGATGAAATAAGTGAAGATACTAGCTGTATAGATTTGAATGAACATGAAAAAATGGAAACTAAGGTATCTATGCCTAGACGATATAATTTTGTGTATATTAATTGGGACTCTTCCTTGTGAAAATTACCATGTTTCTCTCTAGGAATGACTAAGAGTGTGTCTAGGTATAGACTCTCCAGTAAAGATCTCAAAATATGTTATTTTTTTAATGTTTATGTCAGTATTGATGAATCGCAGTCCATTGCCTACTGCCACGCTAAGTTGAGTCTAAATCCATAGTCACATAGGACTGTCATTTCTTTGCTGGTCATTCACATGGTGCTATGCATGGTGAAAAAATTAGTCACGATATTTATATTTCAGGTTGTTAAATTAGATCACGGATGTGTTAATATGCTGTGTTTTGCCTGCATCCCAAACCTTATGTATGTTAATTAGTGAAAGAACAATTGTCCTATGTATTCTACTGGGAGTTTGCATGTTGGGCTGAGAATCCTAAAGCCAGCCACCTTGTTCACTTTTTAGAAAAAAAAATTTCAAGTGATGGTAAGTAAATCTTCTCTGGCAGTGAAATTATTGTGTGAAGTTGCAGCATATTCTTTGAGGACTTTGGAGATGCAGTGTGCCCCTCCAGTATCTTGTAATTTATTAGACAATTTTTCTGCTTAGTGGTGAACAGAAAGGGTGGCAGGCTCTTTTTAGCTGTATGATAGCAGCTTTCCACTTGGGATCTTGCAGTTTTTATGGGGCACGTTCTGTTGTCTCTGCAATACTCTGGAAATTACGGTTATGCTTGAATATAAGTTCTTTGGTGTATAGCTTCAACACCCTTAAGCGAGGAATTGTATCTTGTTAGGGAGTCACCTTGAAATATCTCTGAACTTAAGATAGGTGAGGGCAGAAATACATGTAAGCACTTAATCCTCGCTTCAAAAATAGATCCACTGGATACAGATCATTATAAAAGACATAGGTAATCCTGTTAGTTTTTTTTGGCTGTCTCCTCTAAGTCTTTGCCCTTAATATTTATAGAAGGAAATGGTGGAATTAAATTTCTTAAATTAACATAAACATAGGGTTTTTTCCACTGAAATGCATGGCTTTTTTTAGGGTATGGTTACTAAACGGTACAATTTGAACTAACAGACTGTTTTTATTGAAATGAGAATGTGCCATTGTCCTGCTTTAGTCCTGTAGTCCCACTGTTGTACCTGAAAATCAGTCTCTGACATTCATCTATTTATTTAGAAAGCTGATTCAACCCATTAAAGCATCAGGAAAACTTTCCTGGCAGAATGGCAAAAGCTGTGGAAAAGCAGTTAAATTTTTAAACAAATTCTGTAGCTTTTCACATGATCTTCCTTGATAATACACTTTTTGTCTTTAGTGAGTTGAATGATAGGTAACGTTTTGCAATAGGATTCTGTATAAAAGGTGTTAATTGGTTAAACAAGTGACAACTGAGAAGTGATATAGCTTGTGTTGATGTCAAATCCCTAATTGAGACATTCTCCAGTGTGTCGATTCCTGCAATAGGAAAGGAAGAGTGTCAGTGCAGCAAGCACCGATGCTTGCATTTTTCTTTTGCTGTTTTCTTTTGCACAATATAAAGCATTCTGGAGTTCTAGGAGTTCTGTGTAAGTAGCTCATTGGAAGTTGGTGTAACTGTGGTGATGCTTTTGTTTTTTTCAGGAGCAGATTGAGACAGAAGTGAATGTTAATTCTCAATCAGAAACTCTTCAGACAACTTCTCTGCAAGCTCCTCAGGTACTGTTTTTAAAAACAATACTGCCATGCATGTGTGTGTATGCTAATCTGTGGTGAAAGCATTGAAACTGAAACAAGTCCAGACTTTAAAAAGAAATGTATAATTTTAAATATAAATCCATTGTATGGAAAGCTACTTGTTGTTACTGTCACAATTTTTGTGTTTTAGATGGTAATTGATCTTATTGAATGTGCATTGTAGCTAGACATGTATGGCTTGCCATACAAACTGACCGAAGCTGGATTCACTCTTCTGAATTGTGCCTTCAAAGTAAGGGGTTCAGTTTATTCCTTTGTGCTTTGCACATCACAGAATAATCCTTTCTAACAAGGAAACAAACGCTTTAAATAGCTGCTGCTCAAAGATATCCAGGTAGAGGTTGAGGAAGTCTGAAATGTGACTTCAGATTTTAATACTTGGTACGAGAGAGAAGTTGCAAGCTTGTCACTCTGTAGCCAGCTGGTGTTAGCAGTGTAAGGTCCTTAGGAAAACAGTAAGAGTTCTGTGCTATTCACTTAAGTTTTTGTTTCTAATATTTTAACATCTTTTAGAGAGCACATCTGTGTCTTACTAGCATTTTAAAGCTTCTGCTAGTGTTCTACTGATTCAAGTATCACTATCAAAAAGCATTTTTTGCACACTTGAATCATAAAAGTATATGTAGTAAATGTGTTGGTTGAAAATGGAGATTGTTGCAATAGTAATAATGGCATTTCTTACTGGACATTTTTAACTGTATGAGCAGTACTGAATAAAGATGGCAACATTGTTTGAAAAAAACTGTAGATGCTACTTGGACTTCCTAAACTGCTTCAGAGAAGTTTTTAGATAGTTTAGTAAGTACACCAATTTTATTTCATCTGTTGTTGAGGGGGAATTATATAAAGCTTTGTAGCATTTTTACAGATTGTGTGGTTGTTACTTTAGCAAAAGTAATCTGGAAACTACAAAAGGATGGTGAGCCTCTTCTGTCATTTTTCGGTGTTCTTGTTGGCTTTGTTTAAAACACTGCCCATGTTGCAGAAAATAGAAACACGTCAAACTGCAGATCAGCACCAATCAGGGAGCTACTCGGGGCAGGGGTGATGCGAGGTTCAGAGCTGTTTTGCCCTGCGTCCTTGCTACTTTGTGCTTTGCTATTGCATCAGTCAGTATTAACTTGATTGATTTACTTTTAATAAAGCAGCAATTAAAGCAGTCATTTTAATGCAGTTTTCCCCATGTATCAAATGTACTTTGTATAAATTTTTAATATTTATAACGTAAGAAAACAGTTTATGATAACTGATGTGAAGTATTGCATAATAACTGGGTTATTGGGATGGCAAATAATGTGCCACAGTGGGGGAAAAAAAAAAGAAACCACCCCAACCTTAGAGGCTTGTAAGGCAAGTGAGGTATTAATCAATCTCACTGAATCTTGAGTGTGTTTCTTTTCTGTGTTTTCCTTTTGTTTGCTTTAGATATAATTGTACTGAATGGTATTTAAGTCCTTTAAGTGAGAAAAAAGTGTTCAGATTCTTGTCAAGGTGGAATTCTTAACACATTCATATAGTACCTTTTAGAGTTTATTATACCTTCTTTCTTGTAAATCTGAACCAATATGAAAAATTTGAAATTTGACTGTAAAGAGTTTTTCAGCAGTCTCTAATGTGAATGTATGAAGACACACTTTGCATTGGGAACTGTTTTTCATCGCTCATCTGTAAGGGCAGAGACTTAACACTGAATTGTTAAAAGGCATTTTTAAATACTAAATATGTAGATCAGATAGTAGATGTCACTGATCAAGCACCCTTATTATGTGGATGTTTTGCTATAATACAGGTTATTAGTAGGCCCAGCTTTATCTGCAGTAGTTGCTAATTTCTTGCAGTTGTCAAAAAAGGAAAAGCACACGAAGATTCTTGTACAAATTTTCTTTAGTAAAGACTGTGTAGGCAAAGGAAATACCTGCTTCTCTATTTATAATCTGTAATTATCTTCATGTATTCCTAAAAAGTCTTCTAAAAATCTTTGTTTTGAAAGTTAATGCCAATTGCTACAATATTTTTCTTTTTATATTTACAAAGTTAAAATACAACCAAACTTCTTTTCTTTTCAGAAAACACCCAGTACAGACCTTTCAGATATCCCTGCTCTTCCTGCAAATCCTATTCCTGTTATCAAGAATTCAATAAAATTGAGATTGAACCGGTAAAAACCACCTCAGGGGTCCATAAACAGTATCTGCCAACTCAACCTGTTGTCTTCTAATGCTAGAAAAAAAAGGAGAACGGAGGGTGCAAGACTAGAACATAATCGCAAATGGATTTAGGTATATTTTGTGCACTTCCCTTTCTGGACTAAAGTCGCCGCTTGATTGGAAGTCCAGGTTAGTATGTGAAGCCAGGAGTACAATTAATGTGTTAGCAACAGTTACATTAAATATTTCGAAGGATTACTGCCTTTAAAAACATGAACACTATTTGTAGCCATATTTGACATTCTGATTGAATTTGTTTGATGCATTGTTTCAAAATTGAGATAAAACTGGCATAAGAATCCCTTAAATGCACTTTTATGTACTTTTTTATTGGAGTATGACTAATTTTAGATCTTTAGCTGATAAACTTTTATTTTATTGAAGAATCTCTTCAACAGTAGTAATTTGCAAATTGGATTAAATTCTGTGATATACTATACATTGAAAACAAAGTGTATGGTATATTTAGTTCAACTGCCATCAAGCAGCAGTAAGTCTTTAAAATGTAATGTCAAATCTTGGGGTCATAAGACATAAGTTGAGAAAGTAATTGGGAAGTTCTGGTATTGGTGGGACATGATTAAGATATGGTCTACTTTTATTTATAGGATCGTTTTAAGGTGCATACAAATCAGCAATCAAACAGTAAATAAACTTTCTTTTGAGCTAATTGAACTCCTTATTCCCTTTTTTAATCCCTTTATTTCTTGGGAAGAGCTTTTGCATTTAATGTTGGGGGTTGTTTTGTGGGGGTTTTTTAAAATTATTTTTTCAGCTAGTATGCACCATATAGGACAATAGTTATTTATACAAAATTAAAGTAAGCCATGTACTCATTTGGGTTCCCCCTGCCCCTTACCTAGTTGTAATACGTTGTGGCCTCTAGGCACAAATTCAAAATTTGTCCCATGACTAAAGTGTTTAGGTAAATATTGTGTGCCTGTGAAATACACCACCTGTCTTGATGGCCTTTGAATCACTAAATATGATTTTTGTACACTCCATCAGGGTCCCGTATGCATTAAAAAGCTTCAAATTTTAAATAAAGGCAAAAAGATTTTTCCCTAAGAATTTTAACCTTTTTATTTTTAGATAGTTCGTCACAAGTAGTTTTACATACTGAACAACACCAAATTTTTAAAGATCATATTTCTAGTAAGCACTTGACATCTAGTAAGCTCTCTTACTCCTATTTTTTGTTCTTGTAGTCCTATCAAAAAAGTAACAACTTTTTCTTTTGAAAGAACTGAAGCTCTCACGGCAAAGAACAGCAGTATTTGAGGAACATGAGGGATACCAACAGTAATACCAGATGTAGATAACAAACTTCATGTTACTATTACTTAAGTCTGAAATATGTGGGATGTCAAATCATACTTCCCATACTTTGATTAGCATGTTTTACGAACTCCCTTCTCCCATTGTGCTCCATCCTATTACACATGCATCTTTCATGTTACAAGTTAAATTACTTACACTCTTCCCCTTATCCTTCTAAATTAATTCTCCAAAGTCAGAGTGTAGCTTATCTTTTACTTAGGCTGTGCAGTAACTGAAGGGTTTTTTTTTTTTTGCCATTTGTCTAAGATGTCTAGTATACAATATTTCTCTTTTCCTTGCCCTGTGCAGCCTGCTGTCGTCCACCCCCCAAAGAAGGTTATATCTTAACAGTTGAAGTGTACAAGCTGTCTGTGTATTTTGTGTAGCTATGGAGTTTAGATCGAAATTGCCAGGCACAAATTTAGTCTTGTCATTTTGTTTACACATCGAAAAATCTTTTTCATTTTATTAAACGTTTCATGTAACTGCACCCAAGTTTTGCCAAGCTGGAAACTTGGAACCTTTCTGTATAGTGACTTTTTAATTCTAGTTTTCATAACCTGGAGATCAGACTGTTGCTTTCGCATGATGTACGTAGTGTCTCATGACTGGAGTTTGCTTTGTTTTATAGTATCTGTACTCCTTGTATTTTTCAAGAGCTATTTTGTAAACAGATGATGTATTTCTCCATTGAAAACACAATAAAAAACAGCACAATCCCACGGTTGTCTGATTTTTCTGAATGGACTAAGTATGTTTTACTTTCTTAATTCTTACTTAGCTCTTAAATTTTCTGCTAAGGCAAAATACATTTTGACCTAAAGGAAATATAGTAGATAATGCTTATTTAGCGAAACATTCATTTATGTTTGCTCTAGGAAGTGGAAGTAACACTCAGAAGGATGTTGGGCTCTAGCAATTAAAGGGAAAGTTTGTGGACCTCACAGTGTCTTGGCAGGGGCAGAGTTGCCAAAAACACAGCAAACATTTTAAGGGCGTCCATTCCATCTCTCCATCCTAAATTCTTGAAAGCGGACAAAACTAGAAGAAACACGTGCCTAAACAGTTTGGGGGTACACTATTTTCTGCAGAAGTTTGAACTTCATTTTTTAAAAACATTGGCTGTAAGAGTTTTGTTCAGCTTTTCTTGCAAGTGCCTATTCTTTATGTCAGCAGATGGCACTATTTCTCTTCTTGTCAAGTAGTTTAAACGTGTCCTGAAATAAAAGCAAAAATTTCAAGTAGCTGTACATTGCTTGATTGATCTTTGTATCAGCATGAGCCCAATCCTCCAAATGCTTGATATGAGTAACTTTAATAGGTAATCTCCTTTTGACTGAAAGTTCTTTATCTGCTAAAACCACTGATGATTATGGTCTTCATATTTTAATAGCCCTGCCCTAAAACAATAAACCTTTCTGTTCTATATATTTTTCACAGCATGCAATTGCTTGTCGTTTAAAACAGATTCATCATCATTATATCCTGCCCACCACATCTCCCTTTCATCACAGCTGATGATGTTATTTATGGCTTTAATTCGTCTTGTATTTTCTCTGACCAATAAAAATGTGTTAGTAGATACACAAATTTCTGTTCAACGTTTTTCAGTCTACTGGCAATAGGTTTCAGTAGCTTGTTTTTCTGAGTTGCCCATCATCAACCTCCTGAATTAAGTTCACTGACTCATAAGGATCTGCAAACAAGAAGATGAAAATTACTGTTGTAGCCAAAATAATTAACATTAATAAGCCATGGTTTAACAGATGGCTTTAGACATACTGATTGGAATCAGACATTTGAGTTGATGAGTTCTAGCTAAACTTGTGCTTCTTTTCTGTAGGTAGTATGTGTGCATGGCACTTCTTATTAAATGCACTTCTTAGTGCGTTTCTTAGTTTTAAGGTTTTTTCTTCTTTTGGGTTTTTCTTAAACCACAGATTTTTTAAACTTGCAGCTACAAGTATATGATAACTGAGTAGTAATGAATATCAGTTGTTAGTGAATGTATCTTAATAGGAGAATGAATTTTATCGACAGCAAAAGATGAAACAATTCTTCAGCATCTAGAATAACCAAAAGTAATTCAGAATAACAAGAACACACACAATATTGTTTCTGAGCCAGAGGCTATACTTAAATGCATTAAAAACTACTGTGATAGTTACTGAGGAAGCAAAATAAGTTTATCCTTATAAGAGATCTTATTTGGAAGTTGTGTGCATTTCTACAAAAGGTATTTTGCATGTTGTAGTGATGCTGGCAACATTTATGTAAGTTTATGAACACACTAGTCAAGTACCTTTGCTATGATTCTTTGCTCTTTGCCATCATTGTGGCTGAACGATACTTACTGAATTTCATCACTTATGCTGGTCTTGATGGTACAGTCAGAAATGCCTGAATGCACATATATTAGCTGAATACTTGGTAGGTTCACTTTTTTTACAGATCAAATATTCGTATTGAAAAAATGTCAGTAATAAACTGATTTTAGTATACTTTAATTATCATAGTAGAATTAAGTGTCTGTTGAGTAGAAACAGACCATCTTGGTTTTGTTGGTAGAGGCAGATGCAGTTTGATACATCTACAAATTCAGACTAATCATTTGAAATATCTACAAACATCTAATACTGTCACCAAAAGAATGCAAACTTTAGTATGAAACTTCAGAGGGCATGTTTTATTATGAAAAAGATAATATGATGAACCACTGCTGGACAGTCCACCTGAGTTTTGGATATTTAAACTAAGGAATTTTTTTTTTTAATAAAGTTTAGGTATATTTTTATTGTTCTAACTAAATTCTGAAATGCTGTCTTTAGGTAACTTTTTTTTCTGCCTTCCACACTTAATGAATGAACCTATGGTTCATTGGTTCTATGGAGCAAGTCTGAATATCTTAAGTACCTCAGTATTTTTATGATCTGCGTTCTAGTGCAATTTTTAAAATAAACTAAGAATGACAAATGTCCTACCTACTATATTAAATTTTTACCTCATAGAGTCTACTGAATTTTTAAAAAGTCAAATTTAAGGGTATAGTAGTGGTTGGGAAAAAAATACTTTATGGTATATGTAGATATTATTAAGCTTTGGTTTTGCAATAAATTACGGTCTCTAAATAAGAGCCAGTAAAATAATAGGAAAGGATAAAGAGGAAAATTTCTATTGATGTAAGGTGATAAAAGCCCCAGCTCATTAGGTTAGAAAAGCTGCATTTATTTATTTAACTTAAAAAAACTAACCAGTGCATTTAAACTGCCCCATGCTCACTGTGGCACACACAGATACTGGACAGCTTACAAGTGCAAATGCCCTTTTTCCTTTCTTGTTTGTGATCTAGCATTCCTATTTTCTGTTTGTATTTTTAGGAGTAAATTGCCTGAATAAGGTCACTTAAGTAAATTTTTACATGCCTAAAGTCTACACATCATATGTGTTCAGTTCATCTAAGGCTATTTCTGTGGCACTTGCTTCAGTTAGGGTAAAACACTAACCTGAAGGAGAAAGTACCCTTTATTGATCGGGCACTTCGAATGGCATAAAGATAACACTGGAGGCAAGGTGGGCAATCCTTGATGTTTGAGAAACAACTTCCCCCTCTCCCCATCTCTCCCCAGACAGAATTTTGATTCTAAGTAAACATAATAAATATGATACTTCTTAAAACAGCGTGGAAGGGTTGCTCTGTGTCTTCTGCTCCAGCATTCCCCGCCCTGTGCCCTGAGCAGTGTCTCGTGCCCTGTGCTTCCAGAAATGTGGCATGCGCGCTGTCCTTGTTTGCGTTCTCAGTCTGCAGCGGAGCTGTTAATAAAGAGATTGATGATAAAGTTGTTGAGAAGAGACAGTTGGACAGGACTGCTCGCCATGAGTGACAGAGGGCACGCTCTGCCTTCACAGCCGAGAATGCTGCCCCCAGCAGAGAGCCGGCCATGCCTGGACGCTGTGCCAAGCCTGTTCAGCGTGTGGGGAGAGGAGCTGCAGCTTGTACCAAGGATTTCAATTAGATTTTTTTTCTTAAAGTGAGATTTCTCTCATTTAGGTTCAGCACACAATTTTTTAAAAACTTGATGTCCTCTTGAGAATAAACACAATTTCAGCAGTGATATAAAGGCTGACATTTTTGAGAATGATCTCTTAGGCCTTTTAAAATATTTCATTGTGGTCTGGATCAATGAAGTGAAGTGGAGATTCTTAAAATTAACATTTTTTGCTTTTGGGGGGAATAAATGAATTATACATGTACTCAATCTAGATATTAGCTTCCGTAGGAATCTGCCAAGATATCATAAACTTGATTCAACTCATTCACGTGGTTGGAATAAGAGAAGCCCAGGATGATGGATGGAAGCATTCATTGTCTCTGCCACAGTTTATCCTCTGTAAGTTTTATCCCTCTACAATGTAAAAAACAGTGAGACTGATAAAACATTAGATAGTTTAGGCCATCTGCTCACACAGTATATTAGAGTTATTAGTGATTGTTCCTACTGTTTCTAAGCATCACCCAGAACAGTGTGTGGATTTTCTATTCACTAGTGATCACTCTGATCACTAAATGCAGTATCTCAACTGGGAGTATTTTTTTTTTCTTGTAGCATCTAGTCATTGTAGGTAGCGAGATAAGAAGATCCTCACAACCTGAATCACGAAAATGCCTTAAAAAGCAGTTTCAGTGTTTTGCTTTTGAATGTATTTATGGAAAGAAGATCAATCTTTTTGGTCTGATTGCATTTTAAGAGGTGGTAGATCATTTTCTGTGGACAAATTGTACAAATACCAGTATAGACTTTTTCTAGGATGTTTCCCACAGGACATCATTTCACAAATTTTTTTTTAGTAGTTTACTAATGAATTAATAAATTCATTCTTTATGTATTCTTTCTCAAACAACAAAACACTAAGAAAAGAGCTGCTTCTGTTCAATGAGCCTTTGACTTCAATAGGGATGTAATCATATTTATAGTAATTACCGTAAATAAAATGTGTTGAATTAATTCAGTAGCATTTTTCTAGTACTTGGTGTAGGCACAAGAAATTTTTTCCCACTTTTTAAATTTTTCATCTTGGTACTTAAAAAAAGGGGCAAAGTTTGTTTGGGAAAATGCAGACTTAATTTTGGAGAATCTCAAGTCTGTAAATTAATCGACCTAAGAAGACTTTTTTGGTTTGGTTTTCTTTTTTATGTAGGGCTATAAGCTAACTCACACTTGTGTTTATGTTTGTTCTGAAGGTGTAGGAAGTGGTTGATAACCTCAGCAGTGGTTGCCCTGAATAGGAGCTGTGTAGCCAGAAGCACACCAGATGTTCTGTCTTTGCAGATAAAGTCAAAAAGCAAGTTTGATCAAGCACCATTAGGATTTTTTTTTTTTTAATGCTTAAGGAATGCTTTTATGTTTGATTTACTATAAGCTGTATATTTAAAAATGCATGGAAGTCACACTTTGAGTTGTTGCGATCACTGTAGTGTGTTGACTTCCTTTCTGGCCTGTTAGATTTTCAGGGGTAATCTGAGCATTTATTAGGGAAGTAGGCTTCTAGTTTTGTTTAAAATAGAGACGTCTTTAGCTTTTATTATTATTTAGTGTTCCAGTATCACTAACTTTTATTTTCAGCACCCACTGTTATGTGTCAAACTGAAACATGCCTTACCTGACAACATCAAAAACTTCCAAAGAATTGTGGGAATGAATTGTGCATTCTTGTGCATTCCATCAACATCGCGTGTCATCAGCATGTTCTTCAGCTGTTAACACCTCATTTTGATGCTTCCTGTTACAAAATAATTCTAGTGGTTTATTTCATTCAAAATTAAAAGGGACGTGCATATTGTTTTAAAGGTGAAACAATTTTTATGTGTCTCTATAAGAAGTATTATATAATGTGTCAGCAAACACAAATCCCAGCAATAACTCATCACTACGGTAGTTCGAAGCAGTTTGTTTGAAAGGCTGGCTCACAGCAAAGCCAAACCTACATTCTGATCCTGACTTGGGTATGTGTGACCTTGGCAGGGCTTGTGACTTCTTACTTCAACCTTTTTATATAAGAAATGAGAGTAGTGGTTATCAGATGTTTCACAAAGACTGTTAGCATTTGAGAATGTCTGGGAATTTTTGTATAGTAGATACTTTGTTCCATTGGATTCTCTTGTAGGCGTGAATCACACACCACTTGAAACTCAGATGCTAGTTTTCCAATCTTTGTTTTGTAATGGAGATATCATCTTTATATCCTGCTGTAAATTAGTTCTAAGGAGCATGAAGGAGGAAAGGTTCCCGTGAATGCTGTTGGAACAGTCTTCCAGTAGAGGAAAACAACAAAATTGGGCGACTGGGTGCTGTTCTTATTTGAAGACACACTGCATCCTATTTTGCCTTTTCAAAAAAGAATATTTTAATATAAACACACAGACCCACATTTGGTGTTTTTTCCCCCAGGAAAAATAGAGGTTTAGATCCTAAAAGCTCTGTGTCTGTTTGCCATTCTGATCATCAGCTACTACTTAATCCTGTCTTTTCTGTTTGCTTGTATATGGCCTGCAGGCTTTCTAGCTCACTGATACCTTGGTGTGATGCATATTGTGTGTAACTTATCTGAAAATAAATTTTAGCTACTCCCTTTTTCAGCTTCTGACAATACAAACTAAAGATGTTAGATGATTTGATGTTAAAGTTTTCTGGGCGAATTAAGGTGCGGATGAGACCAAATATTGGCTTGACTATACTGACTTTATTTGTAATGATAAGCATGTAGGGAAAAGAGAAAGTGAGAGAGCAAGCAGGAAATGATCACCCATGTGGATCCAACAGTGTCCCACTGGTCCTTCAGTGCCCGGGTCCCCTTTGTGGTGGTGAGTCCAGCCGGGTTCACTCCCTGAGTCACTTTTCTATGGTCCCTCATTAGCACGAGGTGAAGGTAGGGTGGGATCTCGTCATTGCATATGTTCTGGTCTTGGTTTGGTGGTCGTCGGGGGTGTGCTCTGGGGGTCCATACAAGGCAAATGCCCCCAAAGTCAAGTGTCCTGTTTATGACCCCTCCTGTGCAGTTTTCCACTTGCCCTATGACACGAGACAGTGGAAGGTTGCTGTAAAAAGTATCAGGTTTGGTCCTGCCTCTGCAAGGCCAAAACTGAAACTTTGCTTCTTTGTTTCTGCAACAAGCTTCTCCCACAAAGGTCAATGTTTTCTGCAATAACCTTCACCACCAAGCGTTTAAGGCGCATACTCTAAATGTTAGTAATCCTTTCCTTACAGATGTAGATCTGTGGTCTATTTCACCTTATAAACCAAACCAGTGAAGGTGTTGAGGATGTTTTTGGAAGACTGGCTTCTCATGTTCAACTTACAAATTTTTCTAATTGTTCAAGCTCTAGCTGCTTTCATATGGAAGCATCTGTCTGAAAATTGGAGAAGACATTATTGTGTGAGTCTGTTCACGGTTTGCATTTAGGTTCTTCACAACGGTAATTGCAAAGGGTTTTATTTTTTTTAAGGCAAACTTGAAGTGCAGTTTACAAAGGAAATACAAAAAGAACCTACCATTTCTATTTTTCTGTTGATTAAAAAGAAGAAAAACAAAACCCAAACCCCCATGTTTTGTGATGTAGTATGTTAGAGCAGCAGAAGGCATTGCTTTGCTCCACCACTGCGCAGCAGCACTAGCTTGGTTTATATAGAAGTTAGCCTAAGCAGAGTGGAAGTTCAAATTCACCACCTTTTGAGGGTCAGCCTGTGCAACACCATGGAAGAAAATCTGGAAGTAACATAGGGACTCCTCTGTCATTTTGACAGCTAGTTGTAGGCTGGCTGACTCAATCCAGAAACAAGTGTCAGTACTCCTATACTAGCAAATAGGGTGTGCCCTATGGTGATCCATTTTCCCTCAGATCTTCTGAACACATTCCAATTTTTTGTTGCTTGCTTCCAGCACTCTTCTAAGTAGTCCTGGTATTTTGAAATAACTCCTCCTACTTTATTCTACCTGGGGGACTGAACTGAGGCTGCAAAAACTAAACCTAGGGGGGAATTATGTTAATATGTGCTATGCTGAACAATTGGTAATAATGCTTTGCTTGTTATCCACATCTTTTCTCTCATTATCCTAGCCTGTCTCTGTAAGAGTCACCACAGAGTATCCAAAGCTTGGCCACTTTACGTATATTTTTGTGGGAGATGTTAACACTGCACTTGCCCTTCCCACACGAGCACATTCAAAACCTTCGTTTCTGGGAGACGGGTTGCAATTAAAACCTATGAATACAAAAGATGGGCTTGGCTTTGGGGTGGGTGAGAGGGGATATGCCATGAATTGAACATGTCCATCTTCAGCTGGCCTGGTCCTGCCTGGAATAGGACAGTGTTGCAATATCTTAGATCTCTTCTGTGAGCAATTCTAAGCTAGAACTACTTATCACCAGGTTAGGAGAAAAATTATGAAAACAGTGTCATCTAATGGGGTGTCTTGGGGTGACTTTGTCATGTGTATCCCCTACCATTTCTCTATGCCCAAACACAATTCCTGTGCCTTTAAACTGAGCCCAGGAGAGGAGAGAGAAGAGGCCAGATGAACTTTTCAAAGCAGTCTGCCTCAAGGTCGCTCTGCTCTGCGTTCAGCTGTGTGGGGAGAAGAGGGGAGGAAGCACCCTGCCTGCTTTTTCCAGCCAGCTTTTCGGCTCTTTTTCCTCAGAGAGAGACGGAGAGTAAAACTTGGTTTTGTTTCCTTCTCCTTTGGACTTGCTCAGATCACTGGAGCGTCTGAACTCCACCGGGGGACCCTCCCCCGGCCTGGAGTGGGGCACCCACCTCGACCCAGCTCCAAGGAAGAGGAGAGAGAGACCACCCTGCAGGAGGACTCTGAAATCTTCCAGGTTTCCTCTCCACAGCGAGAGAGATTTTGTTTTTTGGCATTGTTGTTATTTTCCTGTGTGTTTGTTAAATAAATAGTTCTTTTTTTTTTCCCCTTTCACATTCCTCTGGGGAATATTTTTTCTTTCCCGAACCTGGTGGGGGAGGGGCGGCAGTGCCCTGCCTTCCTTTGAGGAGACGTCCTTTTGGACATTTTCCTTGAGATTGGCCCAAACCGGGACATGGGGTTGCAGTCAGCTGAGGAATAGAGTTTACTTGGGATCTTGGATTTATTTCTAAATCCTTAGGGAAGAGGTTAATAGCAGTGACCTAGATGCTATAGCATTAGGATCCTTGGGGAAAGGGGAGTTTCTTATTTATTTAAGCACTGGTTATATGCCTGCAGATATTAAATTCAAGCTCTTCTTCATAAAACAGTAAAAGGAAGATGCTTCTCAGTGTCCATTGATCAAAAAATTACAGTATATAAAAATATTAAACTCCATGTATGTGCTGCTAACTGCCACTGGGAGTTTTTCTATAGAGCATAGAAACACTCTGGAGAAAGGACTTTTGTGTTGGAGTTGAAATATAATATATGTCTTCCCAAGCGTTCTTTTACAGCTTTCTAACTGTTTTCAGATCTACGAACTGTGGTGGCTGGTTCTGTATGCAGTGGAACATGCATGAGACTTTATTTAAACAGCCGTGTATATTCCACTGATAAACTAGAAACTAAAATATGGAGAATACTGATAGGAGAAGCCGTTTGTCCAACTGACTCTCTTGGCACCTGTCCATTTTTTTCTCATTGACTTTAAAATATTTTGGACCTTTCATCTGATGATCTCAAAGCTTTTTGCAAACATTAATTAAGCCTGTTGATGCCCCTGTGAGCTAAGTAAATACAAAAGGTGTGGTTTAGATGGGTAAATGAAGATACAGAGTAGTTGTTTTGTGCAAGGTCGCCTGCTAATTCAGCAGTGGAGCTAAGGGGTAGAAGACTGGCTGCCTGACTCCCCTTTGCAATTGCTAGGGTTAAATCAGATTCTCACAGATAAATGAAAACAACCAGACTTTCACACGGGGAAGGACTGATACAGCACCCTAATTGCAATTTGTATTCTGACAATGACTAGAGCTTTTCTACAATACTAAATTGTTCGTCGTCTTTGCAAAAACAATTATCTGCCTTGTGCTAGCCCAGTGAAAGAATTAAATAGTAATAAAAAAAAAAGTCATGACTCAAAACTGTAGTTCTCTGTGTTTAATATTTCCTGTTTTTACCTAATATCTCTTAAGGCATGTAAAACATGTCTCTTCATGACTTGTTTATCTGCATCCAAGAAGATGCTATTCAATCCTTTAAAAACATTACGTATCAAGAATGGGACTAGCAGGAATATGAAAGAGGGATGAGGAAATAAACAAAAATGGAGATAGATCTCAGAGGACCTTAAGCTTAGTACTTGCAATGAGTTTGTTTCTCATCAGAACTTTATTGGAACTACCTTGTCACCTGAATACAGAAAGCACGTACTGACTTTTGCTGCTAGTTTGAAAAATGCAGAAATCTGACTTGCAGTTTAAAGTATGTGGAAAGAGTGTATGTACAAAATAGTACATCACGTGAGAGCATTACCTTCACCCAGGACACTGCTCTTGCCTTGAGCAGGGTGACTTTATTTCTCATAGTTCTTTCAGTGCATGAAATGTCCTTTTGGGATGTGTCAGACTTGTAGGCTCTGGTTTGATTCTTCTTGCTACTAGAAGAATAGTTAATGCTGCTTTTTAATTCAGTGATAACTTAATTCATCAATAAATTTTTGCTTTCTGCATCAATAAGAACAAGTGAACAGCATCCTAACTCTGCTGCTGTGTTTCTGAAGAGATTGTTGCAGATGCTGTGCTGCTGAACTCGCACCTTGCAGTGCAGACTGCAGAGGGAGATCTCCAAGCAGTTACAAATTAGCTTCTGCAGGTAGATTCATACTTTGTATGCAGTGTACTGGTCCAGGAATAAACACCTCCAGTTGTTCTGATACTTGCTGAAAATGGCAAAGCATTGGCTACAAGCATTTTGTAGGCTGCTATGGGGCCTTGGGAGACAAAGGTAAATGTGTGAACACAGCTCAATTTAACAAGTTTTGTTCTCCAGTCAGTGATTCTCTTGCTTTTTGGTTCTGCCTATTCTTGATGCAGGAATAGGGACGTAGCTTAAATCTGGAGTTGGGAAGTGGAAGAAAGACTATTACTTCTTGAAGAACTGACCACAGACATAGTTCTATCTTCATATAATTTTCTTGAAGGTTTGGTTAGGGAATTTGATGTAATATTATACACGCGCTTGTTTTATTATCACTGCACTGTGTTTGTTGTTACTTTTCAGTTTCTTTTTACACTTGGCAAAATACATTGTGAAACATAGCCATTTCTGGTCTGGCAATCAAACAGTGTATCAAGTGCAGTGCAGTAATGATGGAAAGCTATTAGGTCAATAACATCCTGTGCAAACTCAGACTGATTTGACCTTAGATCTCTTGCTTAACTCAGAAGTGCACACCAAAATTATTCTGGTGGACTTTGTTAAGTCAGGAAAAAGAATTAATCCAAATCAGAGCCAGAAAGCACATGGTAGGAATAATTTTGCAGAGTATAGTAAAAGGAATAAAGATTTTAATGTATTTTTGACCAACTCCAGTTTGTAAGCTAGAATTGAATATCTTTTTTTTTTTAACATGACCATATAATGAGTATACATCAGTCTAATTTTCAAAATAGATTTGAAGTTCTAATTATCTGCGCAAATGTCTGTGAAATTTATCTAATGTTTGTTGTCTCATTTAGAAACACTTTTTTTTTCTTAAGTACATGTTTAATCAACTGTACATTAAAGAAAAATCTCTATCAAGCTGTCTCATGTATGTTTTTCTGATTTAGGGGGAAAAATCCTGAGAGATGAGTTTTACATCATGATCTGAAATTCAAAGCACACAGATCCTGTCAGATCTGGATGGCAGACAAAGCAACTTCTTAAGATGAGGAGTAGTTTCAATAGGCTTCCTTCTAAACCACTGAGACATGATACATCTATTTGAAAAGAAAGAAATGCCAACACCTACTACTGGCCAGGATAACTTTTGTTAGCTTGACGAATGCTCTGGCACCTACTGAGCCTGAGCCTTGAGAACCACTGGAATGGGAAGGTGTTTGGCTACCGTGTCTGCAGCAATGCTGCAAGGGCTGGATGATGCAGATAAGATACTGGACTTAGACAGTGGAGAGGACCAGGATGCAGCACATCTGAGAGCTCCTAGACTTGTTTGTGAGAGCTCCCTGCAGTCAGTGCTGCTGTGTGCTCCCTCCTTCAGTCCATTGCATCTCATTAGCAGTCTCTTTCCGTGGAGTGTAAGAAACTCCTTTTGACCGGGGCATGTTGTTTACTTCCAAACCTGTGTACAGCTGGCATAAATCCCTCCAGGCTGTGGTCAGAGCTGGAAGCTGGCCATTAATACAGGCTGCTTCTTTGTCATGATATAGACTTAAAGAAAAGAAAGCAGGTGCCCTCCTGGCATTTTATAAAGAGTCATTCATGAATATAAGATACTGCATTTTGCATATTAGTGTGAGTGCCAATATAAACCCAGCTGTGTGCAAAATAAAGTGAAATATGTATTTCCAAAACTAGGCCACAGCTTTTCTATGGCGCAATCTGAAAGCATTTGAATCAACTTTGCATATGCATAGCCTTTTCTTTTAAAATTATATTTTTCCTTGGTTTTTTCCCCTGTTTTTTTCCCCCCCTCTCTTTTCTTTCTTGTTTGCTTTCTTTTTTTTTTTTTTCTTTTTTAAAATGTGGTGATTTTGTAACACTTCTCCCAAGGTAATAAGACAATAACATGAACAAACGCGGAGGCAAACATAGGCAGATGCCACAAAATGCATCTTGAATGTGCACCTCTGTGGCAACTTTCCATCCATTTCTCTGGTTCCAAACCAGAACTCTCTTCTTGTACTGACGTGGGATTCTGTTCTTCCAGGTGCAACTTCTTCTGAGAAGAGAGTCAACCATTTTGCTTAGCATTTTGTTATACTTTAGACCAAACTCTGCAAACCTAAAAGTTCTTGTGCTCCTTTTCAGTCCCAAAGGTTGAAAAAGTGGATTTTTAAGGTCCCTTGTATACAACTGGTGCTGGGCACTCTTCATGGTGAAGGAAGGAGAAATAAGAGGGGATAAGGGAGTGCAGGGAAAGTAGAAGATAACCCTCTGGACTGTGGTGGAGTTATCCACCATAGCACATATCCAATAGGCAGAAAACATCAGGAGTCATCTCTTTTGTGGGCCAGAGTGTAACTTGCCCCTTCTTGTTTCCTGTGTATTTTCTTGCTTTTGTTGCCTTCACAGATAGTGAACTATTTTAAAAAACCCTTGTGTGGAATAAAATTGACATGTCCAGGATTTTTTGGGTCAGGAAGTTACTAAATTAGGGGTGTCGGGGACATCAGAAGTATAAATGGGCATTCTTCCCTTTTGTCCAAAGCATACTGTGCCTTCCCCTCTGCACAAGTCCAGGAGCAGGAGGGGGTATTGCTGAGGAGTTGATGGGCCAGGCTGGAGTGTCTGGCTCTGAATGAAGGTGAAAATGCTGTAGTTTCATCAGTGAAGGTATCAAGGTGCTGTATCAGCCTGTGTCCCAGGGTCACAGAGGGGACTGGTGATGCAGCAGGAACCACAAGCTGTAATCCAGGTGCTGTAATGCAAACGGCAGACGACACCTTTTTTTTTTTTTTGTGTGCACTTCTCTTAAATCCCATAATGGATCCATCTGCATTCATACGCAGTTAAAAAGTCTGATCTGATGACAACTCATTTCTCTGCAGCAAATTGTGACTGACAGAGTGTGGTGCTAACAAAACGAGAGGCATTTAAAACTGGGTGTATGCACTTGTGAAATGAAGATGTGGAGGTTCAAGATGCCCTGATAGGAGAAATTAATCTATGTCTGATTGATTTTGATCTATGGTTAGCCATGTTTTGTTTCAGGAGGATTCTTTGGTTTTTTGCTAACAGGCACTTGGCTTTAACAATATTCTTTCACTCTTTGGTTCTGGTAGATTTAATAGCATAGTTGCTAAATTGAGTTTAGATAGCTTATCCCATATATATTTAGAGATAAGTTCATTTAGGGATTAGGGAATGCTTCTTGTATATGCACCATTAAGCATAGCACATCTGGTACTGAACTAGCAATCAGCAGAATATTGACAAAAGTTATAAAGAAATCTTTTTATTCAAGTGAGCACATGTTTGTATCTGAGGTCTAAAAGCTTACATGACAAAAGAAGTATCTCCAAGAGTTGTAAATTAAAACCAAATTCATACTGTGCTTGTGTGAAATACCAGAACTGATCTTGGTTAGAAACTGTTGTAGTGGGTCAAAAGATTTGGTGAAATGAAAAATCATCTTACAGCAAAAAAGATATTATAGTTGTAGTTTCTGCTTTTAAGAGAGAAAGAGGAGCTTGTTTTCTAGTATATTGAAGGAAGCTGAAGAAGCAGTAAATTGTGAGAATAGTGAAAAGGAAAAAATTAAATACAGACCTTTACATATAATTTGTTTTAACTGAAGAGTCAGGCCTCTAAAAGTAGCCTTCAGAGCAGCAATTAGAGTACAGCATTGTTTCTCTTAAAGCAAACAGACGAACAGAACAAAACAAAATGCTTTAAATAGTGGTGAAACTGTGAAAACTCCTGGATTATCTGGGAGTGAAGAGAGACAGATTGACCACATTACAGATGCTCACCAGCTGGTATCCAGAACCAAGGAGGGAGCAGTGACGACAAAGGGGATGCATCCAAATTGCCAGGTTATCTGGTCTTTATTCATACCAAATGTAATGCTTTATATTGCAATTAGCAGAAAAGTGATTAAATCTTTGAAACACGGAGATAAGCCTTTCAGACATGCAGGTGGTTCTTCTGAAACGCCTGTTTGTGGAGGAGAGATCTCTGCGTGTGTATGTATGCATGGAGAGCTCTACTCCCACCAAGCAGCTCAAGGAAGAATTTGTGGGCTATTTATATACTTGATGGCAGGCTGCTTGCTTTCGAAGTGGAAAAGCTGATTCATGCTGGTGTGGAAGCTGATTGTGCTGCCAGTGGGAGAGGCAAATTCGAGGTACACGAGGATAATTAAGCAGGAGATGTGTACGGTTCAGAACCAGGGCTCTGTTTCTCTAAGGGAGATGTTTGTGTCAGTGTGTGAGGCTCAACTGCAGGTGTCACTGTTAGACCTCAAATAATGGGCTGCTCGGCGGCTGCGGCTGCAGTCACAATAGACTCTTTTTTCTTACCAAAGTCACACTTGTGATAGTAATGTAAAATCTAGAAAATGTGTAGTGAGGTGTGATCGGCTCCGGCTCTGTGTGGGTGTCTGTGTGTGCCCGTGTGCTGCCGTACGCACTGAGGGGTACCCGCACACTTACAGTGGGAGGGCAGCTCTGCCCCCGGACACCCCACCAGCAGCTGTCTCAGCAGCAACGAGCTCAAACACCTCTACAAATTACACTTACAACTTTTATTCCGAATGTTTTGAAATCCTTCCATGCTTTAGAATGGATATTTAACTTCTCTGACCCTTAGCAAAGCGATGATGAAATCTTTAATATAGCCAGCAGCTGAAATTGTTTACTGTGATTTGCAGCAGCTCAGTAATTCCGTTCTCTGCAAATGAATTTGCTTGGACTTCTTTGTGATTGTTTGTTTGTTTGTTTGTTTTTTTTTGTTTTTTGTTTTGTTTTTGAGTGAACAGGCCTAATTCTTCCATCATTTTTATTCAGATAATTAATAAAGTGCTTCAAGTTTACTCTCTCTTTTTAAATTATTTTTCCTTCTTTTTCCTTCACTCTTCTTTGAAGAAAAAAAAGAGGGAAAGAGAAAGAACTGAAGAAAGGGAGTTAAAAACTCTTAGAAAACTCTTCTTTGGTGCCTAATTTGAAACTACTGTATATTTTAGAAAGCAGCAAAAAACCCACAACAATTCTGAGTGTATTTTGGAGTAGCTTCTCGATAGCTTTTTAAACGAAATTTTAAGAGAAATGCAATATTCTCATTAAGTACCAATCTCCAGAGCCTGTTCTTCCCCACCTGGATACCATGCCTTCAACACTGGTAGTCTGGTGCATGACACTGATTGCTCCCTGTATTAACATTTACAATGTTTTGTTGTTTCTTTCTTGGCGGTAGCTTTCCTGAAGTATTTATGCAATTTATGAAATATATCCCTTGTCTAGATCACTTTATTTCTATTACCTTATTCCTAATTTTCACTTTTTAAAATGTTGTGTTACACACCTATGTGGAATTTTTTTTTTTGGTTTCTTCTCGAATCCTGCCAAAATCTTTTGCTAAAGCAAACGTATTTGTGAGACTGAAAAATACTCCTTCCTCAAAGCAGACAATGGAGTTTTTCACTCGCACAAATAAATGTATATATCACAGAGTAAGCTCACTCTAATTGAATCCTGACCATTCTGGAAGGATTTAGCCCTCCCTTTTTAATTTTTCTCTAAACAAAACCTAGAAATGAGAAAATATTTTGAGGTGAGCAGGAAAGGGAGGGGGAATAGAAAAATAAAGCAAATAAATTTTTGAATAAGAATGACCCATGTACTGTGACCAGAGGGCAAATGCAAATGTCTGTTTTCAAACACAGACTCGTGCATTCTTATTAGGGGTTCGTGACTGTGCCTCCAAGCACATCATTACATATTCATAAGTGTGAGGAAAATAGACTCCTTCCACATTCAGGTGTGTTCAACTAAATGCTACCCCTTTAATCTTAAAGAACAGCTCATTTGGTCTATTTTCTTCAGTTCACAAAGTGTTAAGGGAATATGAGATAAAAGATGCACACACACAAAAAGAAAAAGAAGCAGCAATATTCCACAAAGATCTTTTTAGTGTCAACTTAAATGCACACAAATAGCAGATGATGATCTCTTTTATTGGACTAACATTTATCCACTAATATCCACACACTTTTAAAACCATTGAGACCTCCTCTTCAGGTGTTCATTTGAATAGAAATAGCTGAATGAGTGTTTTTATAATTGATCCCCTGAGTACTGAATGTCTAGTGCTGCATAACCAACATTTTCCCATTGCTGATTTTTTTTTTTTCCAAATTGCTACTCTGCAAAATTAGGATTTTGTATAGTTTTGATAAGAAAATTAACCTTCCAAATGCCAGATCCCCTTAATGTTACTTAGGAACTGATGCTAAGGTACAGTTGGAATGCTTGTTCTCAAATGGATTTTTTTATGTATGTGAAGAAAAAAAAAATCGTTTTTTATTCCATGAAATTACACAGGAACTAGAGGTCTCCCCCCTAAAAGTAGTTTGAAAGTTGTTTGTTTGGGTTTGGTTTCTTATCACTTTCCCCTAGATTAGCAGTTGTCATCTTTACACCGTGCTTAATGAAATGCCTTTGCTTTCAACAGCAACACAGAAACTTCGTAGTACTTCATTGCTATTGTTTCACTTTTACACTGAATGGAAAGTCTGATTTATTTTTAACTTTTTATTTTTTAAAGTCACTTTAGATTTTTCTTGCAACATATATTGAGTGTCCTAAGAATGACATTTTCCAGAGACAGTGTAATTTTTTTCTTTTTTTTTTCTTTTTTTTCTCTAATGCTTGCGATTTTGAACATGGATCTTAAAAACACTGATCTTGTTGTAAAGAAAGAGAGCAGCTGAAGTCTAACAGCATGCATTACAGGTGGCTGTTCCTTCAGTAGCCCCTTGAAGGAAATAGAATTCCTAATTGATACGAAGTCGTTTTGTAGCAGCAACACCTGAAGAGTAAAGAGAAAGGGAAGAAGATATGATAATGACTGTGTGATAAAACCAGTTAGCATTTGTGTGCTGTAGTAAAACACTCACGAGTATAAAGAAAATAGTAGCTAGCCACTAGAGATATCCACTTATGTTCATGATACAACCACTACAAACTCTGGTTCTATCAAACTAGCATCAAGCACAAGATCCATCTTTAATTAATTTAATCCTATAGAGCTGTGACTCATTTTATTTGTGACTGTGCAGAGAGAAATTACTTTCCATACTTGCCTTGAACTTCAACCTTATCCTTCTCTATCAGTCATATTGAATAACACAAAAGCATATGCTCTGAAATTCATGTCCTGGTTTGGTTTTTTTTTTCCTCCAAAGATTATTCAGATCTTTCTACATGCGGCTTACTCAATAAAAAGCACAGAAAATGCCTCCCCCCATTTCTCCGTCTTTAGGAGAAAGAGTGTTTTCTGATGCAGGGCAAAAGAGTTTATTAAATGAAGAGTCTTTTTCATAATGAGTTAGAAACATGGAAATTCTAGAATAAGGCAGAAAGATTTCTTTCCTATGCTTGGTTCAGGAATGAACAAACCATGTCCCACAGAGGGCCAATGCACACAGGACAGTGTATTTTCCCTTTTTTCTCCCCCCTTTAAAAGCGTGCTTTGTGGAAATTACATATTCTGCGAGTGTTGCTGCTACACAGCTCCTTGCTGTAGTAGTAACCTATTCCAGCTGCTCTGCAGGTGTCATGGCACAGCAAGGATACAACTGTGCACACTGCTGGCATCAGCCCTGTAGTGAGGGTGCCAAAGTGTTCCTCATGATGGATTCACTTCCAAAGTTGGGCTCTTGCAAGGAAAACCACAAACGTTCTTTTAAGCATTTTTTATCTTTCAAAGAAACAAGGGCAGAACAATGACCCCCCCACCCCGGGAGAAGCAGACAGTGGTGAGAGTTCCACGAACCTTTAAAACAGCACAATTTCGAGGGCAGGAGTGCTGCTTCTCACCCTGGGTGACCAGACTCGGTGTGAAGTTGCGGTATTTCTGCACAAGTCATGTGTCAAGGTTTGTAACATCTCTGACACAGCCATGAAAACACATGGATTGAAAAAACACTGTGGACATTTTGGTGGCACTTTTAAGATGCAAAAGGCTCCAGCTTTCATGGAGGCCTCTAATTGCTGACCCCAACGGTGATTCTTTCGTTTACAGAAAGGCAGGAGAGGAAGTTCCTCCCCTGCCACTTCAAAACAAAACAAAATCTCACTTTTTCCTTCAAAAAATATACGGACAGCTAAAGGAGTGCAAGAGCTAAATTCTAAGATCTAAAGGAAAAAATTGCTGGGGTTCCCTTTACCAGCAGGCTGCTGCAAGGCTCTATGTACCTTTGGTCCAAAGCAGGCCTTTTCCTTTGGGTTGCATCCCAGGGAAAGGTTTGCTTTCTTACAAATTCTTAGGTGAACCCTGTGTGCATGAAGTAAAGTGACAAGAAATAAGTTTTGCATGCCTATTAAATATGCATAAGATTTTTTCTGCAGAAAAAAGTGCAAATTTTTTTTTCATTTTTTGTTAACCATATTGTCATAAAAAAAAAGTATATATAAGGCTTGAGCTAGGTTTAAAATGGGAAATGTATAAAAAGGATGTGGAAAAATCCAGTCCTGATGCCTATGTGAAGTATAACCTGCAGTCTCCCAGGTCTCTCCTCCCCTAACTATCTCCATAAGTAATTGTGGAATTCCTCCTCACAGCCACACTGTTTTCCTGCTTTGGTAGAAAATCTTAAGGAATCACACAGTTTGTTTTGACCTACAGACTAAACACTGCCAAGCTTTGTAGAGAGCTGCTATTATCTAGTTAGATTTCCTCTTATCCTTGTGGTCATTTGTCAGTCTTTAAGCTCTCTGGTTTGTTCATAACAGAAATCGTGGCCTCAGCAAATACCCATTTGTAAGTCTGAGAATCTCTGTGTTTTAAAACAATATAACTGGTAATTTGTAGGCACACAAGAACACTGTAGTAACACATCAAGTTAAACGTCAAGTTAGATTTGGATCTATATCCAGGTTACTGACAGGAAAGTACAGAGAAATAATAGGGACAACGTCTTCTAATTGGCCAAACAATTTTGTGATTGTTTTTTCTTTTTTTTTTAACTGCCAAAATTGGGCAGATCTCAGGCAAAATTTCTATGCATTGCCCATTTTTGTTACTTTCAACTGAATCTGTGCATGCTGTGACTTCTAAAACACAAGGCCCTCAGTGCAAGACACAAAAATCAAGACAAATCTCAAACGATTTGATCCAGGGCTCTTCCAATCTTGCCCACACAAACTCCTACCTTCTTTGGGAGATTACTATTATGCCTGCTTCCTATTTTTTTCCCTTCAATATTTCTGTTTTCTCTCACACAGAAGAGGAGAGAATAAGAGAATTAAATGTCAAGAATTATCTCATTTTAATATGTGGGATTTCTGTGATCGGAGCCTGCTGCCAGCCTGCCATTCAGCACAGCCAAGTTCCTGTGTTTTATCACTAGCTTTATCAACAAGGCCTTTGCTAATTCTTCAGCGTCTACAAACACAGTCCTTGTTATTATTTTTCCTACTCAAATTCAGTCCAATAGCTCAGCTCCAGCACGAAATAGTACTGCTTTGGTGTTAGGTTTCAAGGTTTCAGAGTCTTGTTGCCCTTTGCCATTCTTGGCTTGCATTAACTCATTCTGCAGCCTTTTGACTCGTCTTATTTTCTTTTTATTAATTTTACTTCACTGACTGAGTGCTGCCTCGTCTTTTGTGCCTTTTACTCTGGTGTGGAATAAAGGATGGATCTCCTATATGAATATTTCCTGTGCCAGGCCACCTTCCTCTGGTAATGGAATTGCCCCTTGCTGTGACTGAACAAGGGAGTTATTTTCCATCCTCCTCCCCTTTACAAAGTCACTTCTAGCTCTTAATTCCACCTTCCTCTGCTTCTGTTGTGGATTTATCTTTCTTATGGTCTAATAATAATAATACTTACCTGCCTCTCAGGGGTGTTGTGAAGATTAATTAGTTAATGAGCTCTAAAGATGAAAAGTGCTGCATCATTGCTAAATATTATTGTTGTTCTTATCCTGTACAGATTGAACTCATCAATATTGGTATTTCAATTATAAATCTCACCCTACCATTTTTCAATTAGTTTGACTAGATCATGTTATCCATCACTCACTCTACCCTCTTGTTCCTCTGGCTTATTTCTACCTTCCTGCTTTTGAGAATAAACACATAAACACCATATATTCCTGTAAATAAAGGATTCACTTTTTGTTTCAGAATGCTTCCATCTTTTTTAATATTAAAATTTAGAGCCCACAGCAGTCACTGAGCAAGGTGATAGTTCCTGCTCCTTTACCTGAAGTAAAATGTTCTTTAAAGTCTGTGGCATTAGCAGAACCCTCAGCAGAAGTCACCTGACCACCTGGCCTCCAACACCTCTCTCCTGTTGGATCACCATCATGAACTATATTTTTTGCCTTCTTTTAGCAGTTATCTTTGAATCCATGAAACCTTCCTTTGCTTCTATGGATGGCAGTGGATTTGCTGAGTGAAACGAGAAGTAGGAATTCCCCAGAACTTTTCAGCTCATCCAGAAACTCTTCCTGCAGTGCTGCTATCATGCAAGTCAGGAAGTACCATGACTTGCTATTCCTTCCAACTATGAATAGAAGATGTGCCTGACTGTACTCTTTGAGCAGAGTCTCCAGTCAGCCCCATTGGTTTTTTTCTTATTTATCTTTTCCCCTTTCAGCCATGGTTCTCATTCTGGTTTTGGATGCTTCTCAGTCTCGTATTCTCTAGAATGTACTGGGAACATATCTTAGGAATGTAAATTTGTCTGTGACTCTGTGTCACCTACTCCATCATTTCATCTGTTCCTGTCTCTTAATCTACACTATCCTGTTGCAGAAAACATGATGACTCTTGAATAAAAAATGATCCTTAATCCTAACTCCTACAAGTTCCCTGGGTACATGTAGCAGAACCCTTAAAGTGAGGGCTGCTGTGCCATAAGCATGACAGGGAGGCCAGTGATGCTCTGGTTTGGGCTCGGGGTTTCCCTTTGCTGTGGTGTGTAGCTTGTGGTGCAGCAGGCAAGGATTGCTTGGGAGCATCTCCAAGATTTTAATTTCTGTGATGAGGCAAGTCTGCAACTCCCTTGAAAAAGCAAAATTATGCCCATTACCCTGAATACACGTGGGAGGGGACAAAAATTTGGAACAGAGGCAAGTTGCCTATTTACATCCCAGGCAAGTGCCCTCAGCCCCAGACTAGTCAGGCTCAGCTGCCCTCCCTTGCTCTCCTCGGAGCTGTTCCACTTTGTACAAATAATTAAATAGCCATTGGGCCTGGGAGAGGGAGGCATCTACAACACCTCTTGCAGGAAGGGAAGGACATGATCAGCCCAAACTGCTGGCAAAAGAGCTTCTAAACTCATCAAACTATCAAACTCTGCCAGATGTCTTAACTCTCCTGTCTCATGGCTAGACCTTGGGAAGCATAATCTTCGTTTGGAGAGGCATTGTCAGATCAAGTAGAAATAATGCTGGTTGAGCTTAAACAACAACCATATTTGATATTTTCTGCTGATTGAGCTGTCCAGTTGACTGGAAAGGGCTGACAGCAGAGAGAGCCCTGGTCTGAGCAGAGCAGCTCCCAGGCCAGCTGGCGAGGGAATGGGTCTGCGCCAGGTAATTATTGCCTAGTGCAGAGGTCGAAAGCCTCAGAGAGGCTGATGTACTAATGAAACACAAATGGGACATCTGTGTTCAGGAGTTCAGCAAAGCACAGAAAACAAAGCTTTGCCAGGGATATCTGTACTACTGAAAGCAAACTCACTTTCTGGATCTAAGGGAAACCCACTAAAGAGTAGAGGCATAAGAAAACCTTTTGCATTGGACTTCTTTTTGTTTGCTCAACAGCTCAAAGGTTTCTAATGATTGCTCTGGACACTACAACATTGCAGAGGGGAAGTGGAGGCACTGAATAGTGTGATGCCAGATCACATGTGGATATGAAGGAGGGATGAGAGGAGTAGTAAAATAAAAGTTGAGGTAAATGAGGTTACTGGGAGCCTTTGGTGACATGAAAGAATAGCAGGGTACTGTGTGTGTGTTGTTACTTCTAACTGGCTGTAGTTACAGATGCAAATGTCAGCATATGAATTCAGGGTCTGTCTTTTGGGCCTCACATAGCCATGTCCTTAGAACTGAGTTTCAAAAGTTTCTCTTTTTAACACTGGGAAAAAGTGGACATATTAGATAATAGACACACATATATACATTTATAAAAGTAGGAGAGTATTTTCTTCAAAATAACCACAAGAAGGCTCAGGGCACTGACATTTCTGAAATAACACTGTCATAGCCATGTTTAAGTGGAGATTTAGAGTGTATATCAGGTAAAAGAATTTTGACTGCACATCAAGAACAGCCTCTCAGACTGGCCACGACTAATTTGAGGAGTTCCTTACAGCCTCCCCTTCAATTTAATAGGGGATGTTTGTTGCCCATTCTGGAGGTGCAAAACAATTGAGTGAAGTAGGAGAGACTGAGAGGTATGGAGCTGAAATTCCCTTTTTTTGACTGGCAAACAAAGTGTAATTATGATATCCTTCATGTCTCTGCAAGCTTCACCAAAGCTGGGCGTGGTGAAATGAGGTGTGCTGAGGTCTGTGCAGGCACATCTGTGGCCTTGGTGCAGCCAAAGGCATGCAGGAACTTATCGGGCTACTCCCAGCAGTGCACAGACTGGGTGGGAAGCACCAGAGCCAAGGGCAGGTCTGTGCTGGACACCATGAAACTTGAGAGGCAAAAAGCCCCAGGTGCTGCTCAGCTTCCAGGAAGGGAACCACCTGGGCATCAGAACTAGTCCCCATATGAGCAGCTGGTCAGCAGGGAGGGAAAACCAGGCTTGTCCTTGCCCTTTCCCTTTGCTGCTCTGTTCCACTACATCAGCAGTAGGAAGGCAAAAGTTTAGCTTAGCTGGAGTTGCTACACCCAGGTCTCTCCTAGCCACAGAGGGCCTTGCTGTGTCCCCTTCCCAAAGTTATTGAGGTGCAGTCAGAGCAGCAGGACTTGGAGTCAGGTGTTCTTCTCTGCAGAGAAAAACAGAGTGTTTCTGATTTTTGAGAGAGGCTTAGTAAGCCCGCAGGTTGTCCCTGTGAAGGTGAGTGCAGCACTTTACTAATATTTCACTGCAGTGTCAGTGCTGGGTCTGATACAAGATGACTCTAGGACCTCCTGGCTTGGAGGTGAGTGTGTGAATGCTGGCACAGAGGTCCTGGCTATGAAATGTCATGAATGAACTTTGCTTAAAAGCGATCTCTAAAAATAAATAACAGCTAGAGTAGGATAGGGGTTTCTTTTACACCTTCTGTGTTATTGGCTCTAACACTTTTATTTTGGCCATAAACTATTTGATGACTCATTTTAGAATTAATGCCTCCAAATATGAAGAATATATGCATATTTCTACCATTATATAAAGATGATAATCAACAATGGCAGGGTTAGAGCATTTGTGGCACAGAAAAATCTGAGCTGTAACTGGCTGGTGCTGTGGCAGCTCAAGTTGTGACCTGATCAAATCCCTGTGGCAAGACAAAAGGAGGCTCCCAGGACAATATGCACTGGCTTTGGTGCTTAACAAGGGCACTCTTCCCATTCAGAAGCTTCTAATTCTCCCTCATGGCAGAAAGGACTCAGTGGCTGGCATCTGTGTGAGGTGCAGCCAGGGTCTTTGGCACTGACAGCTTGTGGTATTACTTGTAAGAACAGGGACTTTTGCTGCGTCCTCCTCCTGGCCACCGATTCAGGTAACCATGTTGAGCATACACAAAACACACTCCTGTTTTCCTACCTGCATGCAGTATTCCTTGTGTTCTGAGGCACGCTGCTGTATCATGTTGCTTTGCCTTGTTTGGACATTGATCTTCACTGGCACTAACGACTTCATTTCAGTGATGGATGAATTGCGAGTGTTTAAAATTGAACTTCAGTTTACTGAACATGGTTTGGCTAAAGACACAATTTTTATGTCATCTGTTATTGTAAGAAAATCTACCAACCTACATTTGAACAATGTAATGGGGCGCATAACACAGCACTGTGTTGTTCTGCCACCACTTTTAAGCCCTGCTTGGATTCTTTTCCCATGATTTCAATATTAGTAGTTATCACTTACACTTAGTGATGTGCTTTGATCAGCCTGCTTCTTGCACACTGTGAGTGCTGGCTGCTACAGCGAGCTCTTAGTTACTACCTTTATGTCTGTTTGCCGACAGGTCTGACTTGTTTGGAGAGGCAGCTGGATAGCAATGAGTCAGTGGCTACTGGATCTACTGGGACCTTATCCTAGTGAACACTGGATTAATTGTTAAATCTGAGAAAAAAGCATTTGGGGAGGTGGAAACTCATTTTTGTTGAAGAGAAGCAGCTTTTTGTTGCTTCTGGCTCTAGAGTGAACTTGGAGGAGTAAATGAATGAAATATACTTGGTTATTGCTGTGATTAAATCTTAACCCACTTGTTTGAACTACCTGTGTAGAAAAGCAGCACTCTCTTTTTAGACTTGTCCTAGTTTTGGAAAAGCATGCCTGCCCTTCGTGGTAGTAGGAAAGACAAATTTAGGGGAGCCCTGAGTGATAAATCCCCAGGAAGGGGGAGGAACAACAGTGCAACATTGTGCAACACAGCTCAGGAACCAGATATCACTGGAAACAAAACCAAATTCATCTAGATAAAGATAAAAAAATCAGCGTAGCTAGGAAAGAAGACCACACGGTCTTTAGTTTCACTACTATATTAGTAGAACAAAAGGTGGGAAGCTGGAAACAAGCTGGGTTCATCTTCCTTAGCAATACGTAGAAATGCTATCCTGTAGCACAAGAAATGATACTGGATCATTTTCTTCATTCAGATAGTGCTCCTCATGTCCTGCCTTCTCACTGATGAAGTTGGCTTCTGGTTACTCAACTTTAAATCAAATTCCAGACAGAGCCAGTGCAGTCTGTGCCACCACGCACACAAACAGCTACTATCTACGTATTAATTGCTCCCTGTTAAGATTTCTGGGGCTTAGTGGACACAAACGAAAGGGGAGCAAGGTGCCCTGTAGTGAGGGACTGTGCTGGTCATTTGGCCAAGACAGAGACTAGTTGGACACAGCCAGGTGAATTAGCCAGGTGACACTGAGAGTATGGGGTCAGCTCCAAGAATAAAGCTACAGCAAACAGATGTATAGACCTGGGATGCATCCTGCAGCCCTGGAAAAGGTGATTGCAGCAGCACACAGGTGTAATGAGATACCTGCTGCTCAGAGATTGCTTGTGAGGTTTTTTCACACTGCTTTTGGCCATTAAAAATGTGAGAATTTGAAATCTGCTACTTACTGAGCACTGTGGAGTGTATTGCCCTCTTAGCCAAGGTTTATGCTGCTAACTGTTCTCTCAGCTAAGTCCACATCTGGTGTGGAGACCAGTAGGCAGATGCTGAAATAGCAATTTTACCTGCCCTATCTGTTGCCCTTCCTCCTGTGTGCTATATCTAGAATTATAGTTTTCTTAACATTTTCTTTTTAACACTCTTTCTTCCTTATACCTGAAAAGAAAAGGAAACATCCCATACAGCCCTTGGGAGCCAGAATTATCTTAATTCAGTTAGTCCAGATCTCAGTCCAAGTCCTTTTGAATTATTTTTTCAGAAGAAATGATTAGCCTGAAAAATCTGGAGTACTGCACCGTATCTCCAGCCTGGTGGCTTTGTTTAATCTACTCAGTGACTCTACAATACACAAATTAGCTCATTTAATATGAGGCAATGTAGACGAAGCTGGAATCATTTGTCCTAACAGCTTTGGGGGAGATTATCAAAAAGAACTAGAACTGGAGCCTAGAGAGAAGAGAAGGAAAATCTGTCCAAGTTCTCCAGACTATGACTGTCAGTGGAAATTACTGACAATGGTAACTGGAAAGGAGGTTTCCCTTTAGAAAAAAAAGGGTGTGGAAGTGGTGTTCCTTCTTTGGACAATTTCTCTAAGTACAGTTTCTGCCGTGGCAGAAAAATGAAGATGTGTTCAAGATGAAAATGTATTGCCTGGACAGAAGAACATGTCTCTAATACCACATGAAAAGGTCAGTTTGGAAGTGTAAGAGTTCAGCTCGTGGGAGGGGATGACTTTCCACAGGCTTTCAGACAGCAGTTGCCCATGGGGTGAGGAGGATTGAGTTTAAGCTTGTCCTGTCCTCACGACCCAGCTCTTAAGTGTCCATCTATGCTATTCCACAGAAAATCCCAATCTGCATTCCTTAGAAATGAAGGAACACAGCTGAGTTTTCAAGGCCATCAAAACCTACTTGTGCTCATGTCCTTAAAACCATTCTTGAAATGGCATCTGGCTTAGACTTGCAGGCAGTTTGTCAAAGTCTTTTCTTTGTTTTCATTGTGCTATGTGGAAGCTCCATCCACACCTCAGAAGACAACATGCAGAGGACAATGATGTTTTAAGGTCAGATGTAAATTTTCAGAATGGTTTTCCAGCGGGCCTCTTCATTATCTCCACATGTCTACTGGATAAGTAATTGCCCAGCTGTCTCTGTAAAGGGGCAGATCCTCACTACCAAGAAGTGCTTGCCCTCCTTTGGTGACCATTTAGCTCCCCTGTGTTTGCTTCTCTGAGCTTTTTCAATCTTCCACCACTCACTGGCTCCACAATGTGGACCCCCTCCACAATGGGGGTCTGTGGAGTGTGGTCTGAGCAGCACCAAATGAAACATTGTGCTGTTTTGGCTGGAGTAATGTTCTTCACAGTGGCTGGTACAGGGCTGTGTTTTGGATTTGTGCTGGAGACAGGGTTGATAACAAAAAGATGTTTTTGTTATTGCTGAGCAGGGCTCACACAGAGCCAAGGCCTTTTCTGCTTTTTGTACTGCCATGCTAGGGAGGAGACTGGGGGTGCATGGGAGACTGGGGGGAGACACAGCCAGGACAGGTGACCCAAACTGACCAAAGGGATATTCCAGACCATGTGGCATCATACTCAGTATATAAAATAGGGGAAAGAAGGAGTAAGGGAGGGACATTTGGAGTGATGGTGTTTGTTTTCACTGTTACATGTGATGGGGCCCTGCTCTCCTGGAGATGGCTGAACACCTGCCTAATTCCTTATTTTGCTTTGACTGTGTGCATGGCTCTTGCCTATTAAATTGTCTTTATCTCAACCCATGAGTTTTCTACCCTTTACCATTCTGATTCTCTCCCCAGTCCCATTGATGAGAGAATGAGTGAGCGGCTGTGTGGGGCTTGGCTGCTGTCTGGGGTTAAACCACGACAAACAGCTGCATTTTTATCATCTTTGAGGGTATATGGGCACCCCTACTTCCCACCCTTGCCTGCGGGACTGTGGTTCCTGCTCTTAAGGACAGTCATCATGATGCCATGATGATTTTTTGCCTTTTCTTTTATACCCCCTTTATATACCCTTTTATATAGCTTTTATGCATCCTCAGTGCTTTTAGCCCACAAACTTGTAATTCCTTAAGTCTGATAACTTAGCTTAGACCCAATATTCCTTTAAGCCAGGAGACCAAAACACCCTGGAGGCCTCCAGGCCATCCTGGAGGTCAGAAAGCCCTATGCTATCCTGAGAAACCAAGGTCTTCCCTAGAACATCCTGTAAATTGAGATAGGCCCATCCAGGGGGGGATTCCTCAGGATGGGGGGTTCATTCAAGCCTCTCATTGGGGAATCTTTGGTAGATATGCTAATTCACAAGGCCTATAACTGTATATGTGATGTATGGTGTGTGTGCATTTCGGTGTGTGCTTCTCAGTGCATTCCACCCACATTGAGTGCACTTTTAAGGAGCCTTAAATAAATACTGAGGTAAAAACCCCTTTTCCCTTAACTGTGTTTGGTTCTTAATTTTAATACCAGGGAAAAGCAACAATCACTTGGGCAGGGACTGCCCTGTTCAGGCTCCATGTGACCTTGGGTACCTGTGCAATGAAAGAACAGGGCCAGTGGAAGTACCAGAAATGTTAACCACAGACCTTTTTTATATATGCCATCAGATTTAAGCAGAATTGGATTATTCAAATTGTTCCACTAGCCTTGAGTCATCAAGGAAAAGGTCTCATTTTGGCACTAAGATGGAAGATTCTGAGCTCCTTTGAAACTCTGGCTGCACATGTGGGAAGAGCAGGACTTCTGGTGCTCTGAAGAAACCTAAGCCCGAGATGTATGAATAGGACCTGAGTGCTGCTGGGAGAAAGTCTGATGTGGCATTGGGTGCTGAGAAGTAGAAAATGTGACTCAGAGCTGTACTTCAGCCGTGGCTCAGAGCCGTGAAAATGGGTATCAAAGGACACTGCTGTGTCTGAGCTGTCTTTCACACGCTCATCACGCTGGCACAAGTGATCACTTAATATGGAGCACAGCAGAGAGGTGGGTGATACCACGTGAAGGCAGCCAGGGGCCAGGGTGAGTGCTGACAGAGATATTGAGAGTGCTGAGGATAAAGGAAACACTGCCTGAGCTCAGTTTTGTGCTCTGAGCAGATAGTAGCATACAGAAAAGGCAAAAAAATTATGTTCAAGTCTTCTAATAAATTTTATACTTTTACTTAAAAGCAGAAAAGCCAACCAACCAAACAAAAATCCCCAAACAGGCTTTTAATCTTCATAAGTGCAGATGATCTGTACATTTCACAAAAAAGAGCTGTAGAAAACACACACACACCTTTTAACTAGTGAGCAATTTAAAGACTAATAGGATTCATCCATAATTACATAGTTAAGTAAAATTTATGTATGAAGGAATTAACTGATTTCCCTGAGGGCAATATAAACCATAGAGACAGTGCTCTCATTTAAAAGTACCATCTCAATGTTAAAATACTTTGTCATTCTTCTGTAGCGATGGTTAGGTGCTGTGAGAGCCACATGGAAGTTTATTTACTGATCCACAGACAACTGATAACAGATCTCTGCTTTGTTTGGAATAGAAAACTTGAACAGCTTGTCTGCACCTCTCCACTCGGACATTAAATCAACATGGCTCTATTAGTGGCCCTAGGATGCCAGCTGAGCCATCTCTAAGCCTGTCACCGTGATGTCTTCATCTGTAACCAGAGCAGACGTGAGCTCCTGGCAGCTTCGGGAGGTGACAACAAATCCAATTAGCTCCTCTCCATGGCGCCACAATACTACTGTGAAACGGCCTGACAGGGAGGGTGGCTGCAATACCCTGCACAGTGGGCCATATCCTTCGTATTTTTTTTAAAAAAAACCTACCAACACTTAATTGCTGGAGTGACTTTCCAGGCGGTTGCTGGAACCTTATGCACAATCTGGTCAGAAATGTGAGCTGTCCTGGAGGGCTGGATCATGCACAGCTTGGGGAGGGCTTTGCGAAAGGATAAAATGCTCCAAGAGGGTAACTGTGTGCCAGCACTGTCATCCCCCTCCCTCACATGGAAATTTTGGAAAAATCATGAAAAAGCCAACTCCTTTCTGCTCCAGTCCCATATTGCATAGAAATGGGGACTTTTGGTGCCTGGAGGTGGTGTGTGCTCCGTACTGTCTCTTTTGGCTACGGTTTACGCCAAAAGATGGAAGCAAACTCCCCACTCCAGACTTTGTCTGCTGGAAGAAAAGTGGGGGCTGTTTGGAGGATGTAGGATTTGGAAGCAGACGATTTAGCAAAACTCCTTGAGCATTGACTTGGAGGGATTGATAACACTGCTCAGGAGTTAAGGCTGGGCAGGCTGAACTTGGACAGCTGTATTTAAATCCAGCTTCCTTATTCCCAAACTAGTTAGCAAGTGCAAAGAAACATCTCACATGCTGTTTAAAAGTTGCTGATGTCTCATGAGGCATAATGCATTAAGTAATTTAATTCTTTTAGGCTCTCAGTAATGCAATATTTTTGCTTTTTCTGACCAATACTCCCATCTAAAAGTGCAAGGTGAAGTAAGCTGGGGAAAAATAGAGACTGAATTTAGCATCCTCTTGAATGAGAAACTAAATCTAGTTTCCGCTATTTTGTTCTCAAGGTCATAGGGGCGATGAATAAAGCATGTGCATCCCTGCTGCTGAAACGTAGTGCACTTGAGATGCAAGAATGCTACCCAGTGTTTGTGTTCTGGTGTTCTTCAACCTCTTTCATGTAGGTAGATTCTGTCTGCTTCAATGCTGGAGGCTATTAGGAATCATTGTAACCATAAGCTCCTCTTAGAGAAATAACTCAAGGTAGTAACTACCTTGGATTTCTCTACTTCCAGTTGAGTGGTGAGCTTGCAGTTACATCAGGGTGTCTGTGCTACCCACAGTCACTAGACTAAATCAGACATCTCTAACACCATTAATTCCATGTTCCAAGTTAGAGAGGATGTGCCTGGTTGCACATCTTGAGTCTGTGTGGATGTGTAATGCTAACAGAACTGACTTAGGGTGACAGAACTTACGGGCGGGAAGCATCCAGCAAAGCAACAGTAAAAGGGTTGCATTGCCACATCTCCGCAAACTTGTTTGAATGGAGAATCTTAATTCCTCCAAGGAGAGTATGTTTTGAATCCAAGCGGGAGACAGCATTCATCCAGACCCTGGATCTGCCTTGTCTGTGCAGTTTTTGGTGAGAGGGGGTTCTATGGAGAGGAAACCAACTCAAAATCTGCAGAAATAGTGTTGGGAGGAAGCACAGTATTACTGTTTCCAACAACTTAAATGCATAATTTTTATCTGATTCTTCTGGTGCTCAACTTCCATGCCTTAAAAGCATAGTGAAATCTCTGAATCTTTCAGCAAAAGTCATGATTTTTGAGGATGGATTTCTCCAGGGAGAGCATATTGCAGCAGTGTTTGCCTTCCAGAGCCAAGCACACACTCCAGTCAACGGGTAGCAGTTGGCAAGCCACCTCTGCCTTGTCAAGAAGCCAGTTGTTCTGTTGTCTCCTGCCACATCCCTGAGGAATACCTGTGGGCACTGGCAGGCACACAGCTGAGAGAAAGGGAGAAAGGTGTAACTGGGATAAAACAAAGGATTTTTTTTTTTTTTAACAGAAGCAGCTTGTTGCAAATACACATTGTTAAATCAAACTCATTCCAGATGAATTGGGCACAATATCTAGGCATGTGGCTGGTTAACAGAGCAACCAAACACTCAGCGAGCTTTGGAACTAATGGACTAGTTTTGGAAAACAATTAAGTGCTGCCAGGCCCAATTATTTTCAGCAACATCTTTCTGTTACCAAAATGTGTCAGTGTGGACTTTGGCCTGCTTGGTAAGAGATACACTGTGAGCTCACTGATGAGCACAATCCAGACTGCAGACCTTGAAACAGGCCTGCACAGCACGGAGAACAGGACACTCTCCCTGGTCATCAGCACAAGGCTGTGTCTTAACCAGCAATTAGCAGTGGTAATGGTTAAGCCCATGTTTATTTTAAGCAAATTCCACATATGCTGTGTGTAACTGCAGTAAGCAGTTGAAGGAAAGCCTTGTGTTCTTCAGGATGAGACTACAAACAGGTGATGGGATTTAAGGATGCACATGGACTTCTATTAATACAGCAAAGAGAAAATTTCATGGAGAAACAGTTCTGGAGATGTAGAGAAGGTTGTGAGACCATAGGGCTGATTTGTTAGGGAAATATTCTCAGCACTGTTCACATCAAAGGATGCTCAGCTGGTCTTACTTGACCACAAACATCACAGTCAGGCCAGCTCTGCCAAGACAGTGGTGGCTGATGTAGATACTTTGCAGTGAGTCTGATTGATGCAGTTTGTGAGTCAGCTGAGAATTTACACCATTGTGTTTAAGGCAAGAATTTGTATGGCTTTGATGGTGGCATCTGAGTTTTGCTTTGCCAGTTTAGGGAGACTGAAAGGATGGCTATAAAATGAAACTTGATGATTGCTACTTCTGTACTGGGCACCACAGAAGCTTTTAATGAGCCTCTATCCCCTTCCTCTCTCTAAGTTACACACACCCATAATGTGCTTACAGATAACAGTGCCCCAAGAATGATGACCTGATGCATAGCATGAAAGGAGAGCTTGCTGTGACACCTTGACAATGGGAAATAGAACATGTTTTTCTGTCTATTTTATTGTCCCTGAAAGTCCAGCTTTTATGAAGACTGCAAAAAAAAAACCAAAAACAAAAACCTGGGCTTAAAAATACTGAGTCTTGCAAAGCATCTGGACACTGAAAATGAACACTGAGATTGCAGAGACTTGAAATAGAGAAACAAGAGAAAGTCCAGATATATTCTATGTGGGAAAACAGAGGGAAGAAGAGAAGATATTGGTAGAGTGACAACAGAAAGATCTAAAGATCAGGGAAAAAGTGGAGAAGTTATTTAAGTGGGCTGCGAATGGAGGTGATATCTCATTTGATAGCTGGAGGTGATAAAAGCATGAGAGAAAGAGAGGAAGGAGGAAGCATGAGACCATGAGCTTCTAAGGCAGGTGCATCAGAGAAGCACAAAGGTGCTTTTTTTTGTTTGTTTGGGTTTTTTTAAATTATCTTACTATTGGACGGGGCCCTGAGCAACCTGGTCCAGTGGAAGGTGTCCTTGCCTATGGCAGTGGGATTGGAACTAGAAAATCTTTCAATTCCCTTCCAACCCAAACCATTCTATGATTCTGTGGTTCTGCTTCCTGGAGTTTTTGCACCAGCAAATGGCATTGGCTATACAGAGCCCTCCAACCTACTCTTCTAGCAGACCAATACAAACTGAATGCACATACTAAAAACTCTGACTTTCAGCTGTTCTCTAGTTAACAGTAAATATTGGCTATAATTATGTTTCTTGAAAAATCTTTTAATTCTATAGAACTTGTATCAAAGCAAAACATATGGCTTCAGTTACTGAGAAGTCTGGGAAAAATTAGCTGCCTGGATTATCAGAGGAGCTGACAAGCAATTCTGAGGATACCCTTTAAAAGGAAATTTGAATAAGAAATTATGCCCTTTGAGGACTGAAGGTCTTCTCTCCTCTAGAGGTCTCTGAGCTACTGCTTTACAAGGATTTGACAGCAAAACTGTAGGTTTTTCTTGGAAAATCCTCATCAGCTCTCATCTATCCAAAACAGTATTTGCTCTGTCCTGAAGCAGGAGTTCCTAAACACAATCATATTCTTCTTCTTTGTGGGCTATGGCCAGCTGTGACTGGAACTTTCTTACTGGAATCACTGAGGCACACACTGTGGATGATGGTTTTTGCACAAGCAGTTGTAATTTCAAAGCTACTAATCAGAATAGTGCATCTGTGAGCATTCCCAACCCATTTAAAGGTTGGAGAGGCATCTCACAAGAGCTGGCATTAGTCAAGCAGCTCCCTCCCCTCAGAAGACAGAGGGACTGTTCTGACAGCCTCAGGGAGCCTATAGTTTAAATCAAATGGATTTTGTTGCCTCATTTTCTTTGCACGAAGTTTCTAAATATGTCAGAGGTGCCTGCCTCTGTTGGAAGCAGGGGGTGGTTTACACAGTTGTGTCACCAGACCTACATCCCACATCGTGATTTCCTCTCTTGAAGAGAAGTCAAGAGTTTTAGAAGCTATAGTTTTACAGTCTCCTGGGCTCTCTTGCAGATTTGGCTCCTGGTAACAGTGGAATTCAAGCTTTTGAAAAAACCTGTTCTGAAATGGGAGTCTTGGAAAAGTATACTGTTGTTGTGGAGCAAATAGTTAGCAAAGATGGTGGCACATCCAAGACAATTTCCCCTTGGTTTTTGGCCAAACCCTCTGGTACTTATGTAGATGCCATCTGCATCTTTTCTCTATGGTATTGCAACTCCTCGTAGGCTTTAGGCTCTTTTAGGCAAAGAAACATAATTGCACAAAAATCATTACTTGAATCACAGCCTTAAGTTTCATTCAGGACAACAACTTCGAGGAATACTCATTTTTCCTGTTCTCTTCTTCCCAGGCTTGTTTCCATCTACCTAAATGCCACCTTCCCCTGGCTTGTAACATTGCTGTGCTGAGCACTGCATGGCTCTAGTGCCCAGGAGTGCCATTCACATTGGCTTAACTGCTTTAGGGGACCACAACAATAACACTGGTTTTCTCTGGTCAGCTAGCAAAGAGAGCAAGGAGAATATTGTCCAGTAATCCCTTTCCTAGCTGGACTCAATGATCTTGGAGGTCTTTTACAACCTTAATGGTTCTGTGATTCTATAAGTCTTGCTTAAACTGATGGTCAAGTGTCCCTTGTTCTGAAAATCATTTTCCTGGTTTGCCTGGTGATGGAGTTAGGATATTCATGTAAGATTATTTAAGATGCATGAGTGGAGCAATGGGCAGAATTTCATCTCCTCTTGAGCCCCTTGGCACTGATTTAGGTGGTTCCTTCTTGCTTCCTCCCGAGCCTTGGTTCAAAAAAAACCTGATCCATGGCACAGCTTCTTCAGAAGAGGGAGAAGTGCTCCTGCCTGGTGCCCAATTGCTCTGTTGTGTTTCCCAAAGGAACGTACCGATGAAACACGGTGCAAATATCCCTCCAAGGGGCCAGGTGCCATAAGGCACCGCAGTTCAGTGCTATTGGTGATACCAGCTTCCAATGCCCAAGCAAAAAGCGTCACGTTCATGTCGCAGCATCTCATGTGAGGAAACAAGCCCTGTACCTTTTCCAGAGTAATGGGACCTTCTGTGTCTTCCGAAAACATGGGGTATTCACAGTGATTGCTGGGGATGGGGTACTTGTCTTTCCTTTACATGTTTTCAGGAAGAAGGTGAGTATCAAAACTCTGTTAGTTGGGTTTGGAGAGCCTTTCTTCCTGCCCTGGAGGCTTCATAGCTTCTGGCAGCTTTGGAAACAAGCTCAATCAGGATTCAGTCTCAGGCCTCTCACCTGGGGCTATGCAACATTGCTTCCAGACCACTGAGCAATTTTGTAGGTGACTTCTAAACATGCAAAGAAAATTAAATGATTCCTTCGAATATCCTTAGCCAGAAGAATGGCTCAGAGGGTTATTGAATTATTTTTCTTTTTGAAAGCACAGTTCTTGTTTATTTAAATGCTGCATCAAAGCTGAGAGAAAAGGCCATTGTGCCTTTGATTGGATTGGAATTTTCTGCACCAGCATTGGCCAAAGGCGGTCCATCCTCTCGAAGGCTCTTTCACATGACGCAACGGGGAATGGGGGAGGGGGAAAACCTGACAGACAAGCAGACAGATCAAACACAACACTTCAAAGAGAAGAAAAAAATACAAGAATGAAGCAATCCGGCACTATGGTCCCTCAATGCTATGAAACAAAGCAGACAACCCTCTACACATGGCCATTCCTGCCATCCAGAGACAGAGGCTGTATACATGAGATCTTACCAAAAGCACTAGGGAGTGGTCTCTAGTGACTACATGACCAGTTATTGCACTATCCGTGCTCAGACACTCTGAGGGGCTAATTAGTGCTTTTAATATGTAAATCAGAGCCTGAACAGATTAAATCTAGGGAAAAAAATAACCCAGCTGCTGAATATGTTGTTTTAATTATTGCTCTAAAGAAAATATGGACATGGCTGAAGATGATGACAGAGAAGAACCTCTAATACTGCCTTATAGAAGTAGTCCCTGAACATTGAAAACTAGTAGGAGAAGCTTGGTACTGAGCTGGAGCAGAGGAGGAGCAGTAGAAGCACATGCAGGGCTAGCAGAGCCCTGCTGACTGCACGCTCTGTCCCAGCCTTGGGTCCACCAATCCAGCCAACGGAGTTTTCAAAATGCATCCAAAGACTCAGTCGGGATTTCATCCTGCTGACTGTTGTTGAAACATGGGAAAAGAGCTAGTCCCTGCTCCAAAGAGAGATTTAGGGGGAGGGGACAGAAGGATTAATAACACGTTACACTGCAGAGATGGAAGTCTGTAGTCAGTTCACCTCCAGATGTGCTTGCATCCTTCATGTTACAAGGGGACAGGTCTTGGAAAGGAATAAATATTTAATTTTCTCAGGCCGAGTTTGTCTGAAGGCAGAGTAGAGAAGGAGAATTTAGCTAGGATGGCCAGGAAGTAGAGATTAAGAAGAATGGAAGGAGAGAAGGGGCAGACTGGGTGATTACTTGTGTTTGATATAAAAAGCTCTAAGCACTAAAGTGCTATTAACTTTTGTTGAGCTGTGTCCACTGGTACTGGAAGGAAATAATGTGCACAGCAAGTCTGGTCTGCAATCCTCTCTGCCAAGTGTGAGTTGAGAGGAGGAAGTTTGCTTTCCAAGAAAAACTTTTCAGAAAGGAGGGCATCTGTATGCCTCAAAGGCCTCTTGCGTTATTCAAGTCAGAGCTGCCTTCCAACCTGCCTGAAGGAATTCAGAACAACTTTCCTCTGTGTCAGTTGCTAAGGTTCTTTTGCAGCCTCTAGTGAAGTGAACATTTTTCTATGGATCAATTTTTAGCTTCTGTCAGTATTGAAACTCTGAACTTTTTTCCAGAGAGCAAGGGAATAGCAGGTAATTATGTTTCCTTTGAACATACATGCCCTTTTATCTGTGCCCTTCTGCCTACTCGTCTGCCTGTCTCCTTATTTACCTGTGTATTGTAATTAAAGCTTGGGAGTTGAAGGAGAGAAAAATTTCTTTTCCCATTCTTTTCTTCTCTCCCCCTTCATTTTGCTAGTGTCTAAGATAGATGCATTGCTTGAAACAGATGGTTAAAAAGGTCTTTTATTATTCTCTCAATATACATATAGAGAAACATGTACACATATATCTCTATATATTTAGACATAAGATTGTACATAACTAGATCTATTAAATCATATAATAGACACTTCAGTAGAATATTTCATCAAGTGCTCCTGATCAACTATACAAACTAAGTTGACTGCTCTAGGTTGCCTGGTTTATAGATATGCCTTCTTGATAATTTTTGTAATGCTGTTTTAGTAGAGCACAATTTACCCTTCTCTTAATTCAGTCTTTCCTCCTGTTCTTTCTATCATCTGCCCCTTTTATGCTGCACTGTGGATGCCTTAGAAGGCAAATGTGCCTCTCCAAAACCATTTTTGCTTTAACCCATATAACACAGTGACTGTGGGATATGATTTTCTCAGTGTCAACTCCTCCTTTGTAAATCAAGAATGTCTTCAACAGAGCAAATCTGCCCACACATCACCCCAAAATAACCTGTCCAGTTAAATTCTTGAACTCCTCAAAGGGACAGAGGAATTAAACACAGGATGAGAATTTTTGAATCTGTGTTTCCCATCCTGGCTTTGTAACTTTTCTCCTCCATGACCTTTGATGAATCCTTTGAGTCAGGTCTGCGCTGCACAGTGGGAATACCAGCACACAGGGCTGGTATCTCCAGGCATTCTCCTGTACCCACACTGTGAAGTGCAGCACCTTGCAAAGGTTCCAGCTCTATTAGCACTGTGACACTGAGAGCTAATTAGTTCAGGTGCTGGTGCCATTGAAGTGGATCTTCTGATCACTGAGTGACCAAGGGTCACAACTGGTGGAAGTACATCTACAGTGTTAGTGTTGTCACTGTAAATATACCTTTGGTTTCTGTGTGCTATCTGTGGCTAAAAAGCCAGTTACTTTTGTTGATTTTAAGACCCAATGTCTTACTACACAGGCACTTCCAGTTAATGTGAGCAATTTTCCTCTTCTAGGAAAAAAAGATGAGTACTAGAGATTTCAATACTGTGTTAGTTTGATAGTGTTGTTCCTCTCCTTTTAGCCCTGATACAGAGCTCTTCATGTGTGTCCAGCACATCCTAGAGAGACCAAAGACGACCTGACTATCCTAAGGAGCTTTTGCTCCAGGTGTCATACAGCTGACAAACTTAGTGACAAAGCACCAGGAAAGCCAGAGATGTAAAACAAAGGAGGCTCCTTGTTTCCTCAATGAGCTCGTCGCATTTTTTGCATCATAAACATTTGCTTTGCCATAAATACAGGTGCACTGCTGTGGGAGGAGGACCACAGAATGGATATATCAGCCTTGAAAGAGGATTTTCTTTCTGATGCAGGAAGTGTGAATGCCAAGGAATTTGTCTTGAGCTGAATGTTACCAAGGGAACTCAATGCCCATCTATGTGTTTCACCAGCAGTGAAGTGTTATCCACAAAACCCATCCTTTCTTCGATGAGATCTAGAAATACTGGTGAAAATGTCTCCTTATGTGGGGCTGAACTTGTTGGGCCTTTGGGGTGAGATCTGCCAGGTCATGAGGCTAAGATGTAACTTTTGGGAGATCACTCATTATAACTTCTCTGGCCAAAGCTGCAGCCTTGTAAATCACATCTCTTTGGTGCTGCTATTAGTATAGTGACTGATTATCTCCACATGAGCCTACTTTGAACTTTGGATAGTGTGTTTCTTCCAGCAAAATCAACATCTCTATTTGATCATGCTGTTTTTATTGTTAGGTCTTGCAGACTAGGACAGTACCTAATTTTTCTAACTATTAAGACAGAGATTCCCCATGAACTTGTTATGTTCCTGCAATGGCAGACCAGACCAGAATGCTGCAGAAGCATTCATTGCAGCTGATTTTTGTCAGGTTTCTCATGGACTACGCCCAAGTGAAGAATTACTGACTAATTCTGCAGGATATTGTCCTGAGATTCACAATGCCATGAATGAAATCTCAATTGTTTTTGTCAATTTTTTTGCATTCTTGTAATTAATAAACAGATACAAGCTGCTGAAGCAGCCAGTCCTCTATCATTTACCTGTAGCTAAAAATAATTGCTAGAAATGATATTTTGCTGATATTTCAAATCCACAAATGCAAACGAATTAATTTGCACTAGACATTTTCCATTTTAGTGTCTGTACACACATATATAAAATATAACCACATCCATATTTATAAGTATGAAAATGAATATATTTTTCACCTAGAAATATTCCCACTTACCTTTTGACTTGTCATTGAGAAATACACACAGCACTCAACAGTAAGCAGTAAAAGCAGCAGAGGTGATATCCTAGGCTTTTCTGTCCCCGCAGATTCGTTATGCGGTGGAGGGGAGCCCTGACAGAGTGAATGTCCTTCAGTGTGAGTCCTGAACCTGCAGCTCAGGGGTTTTGGCTATGCTGAGGGGCAATCCTGCTACATCTCCTGAACAAATTCCCACCTGAGCACATGAGAAGGATGTTCCCATCCCAAATGACAGAGGTGACCCATACCTGTGACCAGGCTGAGGGATCGGATCAGCTGTTCAGCTCTCAGGATCTGATACCATAAAAATAATTAAGCACATGCTTAACTTTAAGCATGTCACTCCTACTGTCTCAAACTCATGTTGTCCAGTGTCTGACCAAGCAGTCTGTGCATGCTTGTCCCCTCAGCTCTTTATGGTGCCCATCCTTTTCTCCTTTAGGGGAAAGGTCAACTTCTCTGCTTGCCAGCCAGAATTATGCCCCAAATAATTAAGTGTAAAAAAGTGTAGCCTGCTGAAAGCTATGATGAATAATACTATCATAGAAAAATTGTGTCTAAGCACTTGCTTTCTTCCTCAAAATATTTTCTTTACAAAGCTAGTCATTTCATTATATATAAACATAACTTTAATGAATGAGCAAATGCATTCAGCTGTCTGGGGCAGTGTGATGTGTATCTATATGTTAGGATAAATCTATGCACACACACACTGATAAGATGTATCTTTTCTCTTACACTGAGGGATGTATAATACTTCCTGGGAATTGTTTTTTTCCCCCTGTATTACAAAACTATAGAAAGCATTACTATATCTCTAACTGAGAACTACTTCATGCTGTAGCATGGCCAAGTGTCTGCAGGCAGAGATAAGCTGATTTCCCATTTTGCTCTACAAAATTAGTGATCTAAAAGCACAATAAAACCATCACCTAGTGTCACCAGCGGGGATAGTGGAAAGAATTAAGTTAAAAAAATATTAATATAACAAGTATTAATGGGTAAAAAATTGAATAATATATGTGTGTGTGTTCTCCACAGTTTGTTCTTTTTTAAACTTGAAAATAGTTTTGAGAGAAAGATAAATTTTTGAGCTTGTGGAGAAGGATTCACAGGAAATTGATTCAGTGAAAAAAGGGATGGCCAGTAGCCAGTAATAATTTGAAGTTTATATTTGCAAAAAAAAACAAGAAAAAAAGAAGTAGTTTAGGGAAATCTCTCTGATCCTTTTCATTTCATATTTTTAGATTGCTCTTTACTGTCTGGAAAATGCCCTCGGTAACAGATCTCACAGGTAATAATTTACAGGGGTTATCTTGATGCTATGTTTCTGTTAAACTGTTTTTAAGGCAAAATCATGCCCAGTTAAACAGCTGTAGGGTTGTTTTTTTCGAGGTTTTTGTCAAATTTTAATACCTGTTTTTTAAAGCTCAGAACCAAACTGGTTTTCTCCCCTGCTGGTGAGTTTTGCAGAATAAGTAGGAGAAAAAAATGCCTTCCACCAACACAGAACATTGGCTCTTAAGGGGTAAATGTGGGGCTGTCCCCACTTCTGAGCTTTTTAGAGGCTGAATATGCTCCTAACTTTGCACAAAGCCCGGCCCGAGGAACAAAGCCTGTGGACCACCACCGGGAAGTGGTATTAGTCCTCTCCACAGCCTTCCCACTGTGGATGCATGCTCAATTCCCGGATAAATGCACCTTTTAAACTATATTAATGTAAAAGTTTTATTTGAAAGATGCCAGCTGTGGTCCTAGCCCAGGTTTATTCATGTGGGACATTTACTGGGTCAACTTAATACTTGACTACTGCTTATTATCCCATCAGTCTTCGGGGACAACCCATGATCTAATTGCCCAGCATTTATGTTGCCCTGGCAACTATAAATACAGAGTAATAATCCTTAAAGGGCCAGTGTAGAATTTCATGCCCCTGCAGTGAACTACACTTCATTTCCCAGAGCACCCTGTGTTTTTTAATTCAGTGAATAAAAATGTGTAATGAATAATTAATTATGTGCTTGGAGGCACAATAGCTGCCTACTTTTGAATATTCATCAGTGACATTATTAATTCACTAGAAATCCCAAGGAGCAGTGGGATAGGCTTTTAGCCTAGCTGGAGGACTTACAGATAATACTCTGCAACATGAAGAAACTTTTTCAAGCAGACTTTTCTTTCTCAGAGTTTTTTAGATTTAATTTACATCTCAATAAAATAATAATAAAAAAGTACTGTACTGGATGTAACTAAGCAGCAGTGAGTAATAGTTGACTGCAGTTAGAAATCCATCAGTCCAGAGCCCCTTCCTCCCTGACCCACTGCCATGCCCGACCTCTGCTTTAGGTCCTGGTGTGCACCAATGCAGAGAAGACAAACCTTGGGAGCATTATGAGTGAGAATGAAGAGAAAAAGCAGATGGTAAATCATAATTTCTAATAATGTGTCAGGTTCTCTGATGAAAAACCATCTTATTTGCTTGTCAAGAAAGTAAACATCAAAAAACCTGCCTACAGAAAATAGCTTGTTTTCAGCCTACAAAGAGGATTATTCTACTGTTGAATAAACCTGCAAGCCTTTGTGGAGATAGTGAAACTTTTCATGTCATCATGTTAGCTTAATGATGCCATTCCATTTAAAGCAGGGGTTTATGCCAGGTGAAAGCTGATGCTGAAGTGCAGAGACAAACCAAATTTTTTTTTTTTTTTGGCAGAGAAGAAATGTCTTAGAGAAGAAATTAGAAAGAAGTCTAAGGTCTTTCTGTGAATTTTCCTTCCTTCCCCATCTGATTTGCAATGCCAATGCAGTTGCAATGCAGTCTCTTTTCACCGCTTATACCTAAGGCCAGATTCTGTGCTGACACAATTTCTTTGACTTGAGAGAGAATTTGATCTTCAGCGCTTTGGGCCAAACCTTGCAGAACCCTCTTCTCACAAATAGCCCACCTTAGGGTCTTGTTGGGAATTTTTCTTCTGAGGAATTTTTAGATGAAAATGTTGTTTCTGCGAAGATCAAAATTCATGGTTATAGTCACCCAAACTCCTGTAAAGCAATGCACTATCAGAACAAAATGTAGTTTAATTCTTCAGCCAGTCCAACAAACCTAGAATATCTGTAAAAAATCTTTCTTTTTCTCTAGGGTTTGTTACTGAACTGTATTTCCTATTGGAATATTTACAGGTCTGGCTCTTCATTCGTGAAGGCATAAAACTTTTAAATCCTTCAAAAAGCAATTGGATTGCTAAATCACAGACACATTTTTAAAAATGAGACCTGTAATCCACTGAGGATCTTAATGGAAAGAAGTCATTATACCTAATTAAATTGAAAGTAGCAGGAAAACGGAACTTACTTGGAGCATATGCTTGTAATAATTTATACCTGTAATGTGATTGAATCTTCTCTATACAGGAGTGAAACCCAACATTTGTTTGGTTTTGGAGTCTCATTCTCCCTTTGCTTGACTTTGTTTTTGGCCTTCTCCTGGCATGTGACGAGCTGTGCCTGCTCTGCTGTCCTGACCTTCGCTGACTCCCTCATCTCTCTGTCCTTCATCCCCACAGAAACCCCCAGCACCAGCAACCAGAATGGTGCACCCACATTTGATCAGTTTTGATTCTCTGCTGCAGAACTTGTTAACCACAGAGTGATGGAAAACAGCAATTGCATACATTGGCTAGTGCAATAGAAAACTGACCAGCAGTACTTTTTTTTTAACCAGAAAGCCTCTTTAGCAACAACTTTAGATATCTGAAATATTTGGGTTTATTTTCTGTACATTCATGGTGTGTACACCTTTAACAACAGAACTGATACCATCCAGCTTGGTCACAGGTTAAACAACAGTCATTTTGCTCAGCAATTCAAACTTTCATTACAATTTGTAATGCAGTAGAACACTTGGGCTATGTAGTCATTTATTGCAGTGATTTGCATTAAAGAGTGTCATTGTATTACCTCTTAGCTTTGGTTGAGATTAGAAGTAATATCTACATTTATCTTTCACTCCTAGGAGTATAAAATCGTGCTAATAATAACAATAATAAAGCTAGTTCCTAAAAGCAAGTGAACTCTACACAGCTTTTTTCCCCTCTTTTTTTTTCTTTTTTTTATCTGCTCAAGTAGGGGAGTAGAAGAATCATGAATAATAAATATGGAGATAAGAGAACTGAAACTGGGAAATCAATTTACTGCAAAATATTTGCATATTTTATTAAAAGAAACTGTGCATAAACCCCACAACAGGGTGGAATGATTTATATTTTGATTTGATTTGTATACATTATACCTCTGGGAGAACTAATGCAACTTAGTCATCCCTGCAGGACTTTTTTTTGGGTAGGGTTTTGTTGTTGTTGATGTTGTTGTTTTGTTACAAATATCCTAGACAAGGGAGAAGTAGGTCCCCAATGGAAATTTTAAGTCAGTTTGATGCTATGTGATATTTTTGGAACCTCACACAGTCAAACGTCCAGGACTGTTCTAAGCAAACACCCAAGTGCTCTGGGGGTCTGCCTGTATGAAAACTAACTCCAAAACTGTGGTTCAGGTCAGAGGGGTTTCAGTTTGAGTTTTGTTAAAAAGCTACAGTGACACACCCAGGCAGTACTTACTGTCTGTTATTACAAATGCAAACCATGAACATAAGGGAGAGTGTCTATACTCTCCTCTGTATATTAGGAAATATATCTTGTACTTGTATTAGAAAAATCCTGTCTAATATCACATCTAACCTCTGAGCACATGTGCAAGGTGGCCTGGTAAGAGTGTGTTGGGTGAAAAAGGAAGTTATGGATATCAGAGCAGCTGTGCAGCTTGGGGTGCTGTGGCTTCTGCTGTGCAGGAGGACAGGTGTCCTATCAATGACTTCAGGACCCAAAGTTGGCAAGCTCACAAGTCATGAACAATTATAGTCTTTTTTACAACAATATAATTTTTTAACAATTTTGTTGGAGTTCATAAAAGGAAGTTGTGAAATTTAGGCTGCTTTTTGTGATGGTTTTGGCTGAGGTAGAGTTAATTTTCTTCTCAGTAGCTGTGCTATGGATTTGTGCAGGAAACTGTTGATAATACGGGGATGTTTTAGTTCTCACTGACCAGAGCTTGCACAGAGCAAAGGACTTTTCTCCCTCTCATCCCACCCCACCAGCAAGTGGGCTGGGGGTGCACAAGGATTTGGGAGGGACATAGCTGGGACAGCTGACCCCAACTGACCAAATGAATGTCCTGTACCAAATGATGCCATGCTCAGCAACAAAACTACAGGGAATGTTAGCTGGGGGCTACTGCTTGTGGTCTGTCTGGGCATCAGCCTCTTGGTGACAACCAATGGTTTTCATTTGCATCACTTGTCTTTCTTGAGTTTTATTTCTCTCTGTGTTACTTTCCTTTTCATTATTATTATTTTATTATTCATTATGTTATTAATTTATTATATCATATAATTGATTTGTTATCATTATTAATATTGTTATTATTGCTATTATAATTATTTATTTCTATACTTTAACTGCTCTTATTTAAATCCCTGAGTTTTCTCACTTTTCCTCCCAGTAGGATGGGGGTAGGTGAGCAAGCAGCTGTGTGATGCATTTTTTGCCAGCTGGGGTTAAACCACAACACTCTTCTAGCAAGAAAATATTGCCCAAATTCTTTTACATATCATGCACATGCTTGATACACAATAGTGCCCATCTGGTTATTTGGATCTTGAGGTCTTAAACTTTTGGAATTAGACAACACAAAACTTTTCCACTAACGTAGAAATCCTGTTATAGCTGTCTTTCCAACAACAGTACTGTCAGCACAACACAGTTTTAGGGGTTGAAATTTGACCTGAGAAGTAACAAAGAACAGGGATGACTGCTGTTCCACCCCATTTTCTGCCCAGGGAAAACACCTGTATAATATCTTGGAAATGCCACATCCTGGCATAAACTGATATATTTTATGTGGACATTTTATAACTTGATAACGGAGACAGAAAATCTCACCATGCTGAACTTTGCGAAAAAGCAAATTTTTCCATTACTAATTGAGATATATACCTGGATGTACATGCATATCTGTATGTACTGTTTTTCAGACGTATCTCACATTTAGAAATTTTAAATGCAGCTTAAATACACATGACTAAATTCCATTGCTGCCTGTGAAGTCAGGGAGTTCACATCAGGAAATCAGTAGTAATATTTCAAGAGCAGCTTGAGGTCTTCTCATATTTTGGTACTGCCAGTGACAATATTTCTAGCAGCTTCCAGGGGGTCAGAATTGAGACCAGTGAGAACATGAAAATAATTCCAGGCTAATTTTTACTCTTTATTGCTCAGGCTTTGCTTTTTATGGGGCTGCCTAAAGTTTGTAGATGTGCTCTTTCAAATTTCTTAACTGCTTATTGGATGTTCCACTCTCAGAGATCAGAGCAGTTTCCTTATGCCTATTGTATCAGTGAAAAGTGATGCATTCATTTTGAAATATCAAAAAATGCTTTGTCAGGCACCTTATGGGTGTGTGAGCAGTGAAATTCAGAAAAACCAGTCCTTGCCATATATCCACTTTGTTCAGCTTACTTCAGCTGTCTCCTAAATGTGGCTTGTATCATTTGAAGGCTGTGAGGCACCTCTGCAAACAGGCGTGGATGATTTGGTGAGGGCCATTTCATAAGTGCATAATGTAATCATCACCATCAGTGATTGAAAAATAAGCTACATGTATGTATGTTTGATAAACTATGTAATCCATAACTTTCCACAACCATGGTGCATTCTGTAGTATTGCTTGTTTCTGCAGGACTTTTAAAGGTTGAGATATCCCTTTCCTCTGCTTTGTAACAGGACCTGTACTTTCAGATCTTTCTGCCTTTACCTGCTTCATCCTCATTCCATGTATAAATTACAGGGAAGTACCCAGAGCCCTGGGTAGTAGCAGGGGGCTGCTTAAATGTGATAAACCCACCTAACGTGAGAATTGAGTGTGTTAGTGATTCCCACGTAGTACCACAGCATAACACAAACCAGCAAGGGGAACCCACACACTCATGGCAGCAGAAAGTATCTGTCCTTTGCTGGGAGGAGTATCCTATTATGTCCCTATTTGAATATGCATGAGGCTGGACTGCAACCAATGGGCAAATGAGCAAGGGATTAGGCCAGAGAAGTACTGAAAATAATCAAGCTTGCGACAAGTTTAGTGTGGGTTTTTTTTTGTTTTTTAGTGTTTTCAGAGTAGCCAGTGAAGTATGACCCAAAGGGATTTGTGCAGGGTATGACTGCGTGGTGTTCAAAGGAAGGTATCATTTGCAGGTACTTGTTATTTTTTATTGTGACTTCATAAATTAATGGTCTTTCCACTTTCTCTTCCCACATCTAGAAACAACTCTTCCATCTCCCTTACTCTCTATAAGCAATGTCAAAATCCCTAAATTTCATCACAGAAGTTGGTTGCTGTATCTTGTGCCATTTAAAAATTTTTGTTTTCTCTGTGCTTTCCTCAGTGTGTCCCAGTTTTTTCAAAGGTAAAACATAGCCCTGTTCCATTGTAAGTCTAGAATCTATTTTTGCTTTGGTTTTCTTCTATCACCTGAGTTATTTGAACTGAAATCTGGAAAAATGAGGAAACCCAGAAAATTCCCACAATTTCTTTGTATGTCTGTGTAACTTTACAGGCAGAATGTTGAACCTCATCAATTGCCAGTCATCCCAAGCTAATAAGAGATAAACTTTGATAGAAGCTTCTGCAGCATTGACATCTAATGTCTGACTGATTTGGATTTGCTTGTGTCTAACGATGCCAGTGGGATCAGTTTGCATCCTTTCCCATAGAAGGACACTAATTTGAGTGTCGTTCCTCCATCTGATCAACTATTTCCACAGAACTCATTGAGAGTTAGTATAGTCAATAGGATCTTTTAAGTAATTTTGCTTGACACTGACCACTAAGTTGCCGTGTCATAAAGAGGAATGAGCCTACAAACATGAATTTGGAGAACACCTAAACTTTAATTTCCTTGGCAAATTAGACTAAGATAAAACCTGCAATGTCATAACCCCAAAGCTGATGCTAAGCTGGGATTCAATAACAGAACTGAGCACATCAACAAAATAATTAAATAAATGTAGCCTTTTCAGGCCCTGCTTGAGATTTCTAATACTTCCTACTGCCTCATTGGAGGCAGTCTTATGAGTTCCTTAAATTATATTAGCATTTCTACATCTATTCTGAAAGCAAATAGCAGTGAAAGCCAATAGGAATTAAAAGTAAAGTACTGAACATGTTTTTCTTCTGGATTGATTCATTTAGGAGCATCTGAAGCTGGGAAGGCAAAATTCCTTAATCCTGTTACTTCTGCTTTCAACATAATACAGGAAAGGAAGCAGCACAGACAATTCATAACCTTAAATGAAGTAGGATCCATGTCTACACAGACAAGATTTACTTTACGTTCTCAGCTGTATGAATGGAAAAAAAAATTAGGTTCGGATACTAATGGGTCAGTTGAGTTTAAATTTTCTTCCTATTAGGACAAAAGTTTCATGGAAGCAGGGATAGTTGGAGCACTCTTACAGCGTTAACATGGGAATGGTGGTTTCAGTCCTCACTACCCACAGACATTTAATGCAAAATCCTTTTCCTTTGTGCCTATGCAGCTACTCTCTCCTGCAGAGAGTGTCAGACCCTGCTTTGCTGGTTAAAGAACATTTTCCTGCCTCTGCTATTTGCTCCTTTTAGCAGCTATTGTGGACTGAACTCTCAGCTCCTTTCACAGAGAAGTCATGCTGCCAGAGTACATGGTTCCCAGGGTGGCATGGATGAGAGCAGCAGGTTTCTTTCTTATGGCCTGAGTTTGGCTAACATGCCCTTATTCCAACCACAGTTATTTTTGATGCATCCAGCACAATGCAGAAAGTGAGTAACATGAGAAATGATAATGAAATTGAGAGAAGTGAGAATCAGGAAAATGATCCTGAAAAATCAGGATAATTCTGTTGCCAGAAGAGATTTGAACTCCTTAATCTGCCCCGAAGACCAACGATTTTGGGTATAAAGGGTCTGAGTTTCAACTTTAAGAATGAAGTTAGGGAATTGGTAACAGCAGCTTGAAAATATTCTAACATATAGAATTTGTTCTTGAAATCACAGAAACAAGTTTCATATTTTTTTCTCCTGATTTGGTGCCTTGCAGCAGCACATCCATTTTCTGCTATTAATGAGTTGATGGTTGGAGAACGAACTTGCAGTGCAGCCTTTGATTTCACAAAACTCCTCCAAATGCCTCCAGCTAATTGTGCTTTCAGTAATAAATTGTTGAAGAAATCTTGGCTTAGCTGAATTTACTTCAATATGATTTAATTAATGTTTTTAAAAAACACTATCCTGAGCAGCTTGGACTACTGGATTGCTTATGTTATTTGCAGGACTCTACAGAGAACAGTGACCCAGAATTTACAGCCTTCTTTCACACTATCTATTACATTGCAATGCCATCATTTAAAATAATGGCATCTTCTCGCCTTCATACAAAATCATTTTTGCAGCTGTGGAGACTCTGACTAATAGGGACTTTTTTATCATATAGAAAGCAGAACTGAACATCACTGGCATGTTTGCAAGCTTGACTGATGTACAGAGACCAGCCTCTATTACAGATAGGTGAATTACAAAGCTCCAGAGCAAACTCCCCTTTTCCAGTTACAGGAATTTTGAGGGGATTTGTACCAATATTACTTATTCATTCTATTCACATGTTCTGCTTTGACTTATGTTTAGACTCCTGGAATTTGCCCACTCTCCCTTTTATTACTGGAAAACCTGATGCCATCACAGCCAATCTCTTCTGTGTTTCCCAACCTATTTACCCAGCCCTTCCACACCAAATAATTCTGGTAAGATCTAAAATAGCAGTTCAATGTTTATGAACAGTGGTGTTTGCTCTGTAATTCTCCACCAGAGCTGCAAGGCACAGAGATGTCATAACGTGGAATTCACAGATTAGCATTACCTGATAATGGATGTGATCTGCTGGACAACGTGACATCACACTTTAGAGGAAGGAAATTTTCTTGCTAGGAGTAAAAAAGCCTTTGGTCCGGGGTATGGAGCTGTTATTTATAGCTTATTTTAAGCCGGGAAACACTGTTGTCAGTTTTCTGAATTACCAAGAGTTGCAGAAGTCTTAGCAAAACAGTTCTTCTAAGACTACACAGATGTTAGATATTAAACAAACATCTGTTTTGAATAGAAGGTATTTCACTCCCCTCTACACCTCCTTTTTAGCATACCAGAGGATGCCTGGAAAGAACTGTCACAGCTATAGTTTTATTTAGTTCTCTGAACACTGCTGTCCATAGTGTCAAAAACACAACAAAAATAACCCTTGGAAAGGTTAATAGTGGCCTTTCCAGTGTCATATTCTGCACTTTATGCATTGCAGTAATTATTATCATTATAGCTGTAAGGATGTCTAGTTATCTTTCTTAATCACATACTATAAAAAGTGCTTCTGAACACATATCTATTATTTAATCAAAATTTCACAGTTATTGGCATTTATGCTCTGGAAGGGCTGTGTTTATTTTCTGTTTGCAAAGGGGAACAGTGCCTCCCAGAAGAAAGGGAGACCTCCATGCATGCCCACTTTAATCACTGTCATATCATGTGACAATCTGTACTATTAATATCAGAGACTGGTAATACATGTTATTATGTCCTGTTGCCTTGTACTTTTTGCACCCTAGGAAAGCACTTTCATTAACAGAGTAAAAAAAAAAATAGTATGGGAACTAAACTGTCTTCCCAAGGTAGAGCCAAGTACAAGAGTTCTCCTGCCTGGAACAAGCTGAGATGGTTTCAGGAGTGCCTGTCAGGGCAGGGTCAGCCATATAACTCAGATGGCATTTATTCTCCCACCACTGCATTTTTGTATTTGTTTTAGTGCCCTGTGTACTAGAGCACTGAACCAGTTCTCCAGTCCTTGTGTCAGGGCCCAACACCAAGTCTGTTCAGAGAACTCCGTTGCTGCTGGTGCCTCTATACTTCTCTGTTAGGTCACTCCCAGTGATGGCCTTTTGCAAGACCATCCACAGTTTGGCCTGTACGAAAAAGATCTGGAAGGCCACCATTCTCCTACATGATTCGCCCTACCCCAAACTTGATCTCAGATTTCAGAACACTGTGCCCTGTTACACCCACTGTGCATTAATGGGGCATGGCTTCACATGATGCTCCCCTACAGGAGCTTCCTGGTCTTCAGCCTGATTGCATGGGTCACCATGAACACTCCTTGCTCTCCCTTGTCACTCTCCATGATCTTGGCACTCATGTCAGATGTGTGTGCACGAGGCCTCTGTTTTCTGCAATGTCTCTGTTCCTTGAGATGTTCTGACTTTCCCCTTCCCCCACTATATGACACTGACTTCCATAGGCCAGACAAATTGCCAGCAGAGCTTGCCTCCTGCTGAATCCTGTATCCAGCATTATCTCAGTAACCACAGTGCCCACAAGGAGTTGGTTGCATTCTCAACTCCCCTACTGTGTCCTTTGAATGCTCTCAGTTCAAGGTCTTTTTGTGATAACTAGAATATCATCACTGACTACTGTAGAAAATGTCATGGTAGTCATCGCATGAGGCTGAGAAGCACAGTCCTTCCAGATGGAATGCCTTCAGTCTGTCTGGACTGGTCCCTGTAATGGAAATGGTGCAAGTGACACCACTGTGCATGAACCTCAGCTCAAGGATCAGTGCATCCTTGAGTTACATGCCCACACACCTGGGGTCATGGTCCATGAGGTGAGATCTCATTGTACTAGATGCTGGAAAAACACCAAAGAAAGATAACTTCAATCTGAACAAGCAGGAAACACGTACAGAGGGTCCTGGAAGGGGTGTTCTTATGGGTTTTAGAGGTCCCATGAATAGCACTAATATAGATATTACACTATATCCTCCCATCCCCCAAGAAGACCCATCCCACAACCCACTACTTTGCTGCTGCTTTCCTGTTGTCACTTGCAAGCAGCAAGGGAGAGAGGTTGCTGTCAGAGAGTGGGCTCTGAAGTCTTGTCCACACTTCCTCAAAGAACCACTGCCTTACAACAAAACTGAAAAACGAGGGATCTGATGCGTAGACCATCTACAGTTGTTTGCATCCCTTCAGACACAGGTCTGGCACACATCACAAAGTCATTGCTTACTAAGCCCACCAAGAAACCTCCTGCCTATTCATGAGAAAATGTATCTGGGAGTTCTCCTAGGATACTTCCTTGGGCCAGCTGCTTGAAGGGACCAGAAAGGACACATTCTTGTCTGGCCACCAAGGCAATTTAGACACTGAGGTGAGGCTGTTAAATGCATGGATCATGGGACTCAGGTCTGGAGACCAGCCTTGCCAGGGGTCCACTGGGTGGGGTAAGGTCAAATACCTGTGCAGTGGGCTCAACACATCCAGCTGAAGGACCACTTTCCACTGGCCTTTGGATACAGCTGTTGTGAACCACGCTTAGGAGAGTTCTGCCATGTGAATCCAATTCCTGGACAATTCCTGGACCTGAGAGGCTTGGAAAGCTCAGAGAAAGATGCTGTGCATAAAGTAGGGGGTTGCTGGAATGGGACAAGAGACACACTGATGCAGCTGTTCTTCATAAGCACTTTTAAGTTTTTAAGCACAATCTGATGAGAAACACATCTTCATTCAGTGTGTTACACTTCCATGGTAAACATTAGTCATTACTAACAGCAAACAATTGACAAGATTGCTTTATTCTTTAGCCTTTAATCTGAACAATTTCAATTAAGCCCTCAATTATTAAAGTGAACTTGCACATTTGTGCCTATGGTAGAATATGTTGACTTAGTCACAATACATGTTTGTCTGTCAGGAGTAGCAAGAAATTCCTGATTTTCTGATTCAGTTATGTATTGTTTATTTGCAAACACCCAAAGTCAAGAATTCCTTTGACTGGGGGAGACCTTATCATGTATTAGGACTCATAGAAATGCATATGCTTGTGAGCCAATTTACTGTGTTTAAAAAAGCCTCAACCAACAGCAAAGAAATATATGTTCTAATGCAAAACCCAATAGCAGTGTATGTGACACATCAGTGCTAATATCAATTCAATTTTGCTTAATATATCTCACCATGTGATTATTCTTAATTTGAAAATAGCCATCCAGTACATTTTTCTATAATGAAAGTTCACTTGCACCTTGTAGATATGCTAATAAATTTAACACAGAGGTGCAGCCATTGATTATTCAGCAACAAGATGAGCATATCTGCTGTAAAATATATTTTAAAAGTAATCTCTAATAGCTATTTCATAGCAGCTAGGCTTTGCACTAATAGGCTTGTCTAATGTCCCATTTAGTTTCTTATATCCCAAATTAGTGATAAATCAAGGGTGGAAATTTATATTTTATAATCCTAAAGCATCAAAATAAAGTGTGACTTCAGCTGTGTGAATGACTACAAATGCCTAGTGGTGGTTACAGGAAACACTTGTGCAGATATCTCAGGGGAGGGTCTGTCTTTTGCCATAAATCTTTAGCAGAAGTGCCCAGTTTTTATGGGAGTTGGTAAAAGAACGTGAGCACCGTTTTGCTCAAGCCAAGACAAAAGTGTGCTCAAAACTAGTTTACATTAATGGGCTATGGTCAACTCTGAGCAAGGCTGGAATAGTGCTGAAACCTTCCCGAAGGCATGCAGACACTGATGCACTTAGAGAGCTTTGCCTCTACTGTGAGCTGGGGACAGGGCATGGGAGTCTGACATCTGCACCTGAAACAGCTGTTCTTGACAATAGGGCACTTCATCCTCTGATACAGAAGGTGATACTGTATCAGGAGGCTTCGTGGAAGACATTTTATTATGTATTTTGAGTACTAGATATTTCATTACAGCCAGTACAGTTGTGGAGCCTGGGATCTTTTAACCTGTTAATGTTGCTGCCCTTGTCATGTGGAAAGTTTTAGGGGTCAGTGAGGTGAGAGGTTCCTACTCAGCAGGATAGACAGATACTTGGAACACAGATAGAAAAAAAAAAGATGCAGAAACAAAGCAAAGAAAAAGAAAGGAAGAATTAAAGTACATTCTGCATGACATGCCCTGGGAAACTATGAGAGCTGTTCATACTTCATCCAGAAATTGTGTTTGGAACTTGGATATTCCTTCATGTATTCATTACAGCATTCAAATATAATCACATTCATGTTTGCCAAGTAACTTAAGGATGAAAACATGAAACTTTCCTTCTGCATTTGACCTCCTTCAAGGTTTTCCTGGACAAACACTGAAGTTCCAGCATACTTTTAAAAAGCCAGTCTGTTACTCACAGCTATTGAGTTCTACAGAAAAAAAAGCCAGGAGGGACTGGGTAGCATAAAGGTCTGAACACTGCAACACCAGCTCCTCATTTAGCTCCTCTGGCTCTCATCTTGGCATTCCCCTATCTTCACTACAAAACCACTGGGAAAAGCAGAGTTTCAGAAGGAGGGATCAAACAGGAATATGTCTAAAAAGAAATCACTAATTCTTTGGATCTGCTCACTTATAGTTTAGATAGAATATACTTCTAAAAGCTAAGTTGCCTGTGTGAATTAGTGGCTGAAGAGAGATTTGATGGAGAGATGGCATATTATAAATGACAGCTGGATATTCCTGACACTTATTAGCCCACATTATGCTGTGGCAAAGGGAATGGTGTAAATGCCCTGGTTAATGGAGAGTTTAATGCATTAGTGATCAGAATCAACACAGCAACACCAGTGCAAACAAACTGTGACTCAGAATAATCAAGTTCTGAGAAACAACACCATGTCCAGAGAAGCCAGACATGGTTCCCCAGCCAGCCACACATATACTTCTAGCTTGTCTAAAACGCAAAATGAGGTCATCGGTAACCAGTTTGAAATGGACATGTTGCCTTTCTTTTTTTTCCTACAAAAAGAGAGGAATAAGAAAGATGGAAAACAGCCTCTTCCCCTTCTGTTTCAATGATCTGGGAAGAAAACAGAAAAGACACTTGATATATCCATGCCATTGGTTTCCTCCATTTTTCCCTATCTAGTCCTGGCACAACAGAAAGCACTCGTGTCCCTGATTGCTTTGTACACTTCTGTCAAACCTGCCTCTTTCCTGCTCTTCTCCCTGTGTTTCAAGCTATGCTTCCCAACTGTCAACATTTAAAATTCTTAATGATGCAACCTGAGGTTACTATGGCAACTAATGTCATTGCCTAGGTGGTAGTGATCATATAATGTGCATTGCCATTGAAATTTGAAATTATTTTCCATAGACCTATGAAGGCCATGCAGAGGGTTGCACTCTACCTCGTTCAATCCCCTGAAAAAACCCACTACCCCAGCAGGTATTACAGGGGAAGTCATTACAGTCTTTTGGAGCAAAGATTTGTACCTCATTAATGTATGGAATTAAACTTTTGGCTCTGAAAAGGCATTATTTTAGACATTTGTTTAGTGTGGTCAATATACCTCTGAGCAGCATAATTTTTTCTGTCTGATGTGACCACAAACTCCAGCTACTTTCAGTGCAGCTCAGGCACATTTACTTTTGAAAGCAAATGATCCTCTATTCACATAAAAATAACGTTTTTTCTCTACATTAATCAGTAGGAGAGATACAAAATTCTAATGATGTCACTCAGGTTTTCCTCAGACAAACATCCTAATAAACTGCTGCATCTTTTGGAGTGACAAGTCAAAGTCAGCATTTTTGATGATGATTTCTAGCTTGCAACTCAGTTACCAAAATGTGCAGATACCCTTGTGATGGGTACAGAATTTAAAGGTGGATACACAGGGATTAAACTAATTATGCTTCTTAAACTTCAATCCAATACATAATCTAATAAATCAATACATTTCCATAAAGAATATTCTAGGAGCAGCTTTTGCCCACAGAGACAGTAAGTAAAACACAAGTAAAAGCATAGTAGCCTTTTTCCTAAGGGGACTACTTTCTGGCTCACATCTCAGCAACAACAAGAATTCTGCAACTGCTGTTTGATAAAGGAAAGCAGATCTGAACCAGCCAACTTTTCAAGTTCTGGGTTGGCTCTGCTATCTGAGAAGAAATAAACCTAGTTGCAAATTAGGATACAGCACCAGAAGGAACCCTTCAGGTCATCAGCAGGCCCCCAGTTACAAGCAGTGAAGCTGTATAATCCTGTTCTTGTATGTATCAAGGTTCATTAGAAAACTAATTGCCTGGAGGTTTTGTACATGATTTTTATACTGGAAAGTTATTCTAGAGCTGGCAGCTAGAAGTCACTATAAGCAACTTCTTTCATATTCTCTATATATCCATTTGGGTATTTTAATCACTGCCAGTTGTAAATGTAGCCTTTTCTTGATGTAGCGGGGAGGATGGTTTTATACATAAAGCCAGAATGGGTATTTGTCTTACATCTAATGTTGTTGCTATTTTCATTCTTTTTCTCTCAACATCTGGTTTATATGGAAGCTAAAACATGGGGATGGTTATAACAGAAACTCAGCCAGTACAAGAAAGAGATAGCTACAAAGGCTGGTGAAAGAAACAGGTTCAAGGGTTTTGTATCACTCTGTATAAATATCTGATTTTTCAATAGCTGGAAAGTGATTCTGTTATAATGCACAGATTATTATAGAATACTTGTAAAAATTTTCTGGTTGCTGGAAATAATGCAAACTCTCCTTCTAGGGATTTTATAATGTCATCGTTCTCCCCTATATCTGTCTTGTTTGCAAACAGTGTGCAGTACAATAACGGCTCTTACAGGCTCCATCAAGTCTCTGGCTGCAGTTGTGTGAATAGATGCAAGTTTCAATGCTAGGAAGAGGCTCTTTCACCCAGAAAAGTTTTCAGACCTTTGTGGAAGGTGATGTGGCTATGTATTTGTCCATTCTTTATTTTGTTCCCTAGTTAGACACCCATGGTTATGAGCATTCTTTCTTCTGCTCTGTTTAGAGCCAAAGACATTCTATTCACAGATTAAAATTTGGTATTTAATGTATCTTGCAGTTTGATCCACTATTGTGTCATTTATGTGGTGTGACTTCTGTTTATTTGTTTCTTTGCTCTGGTACTGGACGCCAAAATACTAAATTACTGTTATACTTAAAATTCTTTTTGCAGGCTCTCTTGCCCAGCTCAAGACAGCAACTACCAAAAATCATATGAAAGTTTAGTACAAGATCAGTCATCAGAAGGTTTTCTCCACAAGAGTGGATATTTAAACATCTGCCCTGTATCTAAGAAGCTTTTGAAGTTCAGCCACTGCTACCTCCATAATGCTTTGCCTCTCCTTCTTTTACTGAAGGAGTGGTGAAGAAAAATAAGATCTGAAAGTCTCAGTTTATGGGTTTTTTCCTTTCCCTTTCAGCCTTTTCAGTCCCAAAGCCCAAGATGATGTATCAAACATTCCTTGAGGTAGCAAATCAGCTTAAATAGAAAGAGAATGTATATCCATTCATTTTGAGTGTGAGCTCTCCAGTTCTTTCATATTAGGCTTCCATAATGCCTGCAGACAATAAACACAATTGCAGGAGTCTATGTAGTATCAAAGCAAAGTTATTTACAGCATGTCAAGGTCTTTCTGCGACAGTGTAAGAACACTTCGATAATAATAATATAGCACTTAGAAGTGATGATGTACTTATAAGTATAGATGAAGCACCTTTAATTTATTTGATAAAGTGAAAACTGAAGAGGGCAGTTTCATAGAAGCGTACACCTCTGGTCCTCACTTGCACGGTTTACTCTAAGAGTGTGTGAGCCCCTGATAAAGCTTTTACATTAACAAAAGAACTGTATAAATTCAGAAAATACTGAGATAGAAATGATTTTTTTCCAAATAGGGAAAACCTGTTCATGGGAAAATACAATATGAATGTTATTTGTGGATGAAGTTTCTAGCATCCAAAGGTCAACTTTCACCTTCTGGCACAAAGGGTGAATCTTGTCTTAGAAAAATGTCTCATCAATTTCTTTTCTTTGAGAGACAATCAGGATATCATAAAATCATATATAGAATAGACTCAGAGAATCTTTTAGATTGGAAAAGAACTTTTTAGGACCATCAAGTGCAACCACTAACCCAGCACTGCCAAGTCCAACACTAAGNATGTTATTTGTGGATGAAGTTTCTAGCATCCAAAGGTCAACTTTCACCTTCTGGCACAAAGGGTGAATCTTGTCTTAGAAAAATGTCTCATCAATTTCTTTTCTTTGAGAGACAATCAGGATATCATAAAATCATATATAGAATAGACTCAGAGAATCTTTTAGATTGGAAAAGAACTTTTTAGGACCATCAAGTGCAACCACTAACCCAGCACTGCCAAGTCCAACACTAAACCATGTCCCTAAGCGCCTTGCCCCTAAAACCTATTCATCTTTCAAATACCTCCAGGGATGGTGATTCCACAATTTCCATGGGCAGCCTGGTCCAATGCTTGACAACCTTTTCAGCAAAGAATTTTTTCCTAATATCCAATCTAAACCTCCCCTGGTGCAATCTGAGGCCATTTCCTCTTGTCCTATTTCTTGTTTCTTGGGAGAAGAGACTGATCCCCACCTTGCTACAGCCCCCCTTCAGGTGGTTGAAGAGAGTGATAAGGTCCTTTTCTCCAAGAAAAACACCCCCAGCTCCCTCAGCTGCTCCTCATAAGGAACTCCAGAACCTTCACCAGCTCTACTGCCCTTCTCTGGACATGCTCCACTGAATACAGGATTCGAGGTGTGGCCTCACCAGTGCTGAGTACAGGGGGACAATCCCTGCCCTGGTCCTGCTGGCCACACTACTGCTGATACAGGCCAGGTGCCATTAGCCTTCTTGGCCACCTGGGCACACACTGGCTCACTTTCAGCTGTTGTTGACCAGCAACCCTGGACTCAAATCAGACTCAAATGCCTCATTAGATTTCTGTCATGCCAAATTCTATTTGGTTTGCATGGCAAGGTTTTAGTAGTAGGAAGACTACAGGAGTGGCTTCTGTGCCAGACAAGATGGACCCGCCATTGGCCAAAGCTGAGCCCCTCAGTGACACTGGCAGTGTCTCTGGGATAATTTAGTTAAAAAAAAGGGGGTGGGGCATGGTGGTGGAAATGTTGCATGACTGCAGCAGGAGAGAGGAGTGAGAATCTGTGAGACAAACATGCACTCTGAAGGTCACTGGAGAAGGAGGGGGAGGAGATGTTTGAGGCACCTGAGCTGAGATTCCCCTGCAGCCCATGGTGCAACCCATGGTGAGGCAGCTGTGCCCCTGCAACCCATGGAGGTACACAGGATGCAGAAATCCACCTGCAGCCCATGCAGGACCCCACACCAGAGCAGGTGAATGTCTGACCCCATGGGAAGCCCACACTTGAGCAGGGTCCTGACAGGACCTGTGGCCCCTTAGAGAGAGGAGCCTGTGCTGGAGCAGGTTTTCTGGCTGGACTTGTGACCCTGTGGGGAACCCAAGTCAGTTTGTGGAGGATTGTCTCCTGTAGGAGAGGTCCCATGCTGGAGCAGGATTGTCCTGTTTTGGAGGAAGGAGCAGCACACATAATGTGATGAACTGACCATAGCCCCATCTTGGTTCCCCTGAGCCACTGGTGCAGAGGAAGTAGTGGATTTGGGAGTGAAGTTGAGCACAGGAAGAAGGGAGAGGTGAGAATAAGTTGTTTTTAAGATTTGGTTTTCTCATTACCTTATCCAGATTTGATTGCTGATAAATTAGACTGATTTCCCTGAGTTAAGTCTGCTTTACCTATGACAGTAAGCAGTGAATGATCTTTCTCTATTCTTATCTTGACCATCATAATTTCCTTGTATTTTGTCTTCCCTATCAACTGAGGAAGGAGCTTTCCAGCTGACAGAGTTGCTTTGGTGGGCATCTGGCATGCAGCCAGGGTCAATTCACCACAGAAATACACAAGGGCAGATGTGGTGGAAGGCACCTGTGGTGCAAGGCTCCTGTTAATAGAAAGAGACCACATGTACTTTCAGAGACAATGAAGATATATCCAAGAATAATGATATTGAAAGTGGGATGAGAGAGAATAAAACCCTCTGGTGAATTGAAAACTCTGTTGAGATCTGTAGAGGATGGGAATTGGCAAGGTCTGAGCTCTCAGCCATATGCTAAACCAGTTCATTTAGTCCTGGAGGCCCCTGTTTATAGTTCCTAGTGTATCTGTCTAAGAATCAGCCACTGCAACAGAAAAATCGGAAAATGAATGCAATTGTTTGGCCACTCAACACAGATTGAAAGATTCTAGATGAGGATGGAAGCCAGGGAATGGCTGGAAGGACCACAGGATGTATAAAAGTCTGAAGTACATGCATGTAGTAATAATCTATTTTGTACAAGGAGGCAGAATAGGGAAGGGTATGAATGTTACAGAGTATTAGGTCAGCTTTAAATGTGCTGTTTTACATTCAGAGAATAAAAACAACAGCCTGAGCCTCTGACAGCCCAATTTAGAATTTAGAGTTGCAGATATCAAATTCTTCCTCACAGCAATGATCTGGGTGAAGCAAAATCAAGATTGAAATACATTTGCAAAAAAGGGAAGCTTAACAAAAAATAATATGAAGAGAAATGGCCTTCTGTGGGTCACTAATCCACAAAACCAAAGGATATATCTAATCAAGAATCATTTACTCAGAATGAACACTTAGTTCAGTTCCAACTTGTGCATTGTACAATGTTTCTTCAAAGGGAGACCATTTAAAGATGCAACTTGTTCTCTCCAGAGTGATTATTCCAAACCAATCTAATCTGCTGCCCATGAGTCAACCTTACAAAAGAGGCAAACTGCAGAGAAATCTGTAAATCACAATTCTTTTTTCATGCACCTAACTTATTCAGACCAAATCAAAGCATGCAATCTACTGATAACTGTATTCCACTACTGTACTTCCTTAGAAGCCTAGTAATTTTCAGTGTTTCTGAATTCCTTACCAAAAAAAAAAAAAAAAAAAAAGAAACAAGAAACATCTAATGCTGGTAGCTGCAATGAAACCTTATAAACAGAACTCAGGACACACCTCTCTATCTCTCTATGTTTTCACATGTCCCAGCCAAACTAAGAACTGAGTCTAAGTGCAGCTAACAATAGTCTAAGTTTGGTGAAAGGTACATTTCTCCCTTATCTGAATAATTTTTGTATTTAATCCAAATTTGTTCCCTTTAAACTCATGCTGATAAAGTCATGCTGATGTTTTCCTTCCCCTTTCCCACAAATCCCACATCTTTCCCTACACATCCTCTCTGAACAGGGAGACAGGCATGTATGTACTGTGCATGCTTCTATAGACAATTTTCTCAAGTCAAGCTAGGAAGTTTTAGGAAGACAGGTGCAACTAAAATTTTCTTTTCTGGCTAACACTGCCCTATGCAATGCTGCAGGATTTCAGTCCTCACCCTCAGTGTGCAAAGGCACAGCAGGACTTGGCATTATCTTGCTCATGGAAGTGAGGAAGTGGGCTGCTAACAAAGGCAGGTGGAGGACAGGTCTCAATGTGGCAGCACTCGGTAGAGCTGGATTGCCCAGCTCTCTGCATGCCTCCAGCTATGGCCCCGCCCTCCTATTCACCACAGCTGTGGCTGCAGAGGAACAAAGCTGATGGGAAGCTCGCAGCTATTACTGTGCTCCCTCCTCCTGTCTTCTGCCCTCTCTCCCATAACATCAAATACGCCTGTAAGGGATGGTGGGTGAGCACCACTCTGCCAGTACTACAGGGTATGGCCATGCCAACCCACGCTTATTTTGGGACATTTGGGAAGTGATATCTCCATCTTTTTTTTCCCAATACAATGTAGGTTTGTTGCAGTGCACTGGACAGGGGGTTTCTCTAGACTATAGGGGACAGATGAATGTCTGGTTTCACAGAACAGGGTAAACTCCCCTCTTTGCCTCTCCCTCTGCCTCCTGCTAAGGTCAGACCAACACAGCACTGTAATAGAAGGACTGAGAGAGACAGGGACAAAATCGGAACGCTAAGGAGGAAGGATAAGAATATCCCAAAACCAATAGTCTCCTGCTGCTTTGTTTCACCATGTTTTCAAGTTGACGGAGAGTTTTTCCTATACCATGACCTTGCTCGTTGTCTTTTGTTAATACCACATCCCCTCTTGACAGTCCCAGCATCCCAGATGTCCCCCTACTTTTTTTTTTTCTGCTGTTGGTATGGAGAAAAGGTATCTATTGCCCCATACTTTCTGCTAAAGTTTAAGGCAACTGAAGAACTTAATCCTTGGTAAAAAATTTCACACATTGAGCCATACTAAAACAATGAGTTCTAACCAGTTTTTTCTAGGACAAATATGCATATTTTTAAAATTGGAAATACTCAACAGCATTCATGCTTATTCTACAATTCTCTCATGAATTCTCTCTTATTCTCCCATGAATCCCTCTTTCACATCCTGCCTCTACATTTATTTCCTTCCTTTTCCAGCACAATGTGCCCAAGATTTTTGTAGACACTTTTAATAACCCTTGAAACCCCAAAGTTGTTAGTACCATTTTATTTCAAATTCTTTGATTGAGTCAACCAGGTCAGTACAAGTCATGCAGCCCATCACCCACATGTACAAGAACGTGCTGAGTCAGTGACAGAAGGTTGCACCTCACAACATGACTCCATTGTTATTTTAATTTTCTTGTTCCACTAGTGGTCTCCCACAATTTCCCTCCCACTGCAAGAAGCTTTGCTACAAAATGAGCACAACTAACAGTGCCCAGGGCTGCTATAGAAAGGAAAAGAAAAGCTAGGGGAAATTGCTACAACCTCTCATGTCTGAGGCAACTTTATTATGCCACTTGACACAGCTTGAAGAAAAAAACTAGAGATTTCACAAAAGGCAACATTTAAAAATAACTTCTTTTTGTCAGTTAAATCTAGTGTTTTAAATTAAATAAAATTTCAAATTTAAATAAGTGTTTTAAAATCCTCAGCACTGACAAGGTTTATTTTTCTTCCCCCCTTCCTTAAAGGGAAAACTGAACCACATGCTTTCTTCTAAGCCATGTACATTTCATGTGGTCTACTACACAAACATAAACCAGAAAATGACTTTGTCCAACTGCGTCCAAAATTGCCTGATTACTCTGAAAAGCAGACAGCTGCAGCAGTATAAAACACTTCTGAGTGGGGAAATCTGAGGGACTAGAATAGGACTGGATACGATTCCAGAAGTTCCTTCTATCTGAGTAACTCTAATGCAAATGACACCCTACACTAAATAACTCTCCTTGGTTTGACTTTCTGTACCTTTGTCCCTGCTCCTTCCAAGCTGACATAGCGCTGCTCAGCCAAATGTCTCCTAAGCTGAACTTGTTAATCATTCAAGCCTCTTCAAAAGCAATGCCCTGAGCAAGCACAACAGTATTAAACCTGCAAATATAAATACTGAACTCCAGGGATTGCCTAATCCTGAACCACCATGATTTTTTTCCACTTACTCCAAATAACCATCATCCAGACCACAGAAACAGATTCTCTCCTGCTTCATCTCACACAAGGGCCACAGAAGTGTCTTCATATTTTAGTTGCTGTTGTGACTTAAGCTGCTACTAATAATTCACTTTTTATCCTTCAGAATGTCAGTGCATGTGGCTACAGTGTGCACGGATATCTGAGCAGGTAATTTGGAAACCTGATGCCTTTGAACTCAGGATCCAGAATGGTCTAGCAAGCCCAATGAACAGATATAGAAGTGAAGAGGATAGAATGCTCCAGGTCAGTACAGGATCCCTAAGGGTCCCTCTCTAGAAGAAGAGACTCAGGACCTGTGGGTCCCAAATAAGCTTGCTCACAAATGGCATTTCCACTACTTTTCTAAAGAAAGTTGTAAAGTCCATCTCCAAACATGTTGGAAGAGGATATGCCAACAAAATGACTTTCCATGCCCCCAGCAGTTCAACACATCCTCCTGTTGGGGCTCTAGGAATATCAGGTAACACAAAACAAGCAGGCAGTCACTAGGAATCAAGTTCATGCATGATTGTGGTACTCTGGATTTGCAAAGTCAAAGTATGGCCTCTGCCTACAGTGAGCTAAACGGCTGGTGGAGATCAGTGCCAGATAGGAATTGATAACAGAACCCAAAAAATGAACTCCCTGACTTTCAAATATTAAAAATTTGAATTGGGCATTAACAGGGAATTTCCATGTATGCCAATGTTTTCTTTTTTAGATCCAGAGTCAGGTTTTGTCTTTAGTTTAATTGTGATGCATGCATGAACTTAACTTTGCTTTAACAAAGCTTTTTTTCTGAGGATGTAAGATCATTATTGCTCCCTTTATGTACTGTGTAAATTATCTGATATGTCTATGGGTCATTCAGCATATTCAAAACCCCCAAATTTTTATGGCATGCTGCAGGCTTGAATAAAAATAGATTTTTCATCTCTTTTTGCAATAGAACACTCTCAGAGTATTTTTTGTGCAATATATTATTCCCTTTAAATAAGAAACCAAGACAGAGTTGTTAGTTTATACAAAGCTTTACTATAGCGATGACCTTTTCTGACCCTCTGTGAAAGTTAAGCATTCACTAGCAACCAATACAGATGATACCTAAAAATAAACATCTGCATACAGAGAATTTTAACCCTGGGTACACATTTGGTTTAAAAAAAAAAAAAAAGCATGTTCAAACGACACTTCATGGCAGCCCAAGAGGAATCCACTACAGAGGAAAATGACAGATCTGTGTTGCTGTAATGCTCCATTCATTGTATACAATAAATGGGTTATTCATCACAAATGGCAATGAGGTCATTGGCTTTATTTGAGAAGGTGGGAATTTTAGCATCAGAAAGACTCGAATTGTTGTTTCCAGCTCTGCTGCTGGTGTTGAGGGTGAATTGGGACAAGTCATCTTGCCCTGTGATGCCTTTGTTTCACCATCTAAAAAGCTGTGAGACAGATACTGCTCCTTTGGAAAGCATTCAGAGATCTGATGTCCTAGGAGCCAGGTAGTATTGCTAACATTGAAAGGATTTAAATTTGTGTATACAAGTGGTGCCTGTGTTTAGCTGTAGGATTATTGTGGTCCTGTGTGCTAATTGGGTCATTGGGGAAGAGGCTTAGTCTGTCATTTCAAACTGCTTGGTTACCTGGAAAAACATGATGACTGCTGCTAGAAACATGCATGTGCTAAGGCCTCCATATTTACATCAAAGATTTCTTGGGAATAAAATGTGCCCATGCCACATCGTTAGGTTCAGTGTTTCTGAGAGGTGTTGCACTTTTTTGGTGAGCACACAACACCTATGCCTCTGGCCAGCCCATGGGAATTCTTGGATAGGTGGAAAAAAATTCCTCAAACTCAATATAAAAAAATCTCCCACATATCTGAAAACCCCTATTGACAAAGAAGAAAAATTTGGGGTTCTTTTTTCCTGTGCCTTGCATAGGAATGGAGTGAATGCATCACTGGACAAAGGAAGGGCTACTGATGTCATCTAATTGGACTTCTGCTGGGCCTTTGATATGGTCCCCCACATTCTTGCCTCTAAACTGCAGAGACACAGATTTGATGGATGAGTATGTGTGTAGTGGGTTAGTTCACCTTTCTTATCTTTTGTGAGAGAGGAGATTTGGAGGAATGCAAAGCAGGCTCAAAACTTAAAGAGTATGAAAAAGTTTATTAAGAGAACTAAAAAGAAAAAAAAGAATAAAAGAAGTTAAAGCAAACACTCCTTTCCTCCAGCATCCCCCTCCCTTTTCTCCTTCCCAAACCAGTACAAAGGATAATGAAATATGATTCTTGGTCAGCATTTACAGTTCTTAAAAAAAGTCTCTCTACTATTTAAGGAAACAGAGGTCTCTTTCGCTGTCTCGTGGTTCCCAAAACTGCACCAGCCAACAGCCCCTGCCCAGGAAAAAATCTGCCGCCGGGAAAAAAACATCTCTCCCATGGAAAGAAATCACAGTCTCTTTCACACGGCATTGCTACCATGGGCCACAGATGGGGTTTCCAGTTTAAGAATGGACAAATTCCAGCCTGAAAACAGCTATCTTCTTCACAGAAATTTTAAAGTCTCTCACAACCCCTCACAACTCCTGGGTAACCTGCCATGGTCACCTTTGTTTTCTTACACAGGCTGCACTCAGAATTTTCATTCCCCCATGTCTTTAAATAGATTAAAGAGAAAAACAGTTTGGGATATTACAGTTCCTACCATGGTCTGCAGAAAGCAGTTTTAAGGTTTCGCGCTGCAAGCGTGACTCTGCCCTCTTTCTTTCCCATCTGCCATCTTCAGCTTCACTCACTTTCTCTTTCTCTCTGACCTTGAAGACGGCATGATGAAGAGTGGTCTTCATTGTTTAGTCTTTATGGTGGAGAAAAGCCTCACTCACGTTGTGCTGCTGGCTGCTTGATGCTATCTCTCAGCTCCAACGGCTCCCGCGGGTTTCCGCGGGCCACGTGGGCGGGGGGGATGGAGTCCTCAGACGCCAGGCCGGGTGGTCTCGGCTATTGCAGCAGTTTATGGTTGTTCCTCAGCTGCCTGGGGCTCTGAGGGGCTCTCCCACATGCACCCGGGGCTGTGCCCGGTGCCGGGGGGGAGGAGGGGAGGGGAGGCCCGAGGCCGCTCCGAGAAACGGATCAGCAGGGCCCATCTTTCCCCCCACACTCGCACGGGAGGCTCCCACCGAAAGGAAAAAAAGGGAACTTCCTGTGTTTTCACAGGCTTTAAATATGGACATTTCGAAAAGCGCTACTGGTCAAAAGAGCTGTCCATCAACTCAGGTTCAACCTACCACAACATGGATAAGGAATTGGCTGAATGGCCAAATCCAAAATGTTACAGTCAATAACTTAATGTCCAAATAGAAAACAGTAATGACTAGTATCCCTCAGCGGTTTGTACTGAGACAAATAATATTTAATATTTTCATCAGTGACATAGTGGGATTGAGTGCACCCTCAGGAACTTTGTGGATGACACCAAGCTTTGTTGTGCAGCTGATTTGCTTGAGGGATGGGTTGCCATCCAAAGGAACCTTGAGAGGCTTGAGAAGTGGACCCATGTGAATGAACCTCCTGAATGTCAACAAGACCAAGTGCAAGGTGCTGCACATGGGTCAGGGCAATCCCCAATATCAACAGAGTATGGGGGATGAACAGATTGACAGCAGCCTTGTAGAGAAGGATTTGGGGATGGAGAAATGACCCAGCAATGTTTACTCACAGCCCAGAAAGCCAGCACTGTCCTGGGCTGCATCAAAAAGCAGTATGGCCAGCAGGTCGAGGCAGGGGACTCTGCCTCTCTATTCCAGTCCTACATCTGTGGAAGACCCCACCTGGAGTATTCCAGCCAACTCTGGGGTCCCCAGTAAAAGACATGGACCTGTTAGAGCCGGTCTAGGAGGGCCATCAAAACTGTCAGAAGGCTGGAATACCTTGTCTGTGAAGAAAAGGCTGAGAGAACTGAGGTCATTAGGCCTGGTGAAGAGAAGACTCTGTGGAGCACTTATTGTGACATTTCAAGGCTTAAAGAAGGCTTACAGGATTGATGGAGAGGAATTTTTTACCAGTGTCTGCAAGGCACAAGGGACAATAGTTTTAAACTGAGAGTAGATTTAGACTGGATTTAAGGAAGAAATTTTTTACAATGAGGATGGTGAGACACTGAAACAGGTTTCCCACAGAATCTGTGGATGTCCTGTGGTTAGAAGTGTTCAAGATCAGATTGGATGGAACTTTGAGCAATATGACCATGTTGTCAAACATGAAAGGTGATTAACATGATCAACATGAAAGGTGTCCCAGCCCATACCAGGGGGGTTAGACTAGATGACCTTTGGAGGTTCCTTCCGGACCAAATCATTCAATGACTCTTTACAAGGATTTCTCCTGGGAACAGAGCCCACATGCTTAATGCTTGTCACCATGTCTCCATAACCCAGCAAAACTCCTCCTGCACTAGCATGACCAATTTAGGTGTGTTTGACTCCAGCTGCTTTCTCCCACCTCAGTGAACCATCTCCCCACCTGTATGTGATTGAAAAATGAGTGTTTTCAACTCAGACCAGTTCACTGAGTTGCTGAAGGTGACAGATGGTGCAAACTCCAGTGCTATCATCTAGGAGGAAGATGTGGGCCTGTACTGCTGGATGTCTGAGTCAAAATATAAGAATATTAGTAAGAGTAAAAACCCTTTTTCTATCTCCATGTGAACTATCCAGATCAAGATGTAAGGGAAACTTTTTGGAGGTGCCTGTAAAACTTTGACTGGAAGAAAAAGCGTTTTGGAAAACACACGTGTTTTCTGAGTGTGTGGTGTCACTTTCAACAAAGTTTTGCACCTAAGCTAATGTTTTCAAGTTTTTTTTCTCTCACAGGAATTAGTGTTATGGAAAAAAACCCCACAAAAATGTATTGCCACTTTGTTAAGTCATAGTTGTTCCTTGCTAATTCTGATACAATATTAACTTGAAGATAGCTAAAACATTCTGTCACTTTATTTTATATTTTGCTCTATTTTATTTTTAAAATAATTTAAGGCAACTTAAATTACAAAATACCTATATAAATATTTTTTTCCTACATCAAATTTTGTGTTGAAATAGAAGTTTTACATTAATTAACTCCTGCTGAAAGTGCCAAATCATTTAACTTCATTTAACTTCAATGTAAACAGGATGCATTCAAAACAAAATATAAGCAAATTGTCAGGCAATGCCATTGCCGTCCAATGAAGGCACATCTTCATCTGCAAATGACAGCATTTCAAACTGTACTATGCAGTAGTTAGACTTAATTATTCTTACAGTAAGCTAAAAATATAAACTGTAAAATAAATTATGTTAACATTTTAACAATTGTATCATGTCGTGACAAAATACAGCATAACAGCTTTGAACTGTATAAATCATATTAGGCATTTCTACTTCTGGCATGTCCTTAAGTAATGCAAAAATAATCTTAAAAGTAAATAAAATATTACAGTAGTCTAAGCAGGTATGTTTCAGAACTTTTGTAAACATAAGTGAACCCAAAATACTTCTTTACAAAACAAGAACAAGTTAAAAACACAGGAAAAGGAAAATGAAGGCTTCAACTAGTTCTGCAATTGATCCCACTTTCCTGCTGCACGTGGTGGGAATGGGAAAAATAAGAGCCTGAGGTCTGCTTCCCAACATGTAGGGCAGCACAGACGAGGTTGCCAGAAAGCCATGGCGGTTTGCTGTTAGCATGTGTCAGCAGCGCACGGCACCCTCCTTCCTTCTGCCGGAGACCCACAAGGGGAGAGGAGCCACATGAGGGTCCCATGTGCCTGGTGGGCAGCCAGATCTTAAAGGCATGAGCAGGGAAAAGGGATGAGAATGAAGAATTTGGCTCTTAACCAGAACGTACCCCGTTAAGATTTATGTTGATTGGGAGGTGTCTCAGGTAACTCATTTATGCCAGTGACAGTGAATGGTGATGACTGCTGTTTATTAGTGTAAATTCGGCTTAATGGGGAGGCATTCAGCAGGTGCCAAGTCACTGCATGGTCAGTTGACTCTGTCAGGTCAAATTAGACTCAAATTATAGGTTTCATAAAAAAAGTGTTTTCTGGTGCTTAAGGCCAGCAGAAGACACTTTTTTTAAAAAAACCAAACATCAATAAACATAGAAACAATAAGCTCAAAACAGCCTTTGCAATCACAATATTGGCTTTGCTAAGACTAAGGTAATTTCGGTTTACACTTGAAAAGGTCAACAGGGTGGTGAGAATGCTCTTGCCACATAATACCATGGCACAAATGCATTTCCTACAATGCCTACAGATAATGTGATATCATAACTTCCACTGCTGTTCCAGCTGACATGAATGGGTCCAGAAGGGGCTGAAAGTCAAGCACCAGGCAAACAAATTACACTGTCTGGTCTCTGTTGTTTTAGATCAGTTGCAAACCATGACGATAGAGCAACCTGGAAATGCTGAGCAGTCTGAGCTCTTGCAGCAGACTTTATGAGCAGGCAGCAAGAGTGGTACATGCAACCATGGCCCCACCTCAGCCCTGGGACTGGCTTCCTTCCAGTCAGTGCTTTACTCCAGTGCACGTGCAAGAGCAGAGCCAGAAATGGCTCTTCTGGTTATGAAAATCAGGTTTGACTATGTCCCAGATGCTGCAGTTCTGGGCCATCTGATTGCTTGGATATGAGAAGGTCAATGTCTATCCTCAGATGGTCATGCTTATTGTCAGGCACTTTCAAATCAATGAGGAAGCTATTTAATAGCTCAGCTAAGTGGATAGCTCAATTCTCCTTTTAAGTTTTTTTTTTTT
>VZTH01002235.1:0-94805 GCA_013397815.1 Aleadryas rufinucha | reverse complement strand
GTTGTGCTCGTTTTTCACACCTACTAACTCGTGGGCACCCCTTGCCTTTCAGGAGCTCGTGCCTTTCCCCACAGCTCCCTTTGTCCTCAGTGAAAGGCTGCAGCTGCAATTTGAACTCTGGCCTTCATGCTGTGCAACAACTCCAAATCAACCAGCTGGTGCAAACATCACCTACAAACGTGTTCACCTGGAGGTACAAATGACCCACTGAGCCCAAGAGAAAGGATAATGCCAGTGTCTGTTGAGGTGATTTGTAGTGACACAAGCTCAGCTAGGTAACACTCGTTATTGTATATATGCCAGTGTGGTATTTATTTGGCTTTCACTTTGATGAATCATAGCGCTAGAGAATATCTCAGTAAATCAGTGATGTCTGCATAAGATAAAAAATAGTTTTTCTTCATAGTAGAAGAAAAGGTAATACTTGCCAAAAATTTTAGGGAGTCAGTATAGACTGTCTGCAGCAGCCGTAGAAATTGTGTACCACACCAAATGCCATTTTCGCATGGCCCGATGCATTCTTAACTTTCTGAAAAGTCAACCTCCACATGGCTAATGCTCTGGAAATATTTAAAACTGGTAACTAACCCAGAATTTATAGCAATGTAGCTGCAGTGACCTTAACAGTCCTCTTTTTTTAGCTTCTGAAGATCAAATTCTGAGTTAATCCATGAGAGAGGAAATACCAAAATGATGATAAGTGCACTGATTTGGGGTTCTAACACTGAGTCAATAAGAGGAAGAAAATGCTATTGTACCTCACCTTCCTCACCAATATTTCCTGAGTAACCAGCCTATGGAAAAGGCATAGTAAATTTGCATATTTACACCTTTGGTTTTCTATCACAAGTGTTGCCCTGTTGGCAGTATTTAGGTACATGCTAATGTTTAGAAAACTCAAATATATTCACTGGTAAACAGCTCATAAAAACTGTATTTAATAGAATGTCTAGAGCAAAAGTGATGGCAATTACATCTAATTTATTTTAAAGACATTCTTGAGAACAGCAATTGAAAACACTGTATAAAAATTGGTGTAATTTTATTATTTTGTCATTAGGGCTCTTTTTTTTTTTTTTTTTGAAGATGACATAAGTAAATGAAATATATAGAGTGGGAATATGTTCATGGTAAATTAATGATGGCTTTGTTTTACCAGTTATGGTCCAATTCCAGATGAATGCCACTGTGAGAGGAGTAGCTAATTTGATGTAGTAGAGGTCAAAAAGCCCAGCAGGCTGAATCTGTACAAGGGTGACGTGCCTGAATGTGACAGAAAAGCTTACTACTATATAAATGAGATTAAATACATTGGAAGGAGACTGTTATTAGTGTTACATTATCTCCTGCTATCACAGAAATTACTTTTTTTCCCTGTGATTTATTCCCTTTAATTTAACTCATTCTTGTTTACCTGAGTTTGCTGAATCCTTGGATGGAAAAAGGAATCATGAGGAAAGAAATTACTTGCTATTTTCTGAATATTTCAAATTTGATCTGACATGTTAATGGTTTGCATGGGGAAAGGAAGTGGTGAAAGCTTCTGGCAGGAGAAACAGATGTGTGTGACAAAAATTTTTGAGACAGGAATTTTTGTGAACTGCTAAAACCAAGTGTGTTTTGATGTTTCTAAGGCAGAAAAGAATAAAGCTTCTGTAAGAAAGGCTGAGTTGACACAGGTTACAGTGATCACTCAGAGTTCATAATGTGCTTTTTTCTTTACATTTTACAAAATGCCTTTGAGGGATTAAGAAGCTGCTGAATGCAATATGAGTCTGTGAATACAGATAATGTGAATGGCAACAGCAAAATCTGGTACTCTGCTAATTAGAGAACACCTGGAACTGATCTTTGTGAATTGTGATGGAAATAGTTTTGTAACGCAAATTCTGGTTTGCAATGCAGATTTATTTCTGTGATATACTTGCATATCCTGATAAAGTTGTCTATTATGGTTTTTTAATAACTTCAAATACTAAACCAAAGACAGAATAAAGAAAATATTTCAATTAAGTTTCTGCTGTAGTTACACTCTGCCATCTTTTTGTTGTAAACAGAATTAAAAATGAAGTTTAGATATCTTGTCATTTGTATTTTAACTATTACTTTCTCCAGTTCATAAAGTAGATCTCTACTCTGGAAAGACTTATATGTAATATTATTCACTGAAGTCAACAAAAATGACAGATATAAAAGTAAGTGAGTAAGAGTCTTGGCAAAATAATGAGACATTACTCTGTAGATTAATTCTCATTTGTTGTGGTTTGCTGAAGAGTTCTGTTTGGATTTTTAATTGTTCTTTGCAAGATCTTCCAATTTAGAAAAACAATTTATGTTGACCTACTGTGTCCCTTTTTGAAAACTGTTAATCAGATGGGATTTAGCTTCTTTTTAATAACATTAAGAATCAAATTCCTAGGGAAAAAAATTAATTAGGTGTTTGCATTGGTTTTTTGAAGGGCATTAATGTCCTTCCAGTAGCTCAGGGAGGTGGCTTATACAGAGTGTTTGGATGTTTTCTTGATATATGCACAGTTTAAACAATCTGTCTCAGACTGGAAAGGCAGTTGGATGTCTGTAGAAGATCTGTTAGCAGTCCTGTTTTTCCCCCCAAATATACTCCAACAGCAATTTCGCTGTGGAAAAGGATTTTCTCAGAAAAAAATTGTTCGAATATTTTATATTTCAAACAGTTGAAAAAAATCTGGGTTTTTTCTCACTCCTTTAGTCCTGTTCTTTCATGCTAGAAAGGAAGTGGGAAAATACTTTTGTTTCCATAGGAAATGTGCTAAAATCTAACTAAGAAAAATATGACTTACTAAACGTGCAGGCAAAACATATGCTTCAAGGTGAAGGTAAAAGGGAAAGGTTTGAGAAATCTAAATGTCTTCCAAAATAAAATGACTACCACAATATGTACAAAAGTTCAATAGTTAAAATAAATGATTACCTGATTTTTAAAAAAATAAATCATGATAAAATAGGATTTGCATTTAAAACAGAGCTAAAATACTGTGGTGTATTGACCCTGGATGGACACCACATGCCCACAAACCACTCTATCACTACCCTTCTCAGCTGGACAGGGGACAGAAAAAGAAAATGAAAAGCCCATGAGTTGAGATAACAACAGGGGGAGACCATTCACCATTTATCATCATGGGTTGAACAGATTTGACTCAGGAAAAAAATAATTTATTAGCAAAGAAATTAGAGTTGGATAACAGAATATAAAACCACCAAAAGTTAAAAACACCTTCCCTTCACCCCTCCCTTTTTTCCAAGGCCCAGCTTTACTCCAGAATTCTTTATTTCTTCCTTTGCAGTGGAACAGGGGAACAAGGAGTAGAGGCTGTGGTCAGTTCCTCACACATTTCCTCTGCTCCTTCCTCTGCAGGGGAGGACTCCTCCCACTGTTCCGCAGATCCAGAGTGGGGTCCCTTCCACAGGAGACAGTCCTCAATGAACTGCTCCAACATAAGTCCTTTCCATGAACTACAGTTCTTTGTGAACTGCTCCGGTGTGGGTTCAGGAGCAGGCTGCTCTGATGTGGATCCCTGGTGGGGTCCTGCCAGCAAACCTGCTCAGATGTGGGCTTCTCTCTCCACAGGGCCACAGGTCCTGCCAGGACACTGTCCAGTGCTCTACTAACTCTCGAGGGACAAAGACATGGAATGTTGGGGAACCTGAACATTTGTCACCATGAAATCAGAGGGTCATATAATTTTCTTTCTTACAAGAGTCTTATCATTCTTATCAGTCTTATTTCCTTTTGAAGATAAGTCTCCGAGGAAAAATTTGCAGTGAAATACTTTACTGAATGGCTTAGAAAGACAAAAGTTGTGCAAAACTCACGCTTCTTATTCGTGCCGTGATAAATCTGATGAGAATTTGGTACTTGAGCTCAGTTGTACAGAAGGATGACTTGTATTGAAACATATTTTTATTTTGTTGCACTTGATTTTTATGTGGTGGAATGCAAGCCAGAAGATCCTCTCACCTGCTGTAACGTGCAGCATAGGATGTACATCACAAATCTGAACTGGTCCTAAGGGAGTAAGGATTTTCCAATAACATAATATATTTGAGATGATGGAGAGGAGAAGAAAGCTTTTGTGTGGCATAGGCAGGGATTTTAGGAAATGTGTGGAGACGTGCCTTTCTTCCATAAATGTTTTATTTCCTGAGGTATTATTAGGGTCTGAATTCTTCCAATAGCAATGTAATGGGGAACTTTACACTTCATCACATAAGTTGAATGTATTTACTTTTGTCCATCTCATAGAAAATCCTTATGTTCTTTCTTGCAGCAAAATAAACCTGAACTCTAACACTCTTGTATCTCCCTCTAGTATACTCACATCTGGAGCAGCTTTGCAATTAAATTGTCATCTTCCATTAAGATACAAGTTTTCATTCAATCATTATCTCAAATTAACTAACTTAAGAGACTTTTAATCATATTCATCAATCTCTGGGATCATTATATTTTCCTTGATCATTAAAATTGCCTTTGTCTTAATTGTCAGTCTGGAATTTCAAAACAGGGCTCTACAGTCATTGGTAAAACTTGCACTTTTACCTCTGTATTAAATTTTTGAGGTGCTGACTCTCCTCATTCTGGTTTAGATCAGATTTGTTTTACAACTGACTTTTAAAGACACTTGCTCTCTCTATGTATAAGACTACTTTCATTTTCCCACAAATCTTTATCATTTTTCTTCTCCTGTAATGCATGAAAGCTTCAATTTCAGTCTCACTTTATTAGCATGGCATTATATTTTTAACCTGCATGTGCATTTCTAAGATCCTTTTGTGTTCTTTCTGCCATCCTGTGTTGATTGAGGCATCCAATAAAAGGGCAGGATTGATGGATCGGTGCTGAATTTGGTTAAGTGGAAAATTGGAAGAGGTTAAAATGGTTGAAAAGGTGCTCCAATTTTTGGCTTAGTAATGAGAAAGAAAATGGGATCATGAAGGGAAGTGCAGAACAAAAGAAAAACTGGCACGTGAAGTTCACAGACACCAAAGGCTGTGTGGGGAACGCAANGCAGGATTGATGGATCGGTGCTGAATTTGGTTAAGTGGAAAATTGGAAGAGGTTAAAATGGTTGAAAAGGTGCTCCAATTTTTGGCTTAGTAATGAGAAAGAAAATGGGATCATATGAAGGGAAGTGCAGAACAAAAGAAAAACTGGCACGTGAAGTTAACAGACCACAAGTTGTGTGTGGAGGAATGCAAAAGAATGGAGACATGATACACAAAAGTTAGATCTGTGTCTTGATACTCATTGTGAAGAATGTAGAGCTGAAGAGGATCCTGAGAACTAGAAGGATTTTTAGTCTACAGGGCATTTTCAGACTTATTCCTCCACAGAGTATCAAAAATCTTCTGTGAGATTTTACTCTAGGACCTGTTTTTCAACCTAATTTTTGTGCAAATTGTCTGCCCCCTAAGTTGAAAATACTGCAAATAGAAAAGTCCAATTTTTCTTCTCTGCCATTACAGTAAGAGCACCAAAGAAAGTACAGAAATTTGGCTAGAAGTGTCACCACATTTTTGACACCAATGGGATAGGATGCACGATTTTTTCCTCAATTTACCTTACTACTAGTAGCATCTGCTCTATTTCCCTGTATTAGTCTGTTTCCCCATGTTACACATGCTACTTGTCCTTGGTGTTCAAAAATAATCCACACTGATGTTGAGTGCTGAACTAAAAGTACTTAACAAGAGTTGGTAATAGTTATATCTGCATCCGATGCCACCTTTTGCTCTGGCTGCCTGTTTTCATCTCTCTGATACTTGCCTTGGTCTGTGTCTTTTTATACTGTGTAATATATGTATGTGATTTTTAATGTATGAGTACAAGGTAGAACTGCTTATAGATCTTGGTATTTCATTACTTAAAATCTAATGAGATCTTGTCTAGTAAGAGAAGGGCAAAAGTCACTGCACATTTATGACTCTGTATGAACACTACTTGCAGCAGAAGTCAGGGGGTGTTCAGCAGCTGGAGAGAGACTATATTCATATCATGGTGATCTCAGGGCTATGTCTGGATGCACCTTGTGCACCTTTGTGTAGCCATTACTTCTGCTTAGTTTGGAAATCATACAAATCCATAGCAGTGCATTAATCTTTTAGATTCATATTACATATCTATTGATATTTTTCTTTTTTCCCTGTCCTGTCTCTTTCAGTGTTCATGATTTGATTTTCATGGCCATGTTAACTTCACTGCTGTGCATGTTCTCTTCACTAGACAAAAGCCTTTCTGTGGAAAAGAGAAAGATTGAATAGTAAGTATTTCTTTGAAGTGAATCAGCCTGTGTTTATCAGGTAACTTTGCTGCTGAAACATGAATAGCAAGAGGTGAATTACTGAGAAGATTGGTGTACCCTGGGGTGAAATACAGCTATCAGTGGATGGACGTTTTATCAGGGAGTTAGGAGTCATCTATCTGAACATGAAACCAAAAGGTCAAAGAGAGAAGATTGGTAGAACTTAGGTATTGCACTTAAGAAAGAGACTGGTTAACAAAACCAATTTTCCAAGGAAGAAGCTGTGATGCAGACAGAGCCAGTACTTTAGAGCTTAGGTTGGGAAGGCATCTTAAGCTGCTAAACGACTTCGTATAAATGGTTTCAGTGTATTGAAAGGGGAAGTGCAGTGCCAACCACCATAAAAATAATTGAGAAGGACCCCAGAAAATTATTAAAATGTTTATTATTCTTTTTATGGCTTATGTCAGCCACACCTTTACTGTAAAAATGTCATACTGTATAAATGTCAAATGACATACTGTATAAATGTCACATATTTGTCAGCAAATCTGTGCGCAGGTACCAAATAGAGGATAGAAGATAGTGTGCACATCTCCTGATTCTATGGAGGTCTGCATCCTCCAGAAAGTATCTGTAAGTCAAATCAAGATAGAATTTATGAATCTGTATAAATCATTTAAATCCTTCCCTTGAGAGCAAACCTCTATATAGAAAAAAAGTGTTGATCAGACCTGCATAATGCAATGTCGACTTTGTTCTAGAAAAACACAGATTCTTTTTTTACTATGGCAAGTATTCTATGTTTTGGTGTTTTGTGGTTGGGGTTGTTATTTTTTAGCTTTTTTTAACCCCGAAAAGACTGTAGTTCATAACTTTTGCACAATGTGTTGCATTCAGCCTGCTGCTTTTCTGAAAGAAAACAGCTTTTGAGGACAGGAACTGCTGTGCAGCATGAACTTTTAAACAAGAAATGACCTATTTTCTTGATTCTGTGCCCACTGCTACTTCCTTTTTACTGCCTAGAGCCACAAAAGGAGATTTAGGGAGTAAAGTTTTAGGAAACCTTTCCTGAGGTGGAATAGCCACCTTGTCTTTTTATTTGTTGCTTTTCCTGTTAAGGCACGGGGTGAACACTGTTTGTTGCTTAAACCTTGCTTTTATACCAAGAATCCTCTCTCCATTTTGCACTGCTTAGGTTAAACAGATATTTACTTGTAAGAGGAATGAAGATAAAAATGCAGTGTGTTAGCTTCCTTATATGTCAATATTTTGTGGTGGTGGGGACAATAAAATTTATCTTCTGAGCTATGTTATTTGTGGTCTTTTGTTTGCATAAGGTAGGGAAAGGGAAATGAAACTAATGTGTCAGAAATGAGGTTGTGGATTGTGTTCGTAAGAACTGTGAGCAAGGCACGGTAAAAACTCAAAAGGCATACAAATAAATTAATACATTTTTTGAGATTGAAAGGATAAAGCACATATCACAAAATGTAACTTGGGGATATGAATACAGATGCTGTAGAAAAATTAGTGTAGGCATTTATGTAGAAAGAAACTAGATCAAAGGAAATGTGTTCTGGATCAGATTCTCACAGCCAGGCTGCATCTTTGCACTGCTCTGGAGATGGAATCTCACACTCACTCAGCTTCCATTTACAGCTGGATTGCAGTAGCTCTGCAGCACAGAGGAGCCAGGATTTGTGTAGACCTGGCTCCTTGGCCCTGGAGGGCTAATAATAAGTAAAATGTTGGTACAAGAAAGAAGTATTTTAGGATTCCTTTGAAGGCTGAAGTACTCACACTTTCAACATTGTTATGCAACCTAAACTAGTTCAGTTGGTCTAAACAGTAGCTTATATTTGGAGAAATAGAACATAAATAAATAAAAAAGGAAACACAATGGAACAATCATTTAATAAGAAATAGAAATGTAGGAAACCTTTGTTGTCCTTCTGCTACCATAATTTTATGCCACAGCAGGACATAAAGAAATCAAAATTACCAGTTATACATTGTAAATACCCACCAAACCAGAACACTTCTCATGCAAAAGAAAGTGTTTTTCTGTAGCTGCCTTTAGTTTAGTTCTGTAGCTGCCTTTATTGTGCTTTGGAGTACAAGTGAGAAAATGCTGAACTCACCCACTCACTCACACCCCAGTAGTTTCCCTTTATCAACATATATGATATATTTTTACACTAAATAAATAATGTGAGCGTTTTCAACCAGTATTTTTAAATTTTGCACATCTTTTATTTTACAAAATCCTAAGTTAATACATTTAAAAGAAATGTAGGTTTTTGAGTGGAAATGTCCTTACCAGTTTAAGTGATGATCTTTACAGATTTGAATGAAATTGATATATAGAGTTGGAAGTAAACTGAAGCTGATACTAAATTAGTATAAATTGCAAACAATTATACTTAAGTAAATCAAATTAAAGCAATTCACTCTGATGCAAATTAGCAATGACTAAGATCTTAGGTAATAGACTGCAAATTTAGAACAAAAGTTAACAGATATAGTCACTATTTTCATTTTGCATAGGATATATCACTTTCCAGTGAGTCACATGCTGTGAATTGTGATTTGAGTCCAGTTGTTAAAGGCAGGTGTCTAAAGTGACATCACTGTAAGCTGTAAAGGATGTTAAAGCATTTATGATAATTCACAAAGATGCAGGTGTGTGCTGCCCCAAAGCCTCAGGGCATCTTCATCCATAAGCATGGCTATTGCCACACTCTTTCAGAAATACACAGAAATATAATATTGCATTGGTGTAGGTGGCAAGGTTTTGGTAGCGGGAGGACTGAAATTGTGGCCTGTGGGACTTCCCCAAGCTGGACACAAGCTGGCTCCACAACAGACCCTCTGCAGAACACTGCTGAATGCATCACTGAAGTTGGTGGTGTCTCTGGGAAAACATACTTAAGAAAAAAGAGAAATCATCAGTCGGAGAGAAGTGAGGGGAGATGGTGGCAAAGAGTGAGCAACAGCAAAGGGAACACTGAGTTCAGAGAAAGAAAACTCCAGCTCAAACTCCTCAAAGCACAAAAATGGTCTGTTCCAACATGCAGGACATCAAGTGAGTGTGGTGGAAGGCAAGCGTGGATGAACAAAGTACTTCTCACTGATTTCTTTCTTGGTAAGGTTCTGCTTACAGGTTACTGTGCCAAGTGCCACAGTAGTGCCATCAATTCCTCAGTGGTGCAGCTGATGAGTAAAATCAAGTTATGTAAAATCAGGATACATAAGCAATCATATGGGAGACTTAAATGCTCTCTTAACTTCCTTTAATGAGTAGTCATAGAGAAGATGGAGCCACTATTCTCAGAAATGCACGATAAAAGGATAAGATGCAATAGACAAAAGCTTCAAAAAGAGAAATTCCAGTAGAATCTAAGGGAAAAGCTATCACAGTGAGGGTGATGAAGGATCAGAAGAACTCACACAGAGAAGCTGTGGAATCTCTGTCTTTGGGGCCACCTGAACTTCGACTGGATTTCACTCTGAGCAACCTCATCTAACTTCAAAGTCAACCCTTTGTGCAGGATGTTGGATGCCATAACCCCAGAGATCCCTTCTCATCGAAACTGTTCGGTGATACCATGATGTCTGTCAGGTACTGTGTCTCTGGGTGGTCACTAGACAGCCTTCTTTCCTGTAACCCATTCACAGGAGTGCAGGCAGGAATGAGGCAAAACTTACACCCTGAGAGGCAGGTAGTGCCTGCTTCCCTATCAGCAGCACCTGTCAGGAGTGGAAGAATGACCAGGAGGAGGAAAGGTATGCCCTTCAGAACAAAGAGAAACTCTGCTGAGGTAGAGGAACTAGATACATACTTTCCCTTGGTTTGTGACTATGGGAAGTAATCTGTAAGTGTTGTCAATCAGTACTTCTCTAAGTAATTAGCTCACTAAAAGTTTATCATTACTGATTTTTTATTGGATCAAAAAGTAGACTAATATAAAGTGAACTACTCCTTTTTGTAATATACAATCATTCTTGGTGACAGGGATTTATTTTTTTAAATTATTTTGTTAAATGTTTAAAGCATAAACATAACAAAATTAGTAAATTGTACTATCTAAGTCCAATGATATCTTTTAAAAGTATTTATTTTTGAGGCCAAATGTTGTATTAAGAACACTGTCTTTGTGTTTTACAGGAAAGCCATTACATACTCCTTAAGCACAGCTCTATATAAATAGCACTCATTCAAGAATTTGTAAGGTTTTGTTTCAAGAACATTCCCTTTATGTTATTTTAATGCCATTCTAATGAAAGAGAATTAAATACTGAAAGAATTAATACTGAAAGCACATGCACTAGAAAATGTTATTACTTCCAAGGAAATAACAAGAACTAGCTTCTGAAAATATGAATATTATTATTCTTCTCTAAGTAAATACCCAGCATTCATTTTCTGATTTAATTTTTTCATGGAAGGATAGGATCTCAAGAACATAGGATCAAAGAGTTCATTACTGAGGCAAGTGTCTAGAAAGGATAATGTAAATAGTTCTACACTGACTTCTTCAAAGTATGCCCACAGTCACAAATGCAGATTTATGCTTTTATTTTGTATCACCTGTTCCCAAATACTCAGCTAAAACCCCAAGTCAAATGGCACTGTATCAAAACTCAAGAGTCTAAATGTACCTTCAGAATTGAGAATATAAATTTAACTAACCTAAATAGCAGTATGAATACGTTTTCTTAGTTTTTTGTGAAGTGATGCACTTTCAGTAAAGTATACAAAAGAAAATATAAGAGCTTTTCTACAGACTTAGCTTAGGAATTCGCAGTTTCACTTACGAACAACTTTTTTACATTTTATTTGAAATTATGGATCAAAAGACCATTACAGAAAAATGATCACATGGTGCTCAGATATCTTTGCTGAATCTAGTGGGCAGTGTTACTTCCTTTTCACTTCTTAGAAAACTGAGAACGGAATTCTGTGGAGAAATGATAAGAAATTACCCCCAGCCTGTGTATATGAAGTTACTGAATTTTGTGCAGTTAACTTCAGCTGAAGTTTTACGTTCTGACCAAGAGAATAAATGGAAGAGAAGGAAGGTTAACAAAGGAGAAAGAGAATAAATATTGACATTCTATTCTATGTTAACAATGCTTCAAACACTGTATCATTCAAAAATGGAGGAAAATAATGCAAACCTCCCACAGTGCTAACAATGTATATAGGTCTGAATTTAAATATGTGTAGTATATTTTTTCAAGACCATCACATTTTTCAGCTTCCATAACAATCTGTATTTCTCCTGTGTAAAGATTTATTTATACTCTGCAAACAAGACTCAAAACATAGTTTTTGTTTCACAAGTAACTAGACTGATGTTAAAATATAGTTGCTGTTGCTTACATAATGACTGTTCTCTGAAGTGTATTCCCTGTAGCTTTGTGTATTTCTTATTCTCTCAGGTGTTTTGAGATTCTTCCATCTCTCAGTACAGAAAACATAAAGCATGGTATGAGTGCATTAAAGAAAAAAAACCAAACAACATAGCAGTTTGGCATATGCTGCTTTTACCATATGACTAACATTTTTACACCAGTATGTGGTGTGAAAGTGTCTATCACAGAAAGCTGAAGAAAAAAAGTCTAGTTTCTTAATTTCCCACTTGTAAAGGATCCACTTCAAGTCCTGTTGAAATCAAAGGATTTTTGGACAACCACTGATGTGAAGGGGAAATGGATTCAGGTTTTCAGTAGGATTCTGGCAGGTTTTGTTGCAAGGCAGAGCCCTCCCACAGTGCAAGTCCATAGGTTGGACTCCGAATAGGACAGAAGAGTGTGTGAGAGGAGTTGGGGTTTGTTGTTTTCAATTCTGGTACAATCTTATGGAGTTTAAAAAGGCAAGTGCCATATTCTGCGCCTGGGATGGGGCAAACCTGGATGTACACACAGACTGGGGAATGAGATGCTGGAAAGCAGTGCAGCAGAAAGGGACCTGGGGGTCCTGGTCGATGGCAAGTTGAACGTGAGTCAGCAGTGCCCTGGCAGCCAGGAGGGTCAACCCTGTCCTGGGGGGCATCAGGCACAGCATCACCAGCCGGGCAAGGGAGGGGATTGTCCTGATCTGCTCTGCATTGGAGTGGCCCCACCTAAAGTCCTGTGTGCAGTTTTGGGCAACACAATACCAAAAAGACATTAAACTATTAGAAAGCATCCAAAGGAGGATGGTGAAGGGTCTGGAGGGGAATCCATGTGAAGAGTGGCTGAGGTCACTTGGTTTGCTCAGCCTGGAGAAGGGGAGACTGAGAGGAGACCTCACTGCAGTTACAACTTCCTGCAAGGGGAACAGGAGGGGCAGGCACTGATCTCATCACTCTCATGACCAGTGTCAGGACTTGAGGAAATGGCCTGAAGCTGAGTCAGAGGAGGTTTAGGTTGGATATCAGAAAAGGTTTTTCACCCAGGGGGTGGCTGGGCACTGGAACAGGCTTCTCATGGAAGTGGTCACAGCACCGAGCCCGTCTGAGTTTCAGAAGCATTTGGACAATGCTCTCAGGCACATGGTGTGATTTTTGGGATGTCCTGTGCAGGGCCAGGAGTTAGACTCAATGATCCTGATGGGTCCCTTCCAACTCAGCATATTCTATAATGCTGTGATTCTGTGCTATCTGGCCTTGGACACATCAGCTAGTTTCAGTGTCTTATTGAACATATTTGTAAGTTGTAATAGTTTCCATACCGTTTAATGTGCTTTAATGAATCCATCAGGTACCAAACTTGAATTTGTTTGTGTTGTTGTATCCTGTGCCAACTCTCACTATTTATCATCAGCCATCTTTTACTGCAAAAGATATCCTAAACCAGTGCTCCTAATGTCTTCTGTTTCTTGTAGCTCATCTTTGTCAAAGATAGTCCTTTCTATTGAGCCACCTCCTGTTTCTCCCTAGAACTCAACTCAGATCCTCAGTGGCCCTGGAAATATAAGTCCAAAAATAAACTAGGAGGATAAGTGTTAGCAAGTACATCAATAGCCTTGGCTTTTCTCATCTTTTGTACTCCCTCTTTAGACTTCTAGNTATAAATTTTTTTTTTTAATGCCAGCAGGATATCACTCATAGAAATATTTGTATAACCTTCAAGAGGTTATAAACCTTTCAGTGCTGCTGAAGGTGTTCTGCATTCTTGAAGATGCCATTAGCCACTCAAATCAGGAGAGTGTTCACGAAGACCTGCACTAAGCTGGCTTGTTCATATTGAAGAGAAATAGTCACTGCAACCAAGATACACAAAGGTATAGTTGTATTACTTTTCATGTATTAAAAGAGACAAAAGGAGTGTAGGCCCGTGATTGACTGGATCTTGTGAAGCTCAAGTGAAGTGGATCTTGTGAAGTGCAGAGAGGATAATTTCTCCTTCTCAACATTTTGTGCAACCTTACACAGGGAAGCCACAACCTGCTAAATTCCTTGGGGCATGGGTCAGTCATTTTCATTGTTTCAAATATAATAAGTGTTTCTCTGAAAAATTTTTATTGTGTTTCACTGTGTGTAATAAATCATATTACTCCATGTATGCTTTTCGAAGCAGCTTTTTAAAATTCAAATTTGCTTTCAGTTTTCTTGGAAAATGATAGAATTAGTTATTAGTCTCTGAGCATCTGTTAATGCTGCGACAGACAAATATATAATCCACATTAGCAACTTCCATTTTTTATTTTTCTAACATTTTTAACTTCTGAAACATCTGCTTGAGCTATTTTTCTCCTTGTATCTCAGCTGATCCGTTGAAGTAGAGAGAGGTGAGCAGGCAGCTTGAGACTTCAGTTTGAAATATATTAAATAGGAAAAGCTCAAGGGGGAAACATCTGCTGAAGTGAAAATGTCTGTGCAGGATTGGAAAGCAAGATTTAAAGACTAAGGAATAGGAGAAAGAATCCTTCAGAGTATTTAAAATAGGATCTGGCTGATTTTTATAGTTCCCTTAGGTTGTTCAAGGTCAGTACCTGGGTCAGACAGGTACACAATGTTGTGCAGATTCCTTTACCTCTATTTGTGTCTGTGTTACTTCTGACTTGAAAGCAAGCATGACCGAAGTTGCATAGCGTCCAGTTAGCTTCAGACCTGTCATTTATTTATTGCTGTTGCACATGATGCAGAAACCATGAGATAATCTTGTACAAAAAATCAAGCTGCCTACTGTTCTAATCAAATCTGTTACACTTCAGAGCATCTGTACATCAAGCAGTCCCACAGCACCTTGCCATGTCATCCACCTGAATCTAAAGAGGGGCTGTCCAAAAGATGGGCATACTAGTCTGTTGAATTCCCACAGTCGATCCGCAGGAGCAAATGTTCCCTGAATACACAGGGAGTAAAAAACCACCACTGTTTATTCAGTTCTTGGCATATGCAACAAGAGGTGACTCTGCTTTATTCAATGCATGATTACAAAATTATGCATCCTTGTAATATCGGTCTGGAGGAAATTGCATACCAGTTTCCCAGGCAAAGTGTTTTATTTTTACAAAAGGAAAGGAAAAAAAAAAAGAAAAAAGAAAAAGAAAGATGAAAACCACCCAACCCTAAAGCCCCTGAGGCTGGCCTTAGCCAGATGTTTTAATTTCAGAGGATTGATCTGTGAAGGATGCAAATTTCTCTGGCATTGCCTGTAGGGTGACAGCACAGTGACAGCTTTCCTGGTCAGAGGACAAATATTGTCACAGAATTTGCTGAAGAACATGACAAAAGAAAATTATGTCTGGAGAGCTAATTCCCTTCACCTATCACAGGAGGAAAGCAGGAATATTTACATCCAGATGAATGCATGCGTAGTGTCATAAATAAGAAAATAAAGTACATTGACTGTCTTCAAGACAATAAAATCACATGCCACGCATCTTAGTCAGGGAGTGACCCAGGTATCTTTAAGCCTGGTTGTCTGAACATATGAACACCCTCTTTAGCAAAAGAGGGGTGGAAAATATTTGGGCTCATCCTAGATTGCCTTTAAATTTTTTTATCCACCTTTTCTTTGAGAGTTTTAAAACTCCTGTGATTCTATCTGGCTTTTTTAGAGATAAGATGAGCCAGCAGGGGACAACCACAACTAACATATGTAATGTCAAATCCCATAAGCTACAGTACCTGCAGGCTGTGGGCTGTGAGGTGTTTGCTAGATATTATCAGAAGCCATTAGATTAGCTGAGACTGGCAAGAAGAAAACATATGTGGCCCACCTGCATTTCTTTTGAAGTGTTGTCTATGGAGGACTGCAGATCATTAATTTTTAGAAATTCATGCTCTTTGCAAAAAAAAATTAAGAAAACGGAATGTCCTACTTATTAAAAAGCAAAATAAATATGCAGACCATTGTGATGCAATACACATATTTGTGGGGAAAAAAAAAAGTTTGATTTGCTGAGCATCTGAGAACAGAATTACTTTCAGAATTCAAAATTAGTAAAAATTCCAGTGATTTATGATACTTATAATATTATCAGCCAGCTGGTGCTTGTCTCCTGCAGCATAATTATCCAGGCAAGGAGTAGAGACTCTGCAGACAAGGGGTGCAGAAAGCATATGAGGAGGTAGGGTTTGGGAACACATTGCAGGAGAATTTTTGGGAGCAGAGCAAAAAACTAGGAGAGGACATTGTGAAAGTGCAGGAGGGGTAGAAAAGTGCAGGGGAAGCCTTCCATAGGAGTATTGGCTCAGGAAAGCCTGCAGGAAGAGTCTGAGGCAGGATTGGAAATGATGGACTGATGGACTGCAATACTCACAGTCTTCCCAAGTCTCACAGTCTCACCTCATTGTCTCAGCTTGAGATGTTTCCCAGTCCTGAGTGTCAGAAACTCTCAGACTCCAGGGGAATGTAGAAGGTGACAAGATCATGAAATGCAGCTTAGAGAGAAAGTAGGGTTTCACTGTGGAGATCTACAGGTGAACACTGCAGTAGGTTATAGATTCCTTGCAGAACAACAGCCAAGGGAAGGTACTCATTTTGGCCCTGGTTTTGGTGTAGGTTCAAAGGCATTATGTTGAGAGGGGAAGTATTTAGGAGAGGTATTTCCACCTTGCCAGGGCCAGTGCTGCAAGGCAACCCACCTTGGAAACTCATTTTTTTGGCAGCAGTTACTTGTGTTTGACAGTGGCAGGAGGAAGTGAGTCTGATACAAGTGTTCATGTGCCTTAGTAGTGTGAGAGGAGGGTGATATCATGGCTCTGCCCTTTATTAATCAACTTCCTTCCTGCTTTAATCCTTTTCCAGGGATACAGTGGGGGCAGTTCCAGGGATCCTATGTGAAGGAAACTTTATTCCTGTGTGTGGCTTTATGAGACGAGCTATAAAACTAGCTAGAAACATGCTCAGAGACTATGGCAAGCACTTTGCTTAAAGGTGTTGGAAATGGTCTCTTTGCCGTGATCAATTCAGTAATGACTAAATCAGAACATTTGTAGCAAAGGACCAGAACCCACAACCTCTTCTTTTTAGAAGTATTAAGCCATTTTTATTTCTGTACATACCTCCTGAAAATAAACAGTCTTTCTTCCTTGGTATGTGCACATGCCTTTGCTATCACCAAAGAATGGGCAAATTCTGAAAACTTGTTGTTTTGATGATTTAAATTCAGTAATATTTTCATTTCTTGTACAAGTGTTTAGAGTTTCTAGCACTTGTTTCAGTTGGATAATGCTACAGTGCCAGCAGCCATCTGATAATTTTCCAAAATGTTTGGACTAAAATTTAAACCAAGCTTTTTAAGCTCTTCACAAAAATGCAGTTACCACTAAACTTCTACAGTGAGAAAGAAGCCATCTCAATCTCCTAAACATATCTTGTTAAATATATCTATATAGAAAGAAAAACTGAGTTATTACACAGAGTTGAGATAGTTAAAAACCACATTATGCTAAAGGATGATTAGCCATAGAAATAACAAAATTAAACTGGTTTTAAAAATTAAGTAATTTCCCTGGGTTAGTACAAGATGTTTGGTTTTGATTTCAAGAACAGTTGGTGTTATTTCTTTTAGAAAAATAGTGACATGATTTCTCTACATGGTATTGCTTACTTTGCCTTACCTTCTGAGCCCTTGTAAAGCTCAAGGGATTTGTTAGAGAAAAAGATTTGGATTCCCCTCCCTTGCTTCCAGTTGAGATAATTTTGAACTCTATTCAGGCATGAAAGAAATACTAATCAGTCTTTTAGACTGGAGAGAAACTCCCGGGAGTATAGAATACATGTAAACTCTCCTATAAATATGAATATCATAACATCTGAGAAAAAAGCTACATGAGGTAGGGAAATTTTATTTATTTTTTCTTCAAATAGGGAAATGAACAAAAGATTTTGCTGGAAACATGGAGATTTCATAAACCTTGGAAAAGTGTTTTCTTTTTAATCTAATCTTGAGTTGCTGTTAGCAGGTTACATCTATCTGTTTTTTGTGGCTGAAAGATAATTGTCCTAAAACTTCCCTCTTCTCTCACAAGGGCTTTTCTTTTCAAGGTAATGGAAGTTGTTTTTCTCTGCTCTCGCACAAAAGCTCTCCATATGGACCACAAAGGGGAAGGCGATCAGAAACAAAGCAGACTGCTCCCCAGAATATTTTAATGTGGCATGTGGATAACTTTACTCTTTCCTCCAGATAAGCAGGATTGTTTATTTTTCTATAATCAATCATATTAAGCATGGTAACAGCGTATCTTGTGCCAGTCTTCTGTTCTTTGTAGCCAGCGACTGTTTAATCCAAACTCCATGTAGGAACAGTAGCTGCACAGAGGCAGGGAAAACAGGCCTTCACTCCACAGTGAGCTGCAGCACCCTGCTCTGCTCACCACCCTTGTGTGTCCTTTGGTGAGTGTTGGTGTAACTTCACAGAAGAGCATATGCTCCACTCAGATAAGCATATTTGCTTGTAGGTTAGGGCAGTCTCCCAGGAGGCAAAAAATACAATTTTGAACACCCGAATCTGAAAGAAAAGTTGAAACTCTGTCTTTTCATGTCCTAGATAAGAACTGTCTACCATGCTGCTTAACTGGGCAGCACTACAACTGTCTCCAGCCAGGCTCCAGAAGTGAGCCTGGCTCATGTCTCTGAAAGAAAAGAATTTCATGGAAAAATGGACAGGACGGTTTTAGTCTACAAATAAGTTTGTGAACAGAAAGAGTCCCTGAATCTGTGTTCTCAAAAGGAATGATTTTGGTTACCCTCCTGTCTCGGAATCTTTATGGGCTAACAACAGGTATGTCTTTATTCTGTGTGCTAGCTTGTTCGGATCCCATTCTGGGATACCCAAGTCCATGCCTTTGGAAATTCTGTTCCTTTTTCATGAGTAACTTTGTTGCTGCTGGTTTTAAACACATAAATCCTTTATTGTGTCCAGACCTAAGTGTCTGGTGATAAAAACGTGAATACTGAGACAAAGAGAACATTAAATATGTGTAATGAAATTTTCTAATATGTGAGGAGAGAAACATTCTTGGATTCCAAGTCAAATTACATTTTCTCTCATTTGCATCAAGAAAACAGAAGCACTAATAATATACGTGTCGAATCAGTGATGGAAATAGCTATGCAATCAAATGATATAATGATGGTATATAAGTGAAGGTGACCTACTAATGAATAATGTGGGCAGGAAAGACTGAAAAAGTGTTAATTGATATGTCAAGCCAGTAATGTCAGTCAGTTGCATGGAAGAAGAGAAATTAGTCAGTGTAAATTGTGTAGTGACCATCAAAACATGCCAAAAGCAATTTCACTTTCAAAGAACTTGACAGATAAGACATAAGAACAAACGGAAAAGAAAAAAGTAAATATACCATATCTGATTTACTGCTCCAGGTAGCCAGTAATGGTTCACCCAGCAATGCCTTTTAATATCTAAGAAAAAAATATTTTCAGCATCTATGTACCACAATAACCCTCAATTCAATCCGTGAAGCTTTCACAGCTTCTCCTTAGAGAAATCCAATAAAATCCACAATCTCTGATCCATATCTGCTGACATTGAATGGGTAGTGAGTAGCTGAAGTGATATAAAAAATAGGTATGTATAAATCTAAGTTGAGCAGAAGCTGAAAGGAAAAAAGAAAGAATTTTTAAATAGTAACCACACTTTGTACTTCCTTATAAAATATATTACAAAAAGTAAATGGCAGTTTCCTAGGCTGGGTTTTTTTTTTTTGCTTATCTTGCATTTTAAAGGAACTTTTTTTATTTTTCTGATAGAACTCTGAAAACCCACAACCATTACTTTGGGACTAAACAGTCAGATCAATGACCTGAAATTGAACTAGGTCATTCCAGACAGTAAGAGAGAAAAGAAATCTGTTATATGGCTTTGTCACATGATTTAATCTAGAAGAAAAATGAAATATTAAATATACATGTATTTATATTACATATTTGTGGATAAGAGCTGCCTGAGAAAATGTATTTTTTTCTGAACTTGAAGCCATTTTTGGATAACATAAGAAGTTATATATTATTTTGTCCACTAGAGGGTATCAAACATATTTCCAATCTTGCAGTAGAAACCCTCAGAAGCTCAGAAAATAAATAAAATCAGGTGAAATTATTGTTACCATATTTTCAAAAAATACTCGTGTCTATGTTTGATATAATACTTTGTGAAAATGAAGCAAATAACTTCCTCCTGCTATACAAATTCCTAGATATATTTTTCATGATGAACTACCTCTACACAATTTTGACTCCTCTTAATGTTATCATGAGAGATAGGCCATGTTACAGTGAAATATTTAATGATGTTTCTTGTGATGTGAGATTTCTACTCCTTCTGAATTGGAGCTGAAATTAAGATCTAGTTTTGGACTTAATCTCCAAAAACTTATGGGGTAGGATTAAATATAATTTTAATATCCTGGGTTTGAATTCGCAGAGGCTTGTATTTCAATTTGTAATTTGTGATGATCCCTAAAGAGAAACAAATGAAAAATAAAGCCTTGAATTATTGCCAAAAACCCACTTGGATTTTATATTAATTCTATATGTTACAGTTTTCTTACTTCGTAGTTCAGTTTTAAGGTGTTTGTCTTTGTTTTCAACAGAGAGAACAGAAAAGGCTCTTTCCCTCAAACTCAAGGAATGTAACATGTTTTTACAATCCAGTATGATTATCAGTGCTGCTTATCAGCACTGCTAAAGCAAAGTCTTCATGTGAGACTTGAAGTGGAAAAAGTATGAAACAGAAATGCTTTCAAAATTCATTGTTCTTGTTAGTTTTGTGTTGAAGTAAGACTAAACAAATTCAAGCACGAACTGAAGTACACCTCCTTTAACATTTATATAGTCACTAGTACAATCAGTCAAGGAAATGTGTGAATTTATCAGCACTTGAAAACTTTACCAAAATGGGGCTTAAAGAGATGGATATGTTTTCTTGTTCAATGGGATGTTAGCCAGCATGATGCAGGAGTTAGTGAATGAGAGTGGAACACTCTGGTATATGTTATCATGAGGTCCATGGTCAGAATGGTCTTTTGTGGCTGCAGTATTCACTGTATGTAATCCATGCTAATGAGTACATGTTTTGCATTGTCCTGGACAAACTAGTTTGTGGGATCCCAGGGAATATATCACACATTCCACTCATCCTGTTTGGGGACAAAAAAAAATTAAGCTCAGCAAAACAAAACAAAATAGACTTCTTTGGAAATAATGAATTCTTTTTTCTTAAATGCAGAAATCCGCAGCAGACTCTCCTGTAAATCTTTGTTCATAATATTTGCAATAATAAGATTTTTTTGATGTTTATTTCTGAATTGTCTATATTAAAAGCAAGTGAATTGGAGACCCTTCATCAACTGGCCCTCTAGATCCTGTCAGTTCTCCAGAAAACAGAGATTTTATTTTCATTTGTCTCTGGGTTTTACTATCCCTAAGAATATTGTAGAAAACCTGGGTCTTTGAAGTAAAAGCAGTAATGAATTTATAGCAGGTTTTCTTTTGCTTCTGCCTTTATTATTTAAGTACTGCTAAAAAGACATAATGAGATGAATTGCTCTATGAAAATTAAGAGGTTCAAAAAAATGTCAACAGTTAAACTTCATGTGAAAAAAACAAGCCCACAGTGAACTGAAAGTTTAGCTCAGATGAAGCTGGCAGAAAATTCCTGTTGAGTTTAAGATTCTCAAGAGTTCAAAGTACTTTCTTGCCTAGGATGTTAGTGGAGGAGTCACTACTACTACTTTCAGACTTCACTACTATCAAGGAAACAGGAACTGAATGACATCCTGGACATAGCTTCCCTTCTTTTAGTCTTGCAATATACTGAATAATATACATGCATATGAAAATGTACGCCACTGTTCTTCCTCTAAAACCAAAATTACTCACCCTTCTTGTTCCTAGTGAATGTCATTATATACTCTCATTTCCAAATAACTTGACTGAATTGACCTTCAGTAATTCAGTCTACCTAAATGCAAAGCATTATCACACTGCATTCAGATTATCATCTGAAAAATGCACATTAGAAAATAAGCTTGACATTTACGTTACCACGTAAGTGCAATTAGTCTTACAATAAGGGTTTATTTTGAATGTATCATTTACATCAAAGAAACAGAACCTTGTATTCCTTACAAGATGATCAATGACAAAAGACCAGAAGGCAACAAGTAGGTTGTCTTTGGCTTCTGTGAAAATTGGATTAAGCTTTAGAGGTTCTATTGAGTAAAGAAAGTTGTTAATTCTTTAAATTCACTACCTCCATGGTATTGCATGGTAAAGCAAGTATTACTGAGCTTTAAACTTCTATCCTATAGTCTTTATTCAGGTTGTGTATTCATGAAATCAAAGATGAGGTGAAACCCTGGATCATGTGTTTCAGCCCACTTACTGTCGTCTCATTTATCCAGAAGCACTTGTGAGACACGATTTAAAAATTGTGTTGGCTTAGTTATAATTTTCTAAAATCTTTGTATTTAAAGATACAAAATGTTACTTTTGTTGCTTTTTAACCCTCTGTTAGGTCTTCAAAATCAGAAAGATATTTCCAAAATTCATAAGAATAAGTTTAAGGTGTTCCTGCAGTAAGAGAAAATTGCACACAGATTTCTTGCACATAGACATTTTATGTCTGTTTTATGCCAACATGCTTCTGCACACATTTTGATATTCTACTTTCTGAGCATAATGAAGACATCTGAGACCCAAATTATTCCCTGTAAATACTTTGTGCTCCATCCCTTCTGGCTACTTGTTAGTGCTCATATTCAAAGAGGATCATATTCCTCTGCAAAAAAAAATACCAACAGCTTGGTCCTGAGTAGCACTCATCTAGGCACATGGTGAGGATTTGAGAAATGTAATCTTCTGGTTTTGATGTTCATGTAGTTATTTTTCCAATATGTTAGTCTTACTGCAGTAGATAAATGTGTTTTCACTATGTCAATGTGTATACATTTCCTCTCAGCTTAGTTCCTAACAAGAAATAATTTCTTTGGGTTACTGGGTAACATTCTGTTCTCCTGTCCGTTTATTGATTTGTGAGCCAAATCACAGAGCTGCTGATCTGATACTCCCTTCCTGGAGGGAGAAAATTTGCTTTAAATCCAAGCACTCTGCCCTTTCACGGATATGCCTGGAATTTCTGCTTTCTGCATTACCAAACTCCACCCAAACTTACTTTCCTTTCAGGAAGAGTCCTGAAGGGTGCATCCTGTGAGATTTCCTGATGCCTGGCATGGAGCCAGCAAAAAAGCGTTCTAGTTTTTTTTTTTTATTATTATTTGTTTCTTTAGAAATCCATCTAATTGCACCTTCAAAATTTCTTTATTTTCACATTAACCTCTTACCGTTGGTGGAAGGATTACTTATTAATGCAGTGGGGGATGAGAGTTCATTTGGACAGATTTTTCTTCTTGTAGGAAATCCACTTCCTGCAGTTTAGTACTTTAATGTGCACATACTAGAGTGGCAAACTTCCTTCTACCTTAAACCCTGAATGTCATTTATGGGTAAAAATCTAAACATCACTGTTCAACAGTAGTAGATTAGCCTTGGCTGGCTGCCAAGTGCCCACCAAACTGATCTCTCACTGCCCTTACTCAGAAGTACATAAAGATAAAATAAGAAGAAAAAACTCATAGGATGAGATAAGGTTAAGGCAATTACTCACCAGTTACCATCATGGGCAAAACACACTTGACTTTGGGAAGATTAATATAATTTATTGACGATTAAAATAGAGTAGGATAGTGAGAAATGAAAAACAAACTAAAACTACTTTTCTCCACCATTTCCCCCCATCCTTCTCTGGCTCCTTGTCTTCTTTACTCTCAAATCCTCTACATCCCTGTCTCCAAGGGATGGAGGGGATAGGGAGGGGGGCTTGCAGCCAGTTCATAACCCCTTGTCTCTGCCACTCCTTCCTTCTCACACTCCTCCCCCGCTGCAGCCTGGGGTCCCTCCCATGGAATACAGTCCTTCAGGAACAGACTGCTCCAGCATGAGGCCCCCATGGATGACAGATCCTGCCAGCAAAACTGCTCATGCATGGACTCCTCTCCATGGGCTGCAGCTCCCTTCAGATCACACTCACCCACTGCGGCATGAATTCCCCCACGGTCTGGCTGCCTGAAGATCTCTGCTCCACCTGGACTTCCACAGCCTGCAGAGGCACAGCTGCCTCGGCATGGGCTGCACCAGGGGCTGCAGGGGAATCTCAGCTCTGGCACCTGCAGCACCTCCTCCCCTTCATTCTGCACTGCCCTTGGTGTCTGCAGAGCTTTTTCTCTGGAATTTTTTCTTACTCTGTTTTCCCACAGCTGCTGCACAGCATTTTTTTCCCCTCTTTCTTAAATGCATTGCTGTGTGGGCTCTGCTTTGGCCAGTGGCTCCATTTCAGAGCTGGCTGGAACAGATTCTGTCCGATATGAGGGTGACCATGTCTCTTCTCACAGAAGTCACCCCTGCAGTGCCTATCCAGCTCCCAACCTTGCCATGTAAACATAATACATCAATTCATACCCTTTTTTTACTGTCATACCTTAAAATATGTATATGCCACTCACATATGTATGCAACTTGAGAATTGTACATGCAACTTGAAAATTATATATGCTACCGTAATTCTCCAAAATTTTGTGTTTTTTCAGTTGGCTCATGGGGGTTTAAGCTGTTTTGGTGTTCATAATTGCTGTTCTTTGAAACATAAAACTATTTGGTAATTTTGCTTTAATTATTCTTTTTTGATAATTCTTTTCCATCCTTTCCCGTTGCATCCCAACCCACTTCATCCCATCTTGCCTCATGCCATTCTTGCCCTGAAGGTTTCTGCTGTGTAGACTTAGTTTTATCTCAGACACTTTCATTTTTCTGGAGCTTTCTGCCTTTAATTTCTGAACTTTTCTTTCCCTGAGTCACACAAGATCTTCCCATCATCCACCTCCTTTGTTATAACCCTGACCCTCCAGTATATTTTTATAGATAAGGCTGTGCTTAGCCAAATATATATAAAATGACAGAATAAATACGATGATTCCTAGATAACAAACTTTCCCTTTACTATATATTTTTTTTTTTTCAATTATAGCTTGTATATATTTCCTCTTCTTTTTCTAATTTGAATTGCTAGACAAAGAACACTTGAAACATTTTTGTCCCGGCTCTTATTATGACTTATGAAAAGTAAATATATTTGATGATATAAAAGAAGTGGGAGAGGTTCCAATCCAGTTGCAATGTTTTTCCTCCATGTGACTGATGCCAATCTCCTATTCCTTCATATTGTTGTACTTTCTGTTGGCTTTTTTTTTTTATACTTTACTATCTGTTCATTAAGAATGTTTGAGCAGAGCAAAACAAATTCAATAATATATGATCTTCCAAATCTGCTATCTTTGTTTTAACAGAACATCCTTTCAAATTAAAAATATCCTGACTGGTGTAGGTCCATTATCCATGAGATAAGCCTATTTCTTAACTGATCTCATACACAAACTATGTGCAAATAATACTCGCGTGGCTTAGTATATCATTGTTTAGAGTGGGTTTTTTAGATTTAGAGCTTCTCATGATTTCATGGCAAGGAAAAATGAGTTTGTTTATCTTTCTGATTACAAGTAAATAAATAGGGAGTTATCCTCATCATTTTTTTTCATTGAAGTTCTCTCAAATGCTGCACATTAAGTCAGAGGCTGTATAGCAGTGCAATGCCAGAGCATGGAGGTAATTCAGCAAATTAAATTTTTACTAATGAAATGGATATTCCTTATTTAGTCTGCGTGCTTATAAGTGCAGGAAAACAACTCATTAGCACTATTTATGAGAAGATGAATGGTGTGAAGGTGGAAACAACCATAGCATAGAAGTAATGGTCAAATGCTTTGGAAGGGTTAAAAAAAATAAGTATTCTCTCTTTTTCAAAATACTGTGTATGTCTGAAGACATGAATTTCACAAAAGGTGCTAAGTGCTTTAAGTGGCTTAATATATTCTAATGGAGACAGTGAACTGTGAAAGAAAACTTTTCTCTGAAATGAATGAAAAACAAGTCTATTCATCTTCACAGATGTTACTAAAAACATCTGTTACTTAAAGCTGCATCAGCTTTAATTGGATACTATTCTTAACTCTCTCCCACTTTTCATTTTTCTAATAGTTGATTTCACTAGGTATTGATTTCTGTGTGTAGAAACTCAATATATGACATTGCTATACACTGCTAGGTTTTTAGAAGTGTATGGGTGTTTTATCACTTGTAGCTAACAAAGTAAAATCTATACATGCACAAGAGGGCTCTGGTCAAATGGGTTCACACAGATGATCTCAGAAGTTTGAGGGTGTAACCTCTTAGTATGGGCCATATAGAGGCTGAGTCAGAAGCCTGAGCTCTTTAGGAGAATCCCCACCTACTCTGATGGCTAATGGAAATGAGAAATGAATAATTATCTTCTCTTTTTGCTACGTGGTTTGGGGAGCAGTGCAACAAGTCTCTCCACTTCTTTTACAGTGTTTGGGACAGTGTTTTGTTTCCAGGTGGCCTGTTCACAGGTCTGGTATCAGCAGATCAGTGGACTAGGATTCGTGAAGAACAGTGTCCTCTGTGTCAAGGCAAGAGACCAAAGTAGCCAGTCCCTGAGGAAGACAAAGTAAAATAAGATAGTCCATAAAATGAAATTGAGGGAATATCTAACAGGTTTTGTGTATAGTTTCCTACCTTCCCAGAGCAAAAATACTACCTATATTTGTTCTTTTCTAAGGTTACATTACTAGTAGATCCTTCTCTGAATTTCGATTTATTTCTTCTTTTTTTCCCCTATATTCTAGCTTCAAGAAAATCTACTGTGTTTATAAGCGAATGGATTGTCCAAGTTTTTATGTTCATGGCGATCTTTATGCCCAGCAGGTTTCATTCTGCTACATTTTGCAAGGGCTCACTGCTTCTTAATGTTTCACAATGTAAGCTGTAACTCAACAGCTTTATTTTCCTTCTGGCTGCATTTCATCTCCCTTCAGTTCTACATACCCACCTCTTTTCTTTTGGAAACTCTACTCTCTCATCAGCAGTTCTACTGTTAGTAAGGTAGCTGAAATGATGGCCTTAGATTTTTTTTGGTTTGTTCTGTTTGCCCCTCTGCAAAAGATAGCTTTTCTGATATGCCACCAAAACTACTTTTGTGTTTCAGGAGGGGGCCAACATCATCTGATGCAGCTGCTGCCTTCAAGTCTCTTCAGATTAAATCACATTAATTTACTGCAGGATCATTATGAAGCCATTCATGGATGCTTGTATACTCAGAAATCACATTTACCAGCTAACTGAATGGATGAATGTGGAGGAAATTACAACTTTCTTCTCTGAAATCATAGGCCTCTTCCACTTAAATAACAAGAGAATTTCTACTAGCTGAGGGCTATTAGAAGGCATACACTAGAGCTCCGCATTGTCTGTAATGCCTCAAACCATGTAAAGTACACTGTTGTGAAATTTTATTAAAAATCTCATTCTTGGTAGAGATTTCTATTCAAAATTACAAAACACCATCACATTATCACAAAGAAGATGGAGTACAGTGAAAAACAGAAACAAACAATAGAGGTTAAAGAGGAAAGATTGAAGGAAGATTAAAAGAGCCAAATATATGAGATTTCAATAAAATGGGATTGCAGGATCACATGATTGTTCTCTACTTTTATCTGAAGGGCTTCAGGAGTAGAAAATTATTTCTATGTAGTACAGGGGGAAGTACATATGAGAACAGTTAAACAAAATAAAATAAACCCCACAACACCACCAAAATGGAGTTCAAAGGTTGTGATGCATTTTCAAGCAGCAAAACTTTTAACAGAAAAAGATCCACTACAATGTCTCTAATGAGTTATATCCTCTGCAAAAAATTCAGGAAACATCTGTTTTTTTCTACTCATAATCATATCTTATTCAGTAATTGCGAAGAAACTTTGAAATGTTTTCCTAGTTGTTCTGGAGGACTTTGAAAACAAACCTGAACAAAGCACCAAATATAGTAGGGATAGATAGCATACTGCCAGTGTACTAGGTTATATGATTTAATAAATCTATTCCACTATTGATTTCCATTGAGCTCTAATTTCTCACAGAATCTGAGTTGTTTTGTAGTTTTGAAGTCTCGTATTACTTCAGTGGGATCTAGCTGAAACTTGCAATTAAGAGTTTTTCTGGTTTTTTTTTGGCTGTGTTTGGATTCAAATAATAAACTGTGATGATAACAGCATGGGGATGTTGGGATAAATTCTGTGAAATACAATGTGCATTTTTCATCCTGTTTTTCTTCCTGGTCAGTCGGAAGAATCAGAAGCAATTAAAAGTCCCATTGTTCCAGTGCAGTAATTCTCCAAGACAGGGAGTGCTTAACTCTTGACGGAAAACTTTACAGGAGGTTTGGGCTGTCTGCAGCTCTCCTCAGGAACCAGTTAACTGGTAGAAATCTGTTAAATTATTGAGTGTTATAAATAAATATATAGGATGGTTAGTACAGTATTTTTTTAAAGACTTTCTTTCATTATCTATACAGTACAATATGTATTATTAAGTATCCTTAAGTAGTTTTACTGCCTAATATTATAGAATGGTTTGGATTGGAAAGGATCTCAAGGTCATCTAGTTAAACTCCCCTGCAGAGATGCCTTCAACGAGATCAGGTTGCTCAGAGCCCCATCCAACCTGGTCTTGAATGTCTCCGGGAATGTGGTATCCACCACATCTCCAGGCACCCTGTTTCAGTGTTTCACCACCCCCATCATAAAACATTTTTTCCTATATCCAATCCAAATCTACCTACCCCATTTTAATTTAAAGCCATTACTCCTCGACCCCTTGCAGCAAGCTCTACTAAAAGCCTGTTCCCATCTCTTTTATGAGCCTCTCCAAGTACTGAAAGGCCAAAATAAGGTTTCCTTGGAGTCTTCTCTTCTTCAGAATGAACAACCCCAACTCTCACAGCCTTTCTTCATAGCACAGATGCTCCATCCCTCTGATCATCTTTTTGTCCCTGCTCTGGACCTGCTCTGACAGGTCCATGTGTTTCCTGTGCTGGGACCCCAGAGCTGGATGCAGCACTGCAGGTGGAGTCTTTCCAGCAGAGAGCAGACGGGCAGAATCCCCTCCCTTGACCTGCTGGTCACACTGCTTTGGATGTGGCCTAGGATGTGTTTGTCTTTCTGGGCTGCAAACACACACTTCCAGCTCATGTCCAGCTTTTCATCCACCAGTACTTCATCCATCAAGTCTTTCTCTGCAGGTCTGCTCTCAGTCCCTTCAGCCTCTAGCTTATGTTGATACTGGGGGCTGCCCTGACCCAGGTTCAGAACATTGCAGCTGGCTTTATTGTCTCTCATGAAGTTCACATAGTCCCACTTCTCAAGCTTGACCAGGTCCCTCTGGATGGCATCTTGTCCCTCATGTGTGTCAACCCCACCACTCAGCTTGGTGTAATCTGCAGCTTGCTGAGGGTGCACTCATTGCTACTGTCTTTGATCAGGATATTAAACAGTACTGGTGCCAGTGCGGGCTCCTGGGTGCCACCACTCGTCACTGATCTTCATCTGGACATTGAGACATTGACCACTAATCTCTGGATGTGATCATCCAACCAATTTCCTATATGCTGAATGGTCCGCCCATCAAATCCATAGTTTTCCAATTTAGAGAGAAGGATATTATGGGACACTAAGTCCAGATAGATGATCTATGTAGCTCTTCCATTGTCACTGAAGTAGTCACTGCATCATAACTTGTACTGCTGTGGCTGACAGAAGGGGCAACACTCAAGGATTCATTATACAACCATATAAAAAAACCCCAACCATCTCTTCCCACGGTATAGAATATAATTGGTTTCCAGCATGTAAAAGGTACAACAAAATAGGAAGGACTCTGGGATGAGGAGATAATTTTAAAAGATGGAGAAGTTGGCAGAAATGCAGAAGACGCAGGTCAGCAGTTGTCTAAAAACAGGAGTGAACTATTAACTCATGACAGTGACAGGGATTGAGAAAGAACCCAGTGGCAGCTTGGGAAGTTGATGGTGATCTTTTTCCATGCCAAGAGGGTAGAATGGGAAAATTGACTGAATATGAAGTGGCTGACAGAGTAAAATTGGGAATAAGAAAAATCATAGGCACATGCCCCAAACCAGAAGTGAAGAGTAATTAGAATATAGCATTACAGCACCAGCTGTGGAACAGCAGAGAGATGTCTCTTAACTTAGTCATAAAATCCACCAGACATAGGTAATTGATTTCATAGAAATATTGTTAAGCAAGCTACCAAAGAAGCATATTTCTTTTTATATGTATGAATAGCTTTATTATAAATCCTGTAGGATTCTTGAGAGTCATTAAAAGGGAGGATCTGTAGATCTTTTTAAAGACCATCTGTTTTGATTCTGGGATCATCGCCTTGTCAGGTTATGAGGAAGACTGTGTTCAGTAGAAAATAACAAATACAGTATTAAAATTCGTAGGATGTATTTTTCTGATTAATAATGCAGATGCCTTACTTTCCTCATTTTAAAATCTGTTTCAGGGAACAATTGAAGTCTTTCATTCCATTTTAAAGATTTTTTTTTTCCTTTGAAGAACGCCATCTTGAAACCAAGAAAGTTTTTCTGCAGTTCTAAGGTCTGATTAATTTTTTTTCCCTCCAAATCAGGGATCATGCCCCCTTCTATTTGATTTATTATTTGTCTATTTAGAAATCTTACTTGAACATCTTACAATGCAATATTTACAGAACTGTCATAACTTTGTGATTTATGCAACGTAGGCTATATGATTTGTGCAAAATACATCAACATTATTTTTGAGGTTTCTCTCCAAACTGCAGAAACATAAAAGACTTTGATGTTTTTGCAAAACATTACTGAAGCAATTATAGTTTGTTGCTATTAATTTTTATTAAGGCAGAATAAACATTAAACTTTGAAACTTTTCAAGTCAAAATATGCTTTAAATGTAACAGTTCAGTACTTGAATTATACAAAAGAATCTTGGAGGGGCAGTAGGGAATCTCAGCTCATGCTTTGCATATGGGCGCAACACACTTCTCATTAATGTTAATTGGATTTATAACTCTGCATCAAAGGAAGAATATAGGCTTAAAAGTAACTTTCAGTCATGCTCAGATCTCACTCCTTCTTTGGCATTTTGCATATTTTTCTAGAGGTTTTCTCAAAACTCTGTTTTGAACAGAAGTTTACTGTGGATCATAATGATGCATCATTTAATCAATTTATCAAGGTCAGCATAACTAGTCTACTTACATAGAGACCTCTGTTCTTTCCTAACAACATTCTGCATGCTCTGTTATGATTCACCTGAAGGAGTTTTCTGAATTAAATTAAGAAATAAAAAGATTTCTGTGCATTTTCCCTGAAACCACTGCCACTCTAGTTTGATCAGAAGCAAAAGAAAACAGAGAGGTGGCTTCCTCAGCATCTTGTAGCCCAATATCCTATCCCCTTCAACTTTCTTCTTTTAATACTGGAGACTGGGAAAAGGTTTCAGTAATTAGTTCTTCTAACACAATAACTTAGTTATTTTAATGCATATTTCTTCAAACAAATAATGTAAACCAGCAATGCATCTCACTGGGACTACAGTGCAGGCTCCCTTTTATACGTCTCTATCTATAATTACATGAGTGCATTCTGAATCTGCAGTAGTCAGGATTGTATCACTATTTATATTGATATCTATTTATACACCTAGGGTAAGGAGAAACTAATTGTTCTCCTGATCCCAGGAGGAGAGTGAAACAATGACACTTGCTGATGCTCCCTTTAGCCGACTATCAGCAAACAGCTTCCCACTAGTACCATGGCAGGGAGGATGAGAATTCTTTGCTGGCAACTGCTGACCCACAGCTGCAATTAGGGCTTTGCAAGTATCAGACAATCCTGAAATCAGAGTAGAATAATGAGAAATAAAACCAAATCCTAACCCCCCACCTCTGCCTTCTTCCTGGGCTCATCTTCACTCCTGAATTCTCTACCTACTTTCCCCAGTGGTGCAGGAGAACAGGGAATGGGGTCTGTGGTCAGTTCATCAAATGTTGTCTCTTCTACTCCTTCCTCCTTAGGGGGAGGACTCTCACACCTCTCCCCTGCTCCAGTATGGGGGTCTCTCCCACATGAGACAGTCCTCCAACACTTTCTCCAACTAAGTACTTCCCACAGGCTGCAATTCTTTATGAACTTCTCCAGCATGCGTCCATTTCCAGAGGGTGTAGTCCTTCAGGAACAAACAGCCAGAATGTGCATCCCCCATGGGATCACAAGTCCACGAGGCCGTAGGTGCTGTTGGGAGCCTGTTTTAGCATGGTCTTCTCATGGCATCATAGCCTGCGTTGGGCATGCACCTGCTCTGGCATGGGGTCCTCCATGGGCTGCAGATGGATCTCCTTTCCACCATGGACCTCCATGGGCTGCAGGGGTACAGCTGCCTCACCATGGTCTTCAACAAAGGCTGCAGGATTATCTCAGGTTTGGCTCCTGGAACACCTCCTGCCCTTCCTTCTGCACTGACCTTGGTGTCTGCAGGGCTGTTCCTCTCTCATATTCTCCCTCCTTCTTTCTCTGGCTGCAATTTCTTCTGAATAATAACTTTTTTCCTTTTGATATATGCCTAACCCAGAGGCTCTACCACCATCACTGGTGGGTTCAGCACTGGCCAGTGGCAGGTCCATCTTGGAGCTGACTGCATTGGCTCGATTGGACATAGCGGGAGCTTCTGGTAACTGCTCACTGAAGCCACTCCTGTAGCCTCTCCACAGGGAGAAGCATCCCCAGAAAACACTTGTACTGGTGGTCTATCCGGAGGTCTAAGTTTTGGTAAGTCTTTTAATCATTGTGATTCCTTCCTTATTTATTTTTATGAAACAAAAACTGGTCTTCCAATGTATTTCTTGCAAAATATTCTCCTGAGCTACAGACATTTGTTCAAAGAGAATAAGAGAGCATATATAATGCATGATATTTGTTGTAGAATGCAGCACAATTATGCAAGTAGACATTAAAATAATTACTGCATCATACAGTACTCTATTCCTTTGCTGAGGATTAGCAAAAGTATTAGACCTTCTTCTTTTCCATTGTAGATCTAGTTTTGATTAATTTATGCATTCAGCATATCTGGAATGTAGTCAATCAAGGACTAAATACAAAGCCACTATTTATTTGATTCATCCTGCATTCTTTATGTTCCATAATCAAATGTACACACGTCATACTTCTTTCCAACAGTCCTCCAAATTGCTAAGCACCTTCTATTGTTCTGATAACAATTGATCCTTGAGTCTTTGATGGCTTTGGGTCTCAGCCTTCATTATAGCTTGTGCTTTAAAAGCTAGGTTGGTAGGACAACAGATTAAATTCACAGTTAGTGTTTGGACATCTTCTTGGCAAACTTCACTGTCATTGTAATTAATAATTCTCAAGTCTTGCTATATTAAATGCTCAGTTGCAAGAAGAGTTTCTATGGAACTGAATTTATTTTTTTTTGCATTGGTGAGACTTTCAATTTTTGTTTACTTTTCATCCTAGTCAAAAGAATAAAAAAAAATTAAAATAAAGATGTTTCATGTTAATCTGTCTGACTGACTCATAGATATATATTTTTGCTTCACCCCATCCCCTTAGAATTTCATATAAATTTCGATTTTTTTCACTTACATTTTAAAAAGAAACACTATTTAGACACCGTGCAAAACAGTTTTCACAGTTAGGACTACAAGGTAGGGATAAGATAGATAAGACCCTTTGTATAAAGGTGAAGTACAGTGTTACAGTAAAGATGGCACAGATGTGTACCTCAAGAACAAAAAAAAAATATGATGGTAAAGGGAGAATTGTTGGTTTAATGTCCATGAAGAATTCTTCCCAAGGTGCACCAATGCATCTGTTGTAGATTTGCCTGTATTTATACTGACAGCTTTAGACATATTTATGCAGATGAGCATCTGTAGATGAGATGCTAGCAGGCAACTGCGAGGTGAAAGAAGGTGGTGAGATGCTGGTATCATAGTTATACATTTAACATAGTAATAAATAATGTAGAGAATAAAAGTTTGTCAGATATTAGACAGCAGGATCTCCTCTCTCTCCATAGAACTTTGATAGCATTTAGTTCCTAAACATTCCAATTTTCACAGTACTCTAAAAAACAACCATTGGGAAGATTCTGTCCATCCGTACAGAAGATATCAATGGCAATATTGGCTTTATTTTTTTGTGTTTATTATCAATTTTATTGGTGAAATAGTAAAAATCTAAGTTATGAAATATCTTCTGAACACTAGATTCAGGCAGAAATTATGTTATTTTTATTTTTAGCTGATGCAAGATAAATAGCAATGTATGGGTCTCTTGATATGATCTTCCATCTTGTCTTGTGGGAAAGGACAGGGAATCATTTAAACCACAGAATGGAAGTTCATTCAGTTCCTTTTCTCTTTTTTTAAGGATGACAGAAACTTATATATAATTTCATCACATACTTCTGCAGTCAACAGCACCTTCACTGCTGAAAACTGACCTTCATTTCTCTCATGGAACACCATCATAAATCCATTTCACTGCTTGATATGGTTGGTTGAATTACAAATTATTGCCTCATTGCCTCCAATTTCAGGCAATGCTATGGTCAGCCTAGGTGCCATATCTGGGCATCTCTGTCTCACAGGTGGTTGTCACAATAAATCCAGAATGATTAAATAGGTTATTTAAAGTATATAGACCATTTTATGCATACTGACCTACAATATAATAATAAGGTAATAAAATGTAGTACAAGTTGAGCTTAAGACCCATTTCCATATCATGATATTGTTTAATGTGAACACATGTAAACACTGTAAGAACATGACCTACAGGTCTATTTCAACAAAATCTCTCCAAGAGCCAGTGCTGTGCTGCTGTCCTTGCTGTACTTTCTGGAGCACACCTACTGTTTGGGGTAGGGGTAATAATTTAAATTTTAAGAGCTTTTAATATCTTGAGTAGAATTCCATGTCACATTTTCAAAAATAGTGACATAACTATTGCCTTCTACTAAATTTTGTATATTTTTAGATTAACTTCAGATTAGCATTTTCAATCCATGGGCTTTCTGCTGCTTTTTCTTTATTTTGGGTGTTCTTGTTTCAATGAGAGAAAACTCTGGTAGGAGAATCATAAACCCTGGGATTTTGAAGATCAAAATTCTCTTCCCTGCATCACAATTTGCTGTAAGTATGACTTAGGCAAGTTTGTTCTTTGATTTCTTTCCCAGAAAAATTCATTATGTCAATATTATTCCACTTTACTTGACTATTGCTCATATATACCCATTTTGCACATTCATTCAGACACGTTCATATAGAAATGCTAGGATTATTTAAGATAAAAATGCTTTTCTGTGTCAAAATTACAGTAACAACTATATATGTAAAAGCATTTCTTATAGAAGGACTATTTGTACTTACCCAGATGGTGGAGGATGTTTTTGGCAGGCCAAGAAACACCCTTACTCTTGCTCTTTTTCTCATAAATTCTTCTCAGAGGCGTACAAACTGGAAGACCTCTGCCTGCAGTATTTGCATTGCTTTGGCACACAGGAACTGCAGGATCAGACGAAAATCCTACTGAAAAAGGCACTGAACACACAGCTATTGGAAAAGAATGTCCTGAGACTGGTTGGTCTTTATCTTGTGATTATCTAATACATTTCACAGAACCTCTATGAATGTTCAGTTAGAGTCTTTACAATCCTATGATAAGGTTACAAATAAGAGTTGAATGGAGATGTTTTGAATATTTTTAGTCAGATTTTTCATCTGAGTGAACCTCACCTTTCAATGACCATGGATAAAAATCAGGATCTCTTGTGCTGACAGCCTGTCCTTGTCTGAACAATCCTTTCTTTTTAAAGCCCTCTTAATTGTGCTGAAGATAAGACACCTGACAAACTGCTGCCAGGAAATGCAGAAAGACTTTTGTTGGTTACTTGTTGGTTTTGCTTTTTCCTTAAATTATTTCTAAATGGGTAATGTACATAAATTTCACAGACTTCTTGCAAGAGATTTTTATGCATTCTTAAGAACATAATTGAAATATCACAGTCTTGTTGTTAAAATGCTTGGTGAGCATTTTTAAACCCAGCCATTATACTTAAAATATAATTTATATTCATCTTGGAGGAAAAAAACCAACAGGTTCAAACTTATGAACTAAACTTCTATACTATTCAACACCTGTTCAATAGTTAAAAAGATTGTCTCCTAACTGTGGAAATTTTTTTACCCTTTGTCATACATAGCCCCACCCTGGACCTCCATGGGCTGCAGGGGCACAGCTGCCTTGGTATGATGTTCCCCACAGGCTGCAGGGGAGTCCCTGCTCTGGTACCTGGAGCACCTCTTCTTCATCAGTGTCTGCTGAGTTGTTTCTCTCACATATTCTCTCTACTGTCTCCAGCTGCAGTTGCATCCAGCCCTTATCCCACAGGTGCCACCACTGTCTCTGACAGGTTCAGCCTTGGCCGTGGCAGGTCTGTCTTGGAGGTGGCTGGCACTGGCTCTCTCAGACATGAGGGAATTTCCTGACAGGTGATCACAGAATCCAGCCCATGCAAACCCCACACATTAATGTCTGACAAGTTAAATATCAAAGTATTTAGTATCTGATGATTAATGAAAAGAAAATTAATTTGTCACATCTCTACACTTTATAATATATTTTAAAAGAAGCTATAAAAAAATCTCTCCCTTCTCACTTTCCTGTCTCTCCCCAGTAAAAATTCCTCAGTTCCTCAGGACTTTTGAAAGTTCTCCCTGTTTGTTTGGGTTTTTAAATTAATTTTTAAAATTTTAAGTAAACCAGCAGATCTCTAATTAAATAAGCAATTATTTAATGAAAGCAGAAAGATTAGGACTGCTTAAAAACAGTAAATCACAACCACCAAAAATACAAGTAAGCTTTATAGATTGGTACCTGGGATATGTTAATTGATGTACTCTCTAGTGGATTTCAAGAACACACAGATAATTCTACCTAAAATGAAAGCATGTGTCATTATCTCCAAGAGTTCCCGGAAGTCTAGTAACAGTGCTAAATGACAGCACAATGTGAATGTGAAGCAGCTGTGAATAGCTGTTTAATACTATCACTCTAGGCAATAACATAACAAGAACCAGTTTGACTCAGAAAATGTCCATTGCATTTTCTGTTTATTTTTCTGTGTCATTTAAAAAAAGGTAGTAAAAACTCCAATCTCCTCAACTCTCTTGCATCCTGGCATTACAAGGCCTTTGTCATGTGCAGTTTTCATGTTGCAGAAATAATTCATCTTGCTCTTTTACGTCTTGCTGACACAAGCATCAATGTGTGCTACATTATTAAACCAGTTGTCTCACTTGACTGGACTTAAAGGCAGAATTCTCTTGTAGCCAAGTGAAAAATACTTCACCTCAGAGGAGAAGACCTGTCCACTTGACTGTGTGTGAAATATGTGCTGGAATATGTGCAGCTGCTGAGGCTGCCTAGCTGATGTTTCTTCGTGCTGCTGTGTTGTGCTTGTGATGTCTGGCGAAGTACTGGAAACCTTCCTAAGGTCAAACAAGTGCCATGGAATGCAGAAAAGAGTGAGCTTAGATGCTTGTCAGACAGATGCTTCTCTCTGAACTGATTTTCAAAGACATTATCCGTCTAAAAGCTCTCTTTTGTTGGCTGCTTTATGCTGCTTAAACACTTTTAGTGATTGTCCTCCATGAAACATGGTGACAGGAGAAGGATGGAGCTCACCAGGGAACTAAGGAAGGGCCGAGGAGATTGCATAGAGCTAAGAATCATCCCTCAGATGACTGAAACTGTAGTAAGAGTGGGTAGCTGAGAGAGGGTGTGATGCCATGTTGCTTGGGGCATAAGGGGTGCTTACCCTCCATTTCCAGCAAGTGATATATTGCTTCAAATATTAGCTGAAAAACACAGTGAAAATTTCAGAGAGAGGGAAAGATTTTGGAGACATATAAATTATTAATTTATATTATTCCCTTCACCACCACAAGTTTTACATCTACTTGTTTGGGAAGGGTCACCCTTTGCCTGCTTACTGAGTTCTTCCTCTTGTGTTTACCCAGAGGTTTGCACAGATATTTACAAGCTGACTTCTGTGTCCATTTAATGTAGCATAGAAAAATAAAAGAAAGGATAAAACCTATTTTCCTTCATAATAAGTGCACTAAATAAAATGAGGAGATACACTGTGCATATGGAATAGTAAATGTTCCTTCAAGAGATCTTATGGCAAGATAATATGAGGGGATAAATAAAGACTGAAGCATGACTCTTCGTTTTTTAATAGAAAGCTGGAGAATTGTTAATCTATTAGTATTTACAGACAGGTGAACATTTTCCTGCACGTAAGGACTTGAGTAGTTTCTTCTGATTTTGGATGGCACTGAAAGAATTGTATGCATTTCTGTGCTGTTTTGTTGTTGCTGCTTCACTGCTCCAGATGTGGTATCTTGGAGCTGGTATGGTCCTGCTGTGACCAGAACTGCAGAGAAAAGAAAGCCTAAACCACAAGTGTTGGCTCCCTACTCGGCTGTACTTCATCCTGCAATCCATGTGGAACATAGATAAGACTCCTGCTTTCTCACTGTTTTAGTGATAAGCTAGTGTTACACATCTTCTGGTTAAAAACCTGCTAAACAGAAGGCAAATACTCTGCATGTGTGTGTCAAGATTTTTACTGTCTCTGGAACTTAGAATTTTTATAGGGAAGCAGGTCCTTGGGCTTATACAGAAATAGAGAATCTCATCCCTGTCCTGCTTTGAATAAAGCTATGCTGAAGTTCTGGGTGGCACCAAGGAAGATGCATGTTTGGGTCAATGTGGAACTCAGTGGATTTTGGTTGTGAAGTGTTAGTAAAAAACATGGAGTTTATATGTCTCTCTTCAGCTTTCTCACGGATGCCCTTGGCCAGCAGACCCTTTGCCAATGACACCAAGCCATGCTTTGAGGAGTAAAGTACCAAACACCATTGTACCACTCAAACAGGCTTGATAACACCTCACTACTGGGAAGAGTGAGGAAAAGAGTACACTTGGATGCCCCTCTGAAAGCTGTTATTTTAGGCAGACATTGGCACTGTTTCTACACAAGTGAATTCCTAAGTGGTATGTGCAGCTTCTGGTATTTCTCACATTTTGGATAGGATTTATTTGACTTGCTGATGAGCTATTAAAATTATTTTTTTCTTTCATTTAGTAGGTTGTTAAATGTGAGATGGAATGTTGCATAGTCTCCAAAAGTGGAGGTATATTTAGGGCCTTCTATCCTTCACTGTTATCCCCCTTTTAGGTTATCCCTCTTTTTGTTGGGAGGTAAAATCAAATGTTAATTCAATGGATCTGCCAGGCATTTAGCATGTGAAGCTAGATAAAGAAACCAAATAGCTCTGCTAATCTGGGTAGAAGAGGATTTCTTTCCACTCCTCTTATTCCATCTCATAATCTATCTTCTATGTTGCCTTCAGCCAACAGTATTTTCTTGCTTTCCCAAAGGTCTCTGTGGATGTTCTGTGTGCTCTGCTCTGGCTGTTGGCAGTAAAGAATTTACTCAAATTTTGCTCACTGAGTGCCAGCTCCACACATCTATTAAAATCTGACTATGCACAGTGGTCATACTGTGTAGATCACCAGAACACACTGGAAAAATATCCTGAAGTAATAAGCTGCTGAAAGATCAAAACCCTTCATTTTCCTAAACATTTAATTGAATGAATTTAGTTCTTCTTAGGGCCATTTTCATACTTATTCAGTCCTCAGAGCAGCAGGCAGCAGGCAGCAGTTCAGTCTGCATTGTAAATTGGAACAGTTTCACAGCATATGGTCACTTGGAGGAAATAAACTCTCCATTGATAGCCCTACAGTTCTCTTGTGCTAAATAATGTTAAATTTGACCTTGGTTAGCATTCTGCAAAATGGCTACAAAGAATGAATAAGTTGAAAACAGACTAGGCTCAAAAGTTTGTAGTCAATACTTTCTACTCTGCCTGAAGGCTGGTTACAGGTGAAGTTCCTCATGATCTATTCTGGGACCTTGTTTATTTAATACCTTTATAAATTAGTTGGAAACAGAATGGAGCCCCATCAAATTTGCAGATGACACCAAAACAGAGGGTGCAGTTCATATGCTTGAGGGCTCCATTGCCTTTCAGAACCAGACCAGACAAAGCCCCAAGTATGGTCTGAATTCAATTATTATCTTGCTTCGAAGAGGGCATCCCAAGGTCCTCTGCTGCCTGAATGATTCTGGGATTCCAGTGGCATTTTCCCCAAAGGATGTTGATTATAACTCTGCAAAAGGAAACCAGTAGTGTTGTGAGCTATTTATCTCACAGAGTTCTTTGCAGTTACTTCTCAGTATGATTTAGAATGAGACCTTCAACCTGAGAAACCAATACTTACTGAGTGTGATTTCCTAACAGATTTCCTAAGGAGCTGGGGACACAGTCAGCCATAGTCTCACACTGAACTTACAGCTTTGGTAAGGTGTCTCATTTGATTTTTTCTTTTTAAAAATTGTATTAGAATTGGGATTGATTATGATGACTAGGAAGTTAATGCCAAGTAATTTTAAAATGCTGACAAATATGTGTCTTTAAATTGTTATTTCTGTTAATAAATGTGGGCAGGATTTTGGCCTGTGACAAAGATAGAGCATCTCTGAGAACACTGCCAGTTGGCAGCCCTTTCTGAATATTTTCAGAATGAGCTTAATAACAGAAAACTAAATAGTTCATGGGAAAATTATGACACTGTACCATCATTTGGGCAAACAGTTGCTGACAAAAATGGCAGAGCAGCTATGAGTTCCCTGCTGTCTACCTGTGATTAGAATTGAGTGAATAGCAGAAGTTTCAAAGAATATTGATTTGATAATATTCATTGCTATGTTGTGTTCCCTGGATAAGAAGAGTGGAAAGCTCTTTGTGTACTTACTAGCCTGAATAATTTAAAGATAATTTTGCTTTTCTATAATAATGAGCGTACATATTTGTGTCTCAGATCCTGTTAGAGGCTACTCAGCATATAGAAGAATAACTTATAATAATTAAGAGAAACACTGATATGAATCTAAAAGAAAAATAATAGTGACAAAGTGTTTATTTAATTTAGGTTCTCTACCCAGTTAGAAGAGAATTTGACTGTGATATGTGTGTCTGGGGGGTGAACTTTTGATAGCTAGGGTACTTAACTAATGGAAGAATTTACATGAGTGTGAAGAATGATTGTCTGTTATCCCGAGACTCACAAAATAAAAAGATATTCTGAAAAGTGTTGTACCATAGAATTTATTTTAAAATGATCCGAGTAGAGAATGGCTGATATTCTGTGGGATGTCATGCTGTCTGATTGGACAGAGAACCTATTGCCTTCTGTCCTTTGTACTGTGCATCAAAAGTACTGATGAAAAATAAATATACTACTGCAATGTTCAATAGGAGTTAATTGTACAGTGAGGTATTTCCCATGGCTACCTCTAAAGGGAGAACCAGCATATATTGAGTTACCATGAGTAGGAAAATATTACTGGAGCATGATAACTCACTCCGGGTTCTTTCCAGCTAACAGATGCTAGCCAGAGAAATACCATGTACTTTTCAAAAGGAAGACAGTTTGAACATTAGGAAGACTTTTATAAGCTTAGGCCAAGAATAATTTACAAAGTGTTACCTGCTTGACTCATGTATATTATATGAAGCTATGATCTGAGCCTACTCCTGTTGTATCAGTATTCTGATTGCAAAAAATAGTTGTGTTGCATTTGATGAGTGTTCCACTTAAATTTACATCAGAGGTCTTTAGCACTGGGCCTATGTTGTACAGAATACTGCTGAAAAGTGTTGGTTCAAACTAGGATGTGTCTTATCCCTGTTTGACACTTGTTTTCAGTATGACACTGAGGGAAATAGTATGCAGGCACTGATGTCAGAAAAATAAAACTGGTTATGGTGAGATCTATGGCAAAATGTCCCTAACGCAGAGTTGCTCTAAGCCATTACTTTCTTGTTTACAAGCTCATCCTGCACCACTATTTTGACAGAGAAAGCATGACGAGGTGTAGGACAAAAGGAGGTCAGGTTAAGTGTGATTATGTACACCTTGGAGCTCAGTTTTTTTGCATTTGGAAAGTCTCCTGATGTCTTGAAATGTCTGTCCTTCCTGTGTTGAAGTTATGGAGGATCTCAGGGTTAGCAGAGGTGCAGCCCAAGCAAGGTCTAGTCTGCTAAATCTGTCTGTTTTCCCAGGTGTTTTTTACAGGTTTGACCTACAGTTCTGGTTAAAAATATAATTTCTGATTTTTAGTACCACAGAGAAAGACTTTTGTGAAACAGTGTCTTTTGAGCTGTGTGTCTGGTTTGGTTGGTTTAGCTGCGGTGTTGTTTTGGTTTTGTTTAGTTTGGTTTTCATTTTGTTTCTTCCTCCAGTGGTCTTGGATGACAGAAGATCTTGTGGTTTGGATGGACCTCTGGTCCAGTATTTCATATCTGTTTGAAACAACTGAAGAACCTTAGATTTAGATCTTTCTAGTACAGAGATACTTAACAAACCTAAGTGAAAAAGAATTTTGAACTTAATTAAAATAAACAAATTTAAGAAGTTATATGACAAAGAAAGAGGTTTTCTGTTTCCAAATAGCTATAGTAAAAACATCTAAATTGTATATACATAAATTGTATCTATGCATGTGTCAAGACAGCACTTGACATAATGAAATGGGACTTACAGACACCAAGGATGTTTGTCATAAGTTTCTCAGTTATGCTCCTTGTTTTGCCTGTGTTGCATGCATACAGGGTCTAATAATGGTTTCTGATATAAAACAACAGGGATGGTGACATTCCACTACATTTCAGCAGTATTTCAAGGGTCCAAATAGTACCATTTTTCTCCTTCTAAAATTTTCTGCTTGTTTATTACACATTTAAGTGACTTAAGTTGGTAGTATTAGCTCAGTGTGAAACTAGGAAAAGTGACTTTAGCACTTAGATGAGTGTACTTTCATGCAGTTGCTGAGACTATAAAAATGATAATATGGGAAAATTTTGAATAAATTATTTTTTTTCAATACATTCTGTATCTTCTTACTAAAGAGACCAAATATTCAACAAAAAAAAATTTGGATGGTTTCTGCAAATTGAGACAGTTAATACTGGAAAGCACACAAATCCCATCATACATTTATGTGAATAATAAATAAAAGGTAATGGTCCATTATCACAAATACACTTTGAGAACAAAGAATGTTTTATTAGGTTTACCTTGTTATGTTATTATAGCTTTCTTTTGTGAAGGCCATTCAAGCATGTAACCACTGGTGGCTTTATAAAAGATAATAAAGTTTATTAGTATAATAATGGGCAATGAATAATACTTTAGAAATAGCAAATAGGCTGTAAAAAATTGGATAAGGTCAAAATTGTGTTATCAAAAGTTATTGTGTCTTCTCTAAAAGAAAAGGGGCCTTTGCAGTCCAGTCTTCTTACCTAGCACAGTGTTTAATGGGTGAAAAAAGTAAAAAGCTAGACAAATTACACTCAATAAAAAAATAAAGAAATGACATTTGGGTTATTATTCTGTAGGGGTTTGCTGGTGACTTTGTTTCTGTGTTTGATGACTTTTTCTCATATCCCTGAAAGTAGTCTAGAACTTTTTATGTTTTATGAGGACCAGACAAACAACATTTTTGACACACTCAAAATATGTTAGCAGCTTTCCTCTTGAGTGTTTCACATTCCTTCACTTGATTCCTTGCTCAGTATGAAGCAAGCGCTCCATACTCAATGAATGTAGAAGAATGGCTTGTCTTTCGAGGGCATTCGGAATCCCTAGAGGGTCTGCAGGGCCTAGAGGGTCTGCAGGGCCTGCACAACCAAGACTGATGCTCTCGAACTAACAAAGAACAATACTGATATTCAGAACTAACAAAGGATAATACGGGTATTTAGAACTAACAAAGAATAATAGGTTTATAGAAAAGAATAATAGCCCCTTGAGCCATATATCCTTGGGGAAGTAGATACAAATATATTATTTGGGGAAGTAGATATAAAATATACTAGCATATTGACAAAGCACAACAGTACTATAGAAGAGCAATAGTCACTTGAGAGAACAATTGTCTCTTGAGCTACATATCCTTGGGAAGTACTAACTTAATACAATGTATATTACTATGCTGACTTAGCTGACTACAATATGGAAGCTGCAAACTTTACAGGTAAGAGAGAATAGCAGGTATGATTATTAATAGGTATGATCAATAAGTAGGTATTTGTGACTTGTGGGATAAGGACAAGTAGATATGTGATAAGGAATAACTTGTGAAGTAAGAATATGAGTCCATGGAAGAGCTGTACAGATAGACTCTGTGCTAGGCCGCACGCCATGTTGTATACGTGCAGACTAGTGCTGACAAGTTTGCAAAGATATGCTGACAAGGAAGAAAACAGCTGAGCTTACACGAATGTTGTATCCATTGTGATTAGAAGAAAGAAGCGGGACGAGGAAGAACCCTGAGAAGAAGAAACAGAAGAATTGGTACGGTTGATTGATTGACACATGATGCTCAGAGCCAATGAGAAAAGCTGATAGAAATCATGTGATGTAAAGGGTATAAATATATGTGCTTTTTGAAAATAAATTGGAGTTTGCTTCACCAGTCACGTTGATTGTATTGCATTCTTCCCACTCACTGCAAATGAACAGCATTCTATAACACTGGATTAACAGACCTAAGTGGATTTAATTAATTTAATTTTTTTCTGTGGTGAGGTGACTTAGTGTCAACTCCATCCAGGAGAGAATTCCATGATTTTTGAAGAAGTGTCAGGTCTCACAAAGAATTAATTATCTCTCAATTTCCTTTTCTCCCTGCATGTGGAAAAGCTTTCATAGAATATGAAAGAGATCTACGGTGGCCAGACTTAGCAAATGAGTATGAGGGGGCAGCAGCAGAATGCATCTTCACTTCTTCACTTCTCTTGAAGTCTCACCTTAGTGACCTGTTTTCAGTAGCTTATCTTGTCCTGTATTGTGGTATCCTACAACTTGCCAGATTTCACATGTAGACTAACTTACTTACTACACTTACCCTTCTTCTGACATGTCCTGCCGTGGATGCTTTTTGCAAGAGGCTGTTTAATGGATTTCTTGCACCAGTAGGTTTTGCTGTTGTATTGTCACTTCGCTGTTGCATACGTGGTTCTGTTTTAAAGCAGTCAGTTTATAAAACCTCTATCCCTTACATAAATAGGAGCAGTGGTAATTGAAACAGTAGCAACAGATGAATACCAAAATCATTATTTTGTTAAAACCATAAAATAGATACTATACAATTTGGAGAACAGAGGGAAGAACATGGTAACAGCTCCTGATTTCTATGTGAGCTGCACTGTGAAATTGGAGGATGTTGTGGTGGGGGACCCTTGGTGAGATGCTAATAACAAGTTCAGCAGCTTCTCTTGGCTCAATTCTTCTACCAGTATTTAAATATGTAATGGTTTATGCCAGGTGTTCAGGTGTCCTTAGAGTGGGAGCCTCTTTCACCCTGTTACCATTGTTCCATGCAGCATGTTGACAGTTTGAAACCTGTTCTCTCTTTTATTAGCTAAGGTAGAAGAAGCAAAGTAAGAATTATGTGGCAACTAGGATGTGTTGCATCCTTTTAGGATGAAGATATTTTAATATTTTCCAGAACATTTCAGCTATAATAATGGTATTGAGACCTGATGGTTCCTGTTAAATGAAGTACTATATAAAACATCATTAGTGATGTCGACAATTTCAGGGGAATGGTAGAAGAATTCTATGGTAAAACAATTCTTTTTGATTATTTTTTTTTCTGATAAGTTTCTCAACACTAAAAAATAGGTCTGTACTTCAGCTCCCAGCTTGGATAGCAGTAGCACATCTGCCCCCCTGTCACTGCCCCCTTGTCATTGTTTAGCAGCTTGACTTTTAGTTAAGGAGGAATCCCCTTACTGACTTGTATAAATACATTAGATACCATGAGGCACTCAAACAGTGCTGTTTGAAAAATAGGTGGCTGACTGGTTTGTTGGGGGTTTTTTTGTTTTTCTTTGGCAAAATGAGAGGCTGAGATCTTTTTGGTTTCCTGGAGTACAGTTCTGCAATGCCTTGAGATGGAATATTCAGCCGTAGAAGAAGCTAGCAAGTAAGACAGATGGACATTTGTCTCTGAAGCACATGAAAGTTGTGGTGGAACAGAGAGCTGACCTCAATAAAGATATAATGGAAATGATGCAGTATGTTCTCATGCTGTAAGCTTTATTTAAATAGGGGGAAAAATCAACAAAACCAAAAAGTTCATTGATACAGTAAAGCAAAACTTAATCCTATATTTTAATCTCATTTTGATGAGAACTTCTATTAAAAACAGTGTCATGGGTTTTCTACTGGTCAGGTACAAGCTTTCATAAAAAATGTATGGAAATTATAATGAAAACACAACTAGATTTCAACCTGTTTCATTAGCAGCCCAGCTCCTGGGAACATTTGACCTAGATCTGCCTACTAATACACAAACTTCATAATGATTCAAGACAAATTTTCATAATGGATGATGTTCACTTTTGCACTGAGGCCTGAACAGCACCTGTATCCATCTTAAATTCTGTCTTTCCAGACTTAAACGGTGTTTGATTCAACTGCTGATGCCTGAAGTTGATTCTTTTATATGGAGCTGAATTTTTGTGATGTGAAGAAAGCTGGTGGGATTTTTTTTGTTTAGTTGTGGGATTTCCTTTGTTGTTTTTTTTTTGTTTGTGGGGGTTTTTTCTTTCCTATTTCCTAGAGATGCAGTAAAAATAGTGTGTACCTAGAATTTCTAATAAATGGGGGTTGGGAATGAGAAAAGCTTGAACAGATGTTTAGAGATTTGTGTAAACTAAGCTTTTTCAGCCAAACCATATTCACAACTGGAGACGAAAATTCTGTTTTGTGGACCTGAATGAATAAACACATATGAATGAATAAACATGCATGGAAACACATGGCAAGGCTGTTTATCACCTATGGAGAGACACTTGTCCTGATGGAAATTCCCTCCCAGGTACAAAATTGGGTAGGTGGATGCACTCTAGCTATCTGCAGTAGCACTTTGGGAATTAGGTTTAGATGGTAAACACTTTAGAAAGAGCTGATTTAAAATTCTTCTGACTTCCTTGTCTGTGGGAGTAGCACACTGTCTACATGCAGGCTGACTGACTGGCAGTCAGGTCTAGGCTTGGTAATAAAAATAAATGATAATGAAAAATGCAGGGGTAACTGGCACAAAACACAGACCTGGGGGAGGGCTTCTGTTGTGTATGCTGGCACCAGAGTGCTGCTTCATTACTGCAGTATCTGCAAATGGAGAGCAATTTCAGTACTGGCTTCTTAAAAATATTTTTAATGAATGCCCATGAAAAAAGTGAGTCCAGAGTTAGTGTTCATCTATCTTCCAGTCTCAAAGACAGTTTGATGTCAGTTTCATGGCAGGGGAACTAAGGAATTTCCTGAAAGTAATGAGTTCCAAATCAGGAATTTTTGAGGGAGATCTGGAGGAAGGCTGTGTATTGGGTTGTGTACAGTGGGGTTCATTCTGTAGATCTTTGGTTCAGGGAAAAAGGGCCCTACTGGACTATTATTGTGGCAATTTAATGAACCACAGGATCCATGATTTATGTTGAAAGCTATCGTGGGGAACAAAGAAGCAAACAAAAACCTGTTTCCCAAATAAATGTACATGTCATGAGGGAAAAGAATGAAGATTTAAAGAAGGGAAGGTGGTGGATTCTAAATAAATTTAGAAATAACTGGAGAGCTGGTGAGAAGGAAAGATATGAAGGATGTCTTAGAAACGTTATGCATGCAATAGAGCTCTAATGCCAAAAGAGATATCAGGGAGTTCCAAATCCAAACAATGGAGAACAGTAAGCTTGTGTACACATAAGTGAAATCTTATGGAAGATGAGAACTAGAGACAAATGAATAATTTTTTTCATACGTAGGCTGCATCACAGCTAGTGAGTAGTTTTGCAGTTTAATTTGCTGTTTTCTTCTTTGTATTTTCATGTCTTCATGTGTTTTTCTTAGAATTGTGGAATAATTGGAAAATTCAGGCTGAAAAGGATCCCTGGCAGTCACCTAGCTTTACTGGAAGCAGGTTAATCTAGGTCGGACTTCTCTAGGCTTGTCCATCCATTTTCTGAGTGGTATCTCCAAGGATGGAGATTATGAATCCTTTGTGGACAACCTGGTCTAGTATTTGACCACACTTCTGCTGGAAGAGTTCTTCCTTACATGTAAATAGAATTTCCTGTTTTCCAGCCTCTTTCCTTTGTGTCTTTTCCCATCACTGGGTACTTCAAAAGAATTTGTCTCTGTCCTTTCTGTATCCTTCTATTCAATATTTATTGGTGGTTAAGAGCTCCCTTTATCCTTCTCAAGGCTGAACAAACCCAGTTCTCTTGGCCTCTCCTCATAATTATTGCAGGCCTTTGTCCAGGTTCATGAAGTTTGGACAGATAAGGTGTGACAAAGATTGAGTGCACCACAGCCCAAGCTACCAGGTTTGTCCTGAGTTCAACCTTTCCTAAGTGTAGCAGAGTTAATTTCCAGCCAAAGCTCAAAGGAGGTAAACAGGGACACGAACCGTAGTCTATTCCTCCACCCTTTTCCCTGCTGTTATGACATTGCTTTGGCACTGTTTAATTAATAATATAGACATGCCCGAGGTCTGTCCCCAGAAACACAAATGTATATTCTGTTATACTGCCAGAACCGTCCCTAGAAAGCTTTGGGCCTTTATGCTTTCAAATATTTGCCATGAAACAACTGTTCAGAAATTAGCCTGGGTCAGGAACCATTGTCAATAGCTAGTCAAGACACCATTACACATCTTGGAATAGTGTTTGACAAGAACGTGGGCTGTTCTACGCCAGTTGGCCACAGGGCTAGTGAATGGTCCCACATACTAATAATTTGTTGATGGAGATGTAACTCTAGACTTGACACTGCTACAGCAATTGAAGGTAGCTTCAGTCCAGTGTCAGAAATCCCTGCTGAAAAGGCATTGAAAGAAGGTAGTGAACTGGAGCATGTGGGAGTTGAGTGAAATTGAATGGGTAATACCAGGAAGGTATGCTTGGAAGAGAAGTACATAAATCTTTCTTTAGGCTTCTTTTAATGTCCATTTTCTTTCCACCAGAAAATTCCTTTCAGCTGAGCAGGAGGCAAGCAAAGGAAGGACAGGAACGGCTGAACATTTAAGAGATTTCATGTTTTAGGGGATTTATAGCTTTCAACTAAAACTTTTTTCCTTGCAATTGCCTCGTTGGCCACTAGGTTACGTTGTTTTTGTATTTCAGCACAATTTCATGAAAAATCATGCATGTCAGGCAGAATAATCTTGATTCTCAAAATGCACAAGAGAAAAACAATCTATGTCTGATTTGCTTGATTATTTTTCTCTACATTCAGATAATATTTAAATATCGACTGTGCGTAACAGAGCATTCTAAAACCCAGGCACTGGTTATGGAACCACCTTACACTCTATTTGTAAAGAAAGAATTCTGGAAATACTATGAGAAACAAGGAAATATCAACCACATATCAGAGTTGATTTGGTATCCATCAGATCTGATGGCTTACCCTGCTTGGAGCAAGAGGTTAGAGTGGAGATCTTCTGAGGTCTCTTCCACCTGAATGATTCTGTGATTATCACAATTATTAGCTGCAGCCAGGTTCCCACAAATGGTGTAACAAAGGGAAATGACATATCACTTGGGAGCTGATTTTATGAGCTGTCTTCACATGCTAAGAGCTCTTAACTCATTGATTTTGACAGGTGGTGAGATAACTCTGCAAGTTCATAGAATCACAGAATCAGAGAATGATTTGGGTTGGAAAGGACCTTTAAAGGTTATTTAGTCCAAGCCCCTGCAATGAGCAGGGACATCTTCAACTAGATCAAGTTGCTCAGGGCCCTGGCCAGCCTGACCTTGAATGTTTCCAGGGATGGGACATCCACTTCCTCACTGGGCAACCTGCTCCAGTGTTTTGCCACCCTCAGCATAAAAAATTCTTTCTTATATCTGGTCTAAATCTACCCAATTTTAGTTTAAAACTATTACTTCTTGTCCTATCACAACAGGCCATGCTGAAATGTTTGTCCCCATCTTTCTTTAAAGCCCCTTCTAGGAACTAGAAATTTGCTAAAATGTTACCCCTGAGCCTTCTCTTCTCCAGGTTGAAAAACCCCAACTTTCTCAGCCTGTCTTCACAGAAGTGTTCCAGTTCTCTGATAATTTTTGTGGCCTTTCTTGGGACATCCTCAATTCAGTAGACATTTAATTCATTAAGTACTCTTCCTCTAATTTCAGTGTGTGTCTAAAATTGCACTAAGTGTAATGAAGAAGTATCAAACTCTCCAACTAAGGATTTTCCTAAAAGCGGTTCCAGCTGTGGTAAATGGAGAGTGTTCAGACTGATTATGGGAAAACGTTACTGATGGACATTTAATTCTCCATGAATCACCAAGCTGGGGAGGCAGTGGGTTAGTAGAGATGATATAGTTATGTAAAATATATATATCACGGGTAGGTACCACCTGATTATCATGGACAAATCTAGCTTTTCTGTACTTGCTAGGTCTTTAGACAGAGACTGAGGCATTTGAGAACCACAGGTTTTTGCTACTTACAGTCTTGTTGACAGAACAGATAACATAAAAATTCCCAGAGGGAATTTTTCCTCAAATATCCTGTGACACTTTGACTCAGAGCCATTTACAAGCTTGTTGTGGTACAACTGCAGCCAGCAGCCAAGCTCCACACAGCCACTTGCTCACTCCTCCACCAGCAGGATCAGGGAGAGAATTGGAAGGATGAAAGCTAGAAAAGTCATGAGTTGGGATAAAGACAGTTTGATAGGGAAAGCAAAAGCCACACACACAAGCAAAGCAAAACAAGGAATTAAGTCCCTGCTCCCCATGGACAGGCAGGTGTTCAGCCATTCCTGGGAGAGCAGGGCCACGTCACATGTAACAGTGACTTGAGAAGACAAATGCCACCACTTCAAATGTCCTCCCCTCTTCCTTTTTCTTCCTTCCAGTTTATATACTGAGCATGATGTCCCTTTGGTCAGTTTGGGTCCACTGTCCTGGCTACATCTCCTCCACTCTCCCATGCACCCCTAACCTCCTTCTCAGTGTGGCTGTACCAAAAGCAGAGAAGGCCTTGGCTCTGTATAAGCCCTGCTCAGCTATAACAAAGGTATCTCTATATTATCAGCTCTGTGCTCAGCACAAATCCAAAGCATAGCCCTGTAGTAGCCACTGTGAAGACAATTAATTCTACCACACCTGAAATCAGCACAAAGCAGAACCACAGAAAACCTATGCAAAATATCCTGGTTAGCACACATGTCAAAAATAGTAATTTTAATTAGTAAGGAATAAAATAAAACACAGAGTTCAATGGCTGGAGGAGTGTCACACAAAGTTGTTCTCACAGAGGGTATAGGTTGACAGCACTTCATTCAGTGGTGTTACAGTCCACTTTCCATCTTCAGGTTAATTATTCCTGACACTCTTCCTTTTCTTCCCACTTTTGCACCTACCACAATTTGTGCATCTGGAGTGAGCTGTATCAGATGATGATCAGTTAAAACCTTTTTCCTGAGTTATTTTTAACCTGGCCAGTTCTCTGATTCACTGCTCAGCTGCACAATAGAGGTACAACTGCGTGGGCAGTGCTGAGATAAGGTATGAGCATGTCATCAGAGGCGGAAAAGGTGAAGCCATTAAAGCAGAGATACTCTACACCAAAAAAAATCTGGTTGAATGACAGCCTGAAAATGTGGTTCAGTGGTGGTTTAAAGCAAATTGAAGCAGAGCTTGGATGGTTCTAACGTTTTTTTAACAACAAAGAAGTGTAACTCAGCTTGTGGCATGAGTTTATTCTGGTGGCTCATGGTGCAGTCATGCAAGGGAGGAGGAGGAATGCTCTGCTTTGGAACAGATGTTATCAGGATAAACTCCTGTGGAACCATGTATTTTGTTATCAAAGTCATCAGGAGGATTTACCGGCTGGTGAAGTACAGGATATATCACTTTTCCCATCCAAAGGGTTGACACAGTCCTTACTTAAGAGGGGGAAATTAAAAATTATCTCATGTTTAAGACTGAGGTAAGTGTAACTTCTGATTAGATAGATTCAGATCAGTAAGAGGTATTTCAACTACTGAACAAACTGCTCATCTCCTCAGCGCATTGGTCCAGCTTGTCCTCAGGAGAAATGGGGATGCATAAAAACTTGTATGTACAGTTTTAGAAGCTGGTATCACAGATGCTAGAAAAGAATGAAGTATCTTTCAGTAATCACCCATAACCAGTACAGGAGAGATAGCAAATCTGATTATGCAAGTCAATAAACCAAGGTACACATCCCAAAATACTGCTGGCACTTAGTTCTAAGTCCAGCTGGAGACTAATAGCCTGAAAAAATGAAAAGCCTCATTTCCTTCCAGGAAATAAGACTGAGCTGTCTCATTTGTTATCACTGAGCAGGAAGTTTTGACTGAATTTGAGGCTACAATTCATTTTGCCACTAAAAATTATGAATGTTTGGGGTGGTGGTATCAGAAGCCCCTAGGTTCTGATTCTACAGCAGCCAGCAAACTGCCTCACAGGGAAAATCTGATTTTTGAAAGATTTGACACACCAGATGCATCACTACAGTTGTTTGGTTTCAGTAAATTAGCATTCTCCAAAGGAAAACCATTGATTTAGAACATTGCCAGCTACCACTAATTAATGAAACATTCTCTTCAGAGGTAATATTTGCACCTTTAAAGGGAGGTTATTATGCCTAAAAGGGTTCAGGAAAGAACTATACAAATTAGTCAAGGTCTGAAGTATTCTGCTTATCACAGGAGATTTAAACTCACTCTGACTTGGGAACAAGGGGTTCAAGAGATGTTTTGCTATAAAAGTACATACATAAGGAAGAAGTCTGAAGCAGATGCTTTTTTTAATTTAGCAGACAAAGTAAGTTATTGGACACTGAAGTGAGATAAACTATGAGCAAGATGTGACTTTTTTTTTTAACAGGCTGAGTAATAAATCACTGAGCAGCTTAATTTTCTCCATCATTTATGTCCTATTAAGACTGGATCTGTTCTTGATTGATGCTCTCGCACATCCACTAATATATTAGAAATACCTCAAAATGAAGGAAGATCTCCCCCTTACCCCACTCCCTGTCCCCAAATCTAGCACTATTCCTAGAATGGACTGTTCGCTGTGACAGGACTTTTTTTGTTGGGCCTGCTCATAGCACAGCTGACAGCTCTGGGTTGGGAAGTGAACAGAACTGCTGCTGCTTTGGTGGCACAAGAGACTGGGCTTGCTCGTCTGCAGCGCGGGGCTGACTGTGGTAACGTGCTGCGTAGCATATGCTGAGTACCAAACTGGAACTCTTTGCATGTTCATTCTCTTTCTAGGATAAAAGTTAAAGGAAGAGCAAGGCTTTAGGTGACTTCTTATTCCAAATGCTATCATTGTATAATACAGCTTAGCCTTAAAAGCTGGTAGGGAGGGACAGTATTAAGACAGAGGTGAAACAGAGAATAGAACTTGGGGGAGAGTGGCTGGAAAGCCACTTGCCTTCTTGCCTCACAAATGATGTTTTGGTGTATACAAAATTACCTGATGTTGGAAATCTGTCACCTTCTGTAAGTTTTGCTGACTTACCATAGATGAGGAACTGTCCATTTTATTTGTGTGTGTTTGCGTCTGTGATGTGCAATCTCACTAGAAAAAAAAACCTGGAAAAGCAACATACATGAAAAGTACATTTACAACTATGTATCAAGTTAGGTGAAAAGATTGAATGGCTGAGACATGACAGACCGATGGAAGGAAACTAGTCTTATTTAAACCTCTATTAATATTTTCAGAACTTGCAGCCTCTTAATGAAACGTCTGGGGAATAAATTAAAAGCAATAAGAGAAAGACCACAAAGTAGCAGTAGTCTTTCTAGAATAACATTCATTCAGGACACTACTGGCTGAAACTTGCAGGCACATGTGGGAATATATTTAGTCAGTGAAAGAATATTGAAAACCAATAAAGATCTTCAACTGACTTGAAAAGGGGATGGGTTGCAAATTATATTCAACTTTTCAAATAGCTTGTAGGATCATAGTATCATTTCGGTTGAAAGAGACCTTTAAGATGGATCATCAAGTCTAACCATTAACTCAGCCCTGCCAAGCCCACCACTAAACCATGTCTCAAAGCATCACATCTACACATTTTTTGACCACTTACAGGGATGGTGATTCCACTACTTCTCTGTGCAGCCTATTCCAATGCTTGACAACCCTTTCTGTGAAGAAATTTTTCCTAATATCCAATCTAAACCTCCCCAGCTGTTTTCTCTCATCCAGTTACTTGCTACCTGGAAGAAGAGACCCACCCTCACCTCACTACAACTTTCATGTAGTTCAAGAAAGGGACAAGGTGTCTCCCCTGAGCCTCCTTTTTCCCAGGCTGAACACTCCCAACTCCCTCAGCTGCTCCTCACAGGACTTGTGCTTCAGACCCTTCACCAGCTCTGTTTCCCTTCTCTGGACAGGCTCTAGTACCCCAATGTCCTTCCTGAATTGAATGGCCCAGAACTGGACACAGGATTTGAGGTTTGGCCTCACCAGTGCCCAGTACAGGGGGACAATCACTGCCCTGGTCCTGCTGGCCACATTATTCCTGATATAAACCAGGTTGCCACTGGCCTGCTTGGCCACTTGGGCACACACTGGCTTGTGTTCAGTCACTTTCAACCAGCATTTCCAGGTCCTTTTCCAGAGGGCAGCTTTCCAGCCACTCTGCCCCAGCCTGTAGCACTACCTGGGGTTGTTGTNTAATTTAGCAGACAAAGTAAGTTATTGGACACTGAAGTGAGATAAACTATGAGCAAGATGTGACTTTTTTTTTTAACAGGCTGAGTAATAAATCACTGAGCAGCTTAATTTTCTCCATCATTTATGTCCTATTAAGACTGGATCTGTTCTTGATTGATGCTCTCGCACATCCACTAATATATTAGAAATACCTCAAAATGAAGGAAGATCTCCCCCTTACCCCACTCCCTGTCCCCAAATCTAGCACTATTCCTAGAATGGACTGTTCGCTGTGACAGGACTTTTTTTGTTGGGCCTGCTCATAGCACAGCTGACAGCTCTGGGTTGGGAAGTGAACAGAACTGCTGCTGCTTTGGTGGCACAAGAGACTGGGCTTGCTCGTCTGCAGCGCGGGGCTGACTGTGGTAACGTGCTGCGTAGCATATGCTGAGTACCAAACTGGAACTCTTTGCATGTTCATTCTCTTTCTAGGATAAAAGTTAAAGGAAGAGCAAGGCTTTAGGTGACTTCTTATTCCAAATGCTATCATTGTATAATACAGCTTAGCCTTAAAAGCTGGTAGGGAGGGACAGTATTAAGACAGAGGTGAAACAGAGAATAGAACTTGGGGGAGAGTGGCTGGAAAGCCACTTGCCTTCTTGCATCACAAATGATGTTTTGGTGTATACAAAATTACCTGATGTTGGAAATCTGTCACCTTCTGTAAGTTTTGCTGACTTACCATAGATGAGGAACTGTCCATTTTATTTGTGTGTGTTTGCGTCTGTGATGTGCAATCTCACTAGAAAAAAAAACCTGGAAAAGCAACATACATGAAAAGTACATTTACAACTATGTATCAAGTTAGGTGAAAAGATTGAATGGCTGAGACATGACAGACCGATGGAAGGAAACTAGTCTTATTTAAACCTCTATTAATATTTTCAGAACTTGCAGCCTCTTAATGAAACGTCTGGGGAATAAATTAAAAGCAATAAGAGAAAGACCACAAAGTAGCAGTAGTCTTTCTAGAATAACATTCATTCAGGACACTACTGGCTGAAACTTGCAGGCACATGTGGGAATATATTTAGTCAGTGAAAGAATATTGAAAACCAATAAAGATCTTCAACTGACTTGAAAAGGGGATGGGTTGCAAATTATATTCAACTTTTCAAATAGCTTGTAGGATCATAGTATCATTTCGGTTGAAAGAGACCTTTAAGATGGATCATCAAGTCTAACCATTAACTCAGCCCTGCCAAGCCCACCACTAAACCATGTCTCAAAGCATCACATCTACACATTTTTTGACCACTTACAGGGATGGTGATTCCACTACTTCTCTGTGCAGCCTATTCCAATGCTTGACAACCCTTTCTGTGAAGAAATTTTTCCTAATATCCAATCTAAACCTCCCCAGCTGTTTTCTCTCATCCAGTTACTTGCTACCTGGAAGAAGAGACCCACCCTCACCTCACTACAACTTTCATGTAGTTCAAGAAAGGGACAAGGTGTCTCCCCTGAGCCTCCTTTTTCCCAGGCTGAACACTCCCAACTCCCTCAGCTGCTCCTCACAGGACTTGTGCTTCAGACCCTTCACCAGCTCTGTTTCCCTTCTCTGGACAGGCTCTAGTACCCCAATGTCCTTCCTGAATTGAATGGCCCAGAACTGGACACAGGATTTGAGGTTTGGCCTCACCAGTGCCCAGTACAGGGGGACAATCACTGCCCTGGTCCTGCTGGCCACATTATTCCTGATATAAACCAGGTTGCCACTGGCCTGCTTGGCCACTTGGGCACACACTGGCTTGTGTTCAGTCACTTTCAACCAGCATTTCCAGGTCCTTTTCCAGAGGGCAGCTTTCCAGCCACTCTGCCCCAGCCTGTAGCACTACCTGGGGTTGTTGTGACCCAAGGGCAGGACCCAGCATTTGGACTTGTTGAACCTCACACAATTGGCCTTGGCCCATCAATCCGGCCTGTCCAGATCCCTTTGCAGAGTCTTTCCACTCTTCAGCAGATCAACACTTCTGCCCAGCTTACAATCTGTAAATTGTCAGAGAGTGCACTTGCTCCCCTTGTCCAGGCTGTCAATATCGAACAGGCCTGGCCTCAATACTGAGCCCTGGGGAGTACTGCTGGTGACCAGCCACCAGCTGGATGTAACTCCATCCACCACCACTGTCTGAGCTTGGCCATCCAGCCAATTTATTACCTAGTAAACAATGTGCCTGCCCAAGTCATAACAAACCTGTTACTCCAGGAGAATGCTGTGGAAAACTGTGTCAAGGACTTTATTAAAGTCCGGGTAGACACATCCACAGCCTTTCCCTCATCCAATAAGTGGATCACCTGGTCATAGAAGGAGATCAGGTTGGTCAAGCAGGACGTACCTTTCATAAACCCATGATGCTGGGCCTGATCCCCTCATTGTCCTGTATGTGCCCTGCTATGGCACTCAAGCTGATCTCTTCCCTGCCCTTCCCTGGCATTGAGATCAGGATGACACGGCTGTAATTCCTTGGATGCTCCTTCTGCTCCTGTCACTTTTACTGACCTCCAGTCGTCTTGGACCCTTACAGTTAACCAGGACTGCTGGTAAATGATGGAAAGTGTCTTGGTGAGCACTTCTGCCACTGCATGCTGTACACGTGGGTGTGTTCCATCCAGACTCGTGCAGGTCTAAGTGGCAAAGCAAGTAATTTCTGCTTGGATTATGAAGACTTCATTCTGTTCCCTGTCCTTGTCTTCCAGCTCAGGGGGCTGGATACTGGACAACAACTAGGACTGAGACAAAGAAAGCATTAGGTACCTCAGCGTTTTCCTCATTCTTCGTCATTACATTTCCCCTTGCATCTAGTAAAGAATGGGAGATTGTCCTTAGCCCACCTTTTGTTGCCAATGTATTTATAGAAACATTTGTATTATCTTTTACAACAGTTTCCAGATTTAGTTCTACTTGAGCTTCAGTCCTCATAATTTTCTCCCTGCTCAACGTCACAACATCCTTGTAGTCCTCCTGAATTGTCTGTCCCTTCTTCTGAAGGTCATACACTCTTTTTTCCCCTGAGTTCCCTCCAAAGCTCTGTTCAACCAGGCTGATCTTCTTTCCCAAAGCTCATCTTTTGGCACAAGAGAATGGACTGATACTGCACCTTTAAGATTTCCTTCCAGACTTCCTGGACCCCTTCACCCCACAGGACTCCCTCATGATGGAGCCTCTCAACCAGTGTCCTTAATAGGCCAAAATCTGCCCTCTGGAAGTCCAAGGTGGCAGTTCTGCTGACTCCCCTCCTTTCTTCTCTGGGGATCAAAAACTATAATTTCATTATTGCTATAGGGTTTTTTGCTTTCAGATTGTCAGGTTGAGTTATTTTATGTATAATTCTAATAATGATTATTTTATTTTTTTCCCCTCCACTCTCCATTCTTCTTTTGACAAAGATAAGACACTTCTCAGAGCCTTGAATTTCAGGCAGATTTTTCACTGGCCATTATGTCTTTCATTTAGTTCTTTCTATATTTTCAGGAAGGTATATCTAAATTTGTAATGTTGCATGCGGTATTTTGTTTGCTGAAGGCAATCATTCTCATGATGAATTTGTATGTGTGGGATGAAAATATGCACATCAGCTTCATCAAGTATTCCATTAAAATTAGACTACAGAGCTCAGTGACACACAGCAAGATGTGGTGGTGAATTTATATTGAATTGCACAAAAATTTGGATTTAAATGCATGTTGGCAAACAATCAATTAATTTTATAACTGAAAGCCTCTCTGTACTAAGGCAATAGGAAAGGGTCTCTCCTCTCAATATACTGGGGGAAAACTTTGCAGTGAACCTCCTAAAGTGAAAATGGTTTTTCAACTAATCCAAAGAATGTGAGAAGTGGCTAGGGAATAACAGCACTGTTTTATAGAAGCTGATTGAATTTCAAAATTTGTTTTTATTCCATGTTAGAATAAAAAACCTTTCAATTTTTTTTGAGAAGGAAATGGCACTTAAAATGACATTTAAAAGCTTTTTTTTTTTTAGAGTAAGGCAGGTCAGGTTTTGTCTTGTTTCCTCAGAACTTGAATCACAGAAACTTACAGCTCACAACTTTTTGAAACAGATTTGTCAGCTTTCCATATTCCTAAAATGTTCTAGCAGCTCTACTACGTAGGTGTTTAGTTAAACATACCTTTTTTACATGGATATTCCAAGGAGACTTCAAGCATTTACTTAAAAGGAGGGGCCTCTCCTCTGCTGTGTGTTTTTCAGAGATTGTCAGCTTGAGAAAAACCAACAACTAGATCTACAAATAGAAATAAAATGGAAATAAGATGCAGTGATGACCTAAGACATCAAATTGAAAATTGATTCTTCACTTATAAAAATAATTATCCTTTCCATTTTGTATTTGGAAGTTGTTTGTTCATCTAGAGTTGATAGAAAGGTAACTGGACTGTAGTATGCAGAACTGTCCTTATTTACAGTGGCTGAAGTTCACTACACTTCTATGTCCTGGCTGTTTTTGCCTCTCCTTTTTTTCTCTGGGCTCCAATTTTCTTCTTGCTTCTTCCCGCTTCATTTCTTCCTCTGCATAACCCAGCTTTTAAGTTGCCTTTGGCCATCTGTATTTTCTTGCATTCCCAAATGTGGCATTCTCCCTGGAAATCCTGTATGTTCTGCTTTGACTGCTGGCAGCAAAGAAGAGTTTACTCAAATTCTGCTCACTGAAGCACCAGCTCCACACGGCCATCAGGATGTGAGTAAATTTCACTTTGCTGCCAGCACTCACAGCAAAAAGCTGCATCAAGAGAAAACAACAAAAGCTGTAAGTTCTAAAAGGATTTTCTGAAAAGAATTAGTTCATTTATATGATGTACCTTACATAATATCAAAAGAAAGAGCATAGCTGCTGGGCTATTTGGTTCATGATTCTTCTTATTCTTCATCAGCATTGTAGAAGTTACTGCCCTCACTAACTCATGCCATTTTAGTGGTATGAAAAAATTCAATTTATAAGACTAGAGCTTTAAAAGCTTTTTCTACTATGGTCTGTCTGTGATACTACATAGATTAATAAGTGACTTTGCTTCATTTTTCCTCATGTAAATGAACATACATAATTTTAAACATTGATAATATTAAAAACATGTTTGAAGGTTTAGCTGTACTGGGGAATATGACAGCAGCTTGTATGGATGTGTCAGAAGTGGAAGAACCATCTCTGTGGACAGCAAAAATCTCTGGTGGCGGCATAGGTGGCAGTATTATGATCCTCTTTGGAGCCCTGAGAAATGTTTGGTCGTGGAATCTAACATAGTTACAGGGCTGTCAGTATAGGACTGAATTACAAAGCTGATCTACTTGAATTACAAAGAAAAAGTGGAGCTTGCACATCCCTTGGAGTCCAATGATGAGTGTAACCTCCGATTCTGCCTTATAAATCAGGGACCTTTATTTGGATTAGTCATGTCATGCAGATGATGTTTTTTTGTCTTGTAACTGAATAATTGCAGCTATTTCTGGCACAAATATCAAACCTTTTTGGCTTAACAGGAAATTTGCTGCCCTCGCACCCCTAAGAGCCTTCTTCAACCTAGTCTCCACACAGAATTTGCATAAATTGCAACTGGAAAGTAAACCACAGCCAAAGCAAATTCTTTTCCCAAACCAGATGAAAATTCACATAAATATTTTTGTGATGTTTGCTAGTCCCTGTCATGCTAGTGACTCCCTAATGGATGATACAGTCTGCAACAGGACTCTCTGGGAACTTAAGTCATATAGACAGGATAAAAAAGTAATTGGCAGAAAGATTCTCTGCGGACTTATGCACAACTTTGGCAGCAGCTGCTTCAATTTTCAGCTCCCTTTCCTATTCATTGCTTCAAAGCAACAGAAGAAATAACCTCTACTCTTGTGTACTTTCAATGATATAATTCTGCCATGGTGAAGGAAGAGAATAGAAATCAGAGTAGTGTAACCTAGGAAATGCAATTCCTGAATTACTTAATAACTGAATGTGTGGGATCTACAGTGTATGTGAATGTAATTTTTTTTTACCACTGCAATCCCCAAAACCAAATTTCTAGAGTTTTGAAACTGAGTGTTTTCAGAATCAGTAGCACACAAATGCATTCCTCTATGTGTAGATGATGAGCCTTAAGAACTAGTTGGTGGTGTAAATTATTGTAACTATTCCTAGTACAATAGCTTTTAGAAGACCCTTGCTCTGTCCTCCAGTAGGATGCCACTCAATAAGTCACTGCAGTGAAGGAAAAAACCTTCTAGCAAAATCTAAAATGCTAAGACAAACTAAGTTTTAAATCAAAAGAAAAAATACTGTACCTATTTATTTGCAGGGATAAGAGGCACAAGTTCTGTTGAACAGTTTAAGAAAAGTTGCCCAAAACATCTTTCTTCCCTGTATTAAACTCACTGCAGGCATTTAAGCATCTGATGATATCTACAGTTTCACAGTGTCTTGGCTGAGCGAAGTATCACAGTGCCTACGCAACACCTAGAAAGGTTTGCATCTCTAAGGGGGATGTATCCTAACCTGTGGTCATCAGCTACTAAGAACACTAGGAGTTCAAAAGGAACAAAGTGAGTTTTGAATAATTGTGTTTTGTGAGTTTGCCTCAAATTCAGGGTACCTGAACTGACACTCCAAGCAGTCCTTCAAGCAACAAGCTTCATTGAAGTTAGAGAAGAAGGTCAGGAAAAGTTCTGCTCTAAGGTGCTGAGGAAGTGGAGTACACTTAAGAAAGGTACACTTAACAATACCATACTGTGTGACTGACATATAGTATTGTTCTTGGCATATTTGGACTCAAAAATCAGTGCTCGGCCCTGGCCAAGAAAAGAATCTGTTGCACAGAGGATGCTGGAATCGATTCACTTACACAAGGATGTGTTAGTGGACTCTGTAGCATTAACTGAAATGGTGAAAGAAAACAAAAACCACAAAACGAAAAAAGAGGGCTAAGGTAATAAAGCTTCCCATTCATTCCTAGGCCATCTAGCATGAGACAAAGAAGGACAGGAGCTGTTCCCATATACACATCCTCTCCTGGGTCTTTTACCGTGCAGCAGGGGCCCTCCACAGTACTTTCCCCACAGTGACTATGTAGCTGACATTAAGCACATGGACTCCCTTTCAGCAGTGCCTGCTCCAACAAGGGCACCTGCTGCACCCTGCTTAGTAGCTTAGGGTTGTGCAGGCAATGTAATGTGTACCAAAAGCTATAATAGAATGGTAGGAAAAGAGGGAGGAAGAAGAGGTGAATCTCAGCCATTGCCAGCTCCTGGCCCGGGGAATCTAAACACCAGCCAGCTTGCTGGCTGCACTGACTCCAGACACCTGCAAAGTTCTGTAGTAGAAACTTTGTCTCAAAGAGTCACTGGAATGTAGCCAAAGCTGCCATTTAGGCGTGTCTAAAGGAATCCTAGTCATTTGGCCTTGTTAAATTAACTTTGTCCGTGTGTGCCATGCAAGTCTTCTTTTGCAGAAAGAGTACTGAAACCTTTCCACATGAGTCCAAATAAGCAGTGGGTGGACAAAGTACATGCAAGCATTAAGCCACATGAATGCAAAGAAAGGCACCCATAAATGTACCCAAAATAGTGATAAATTAGGCAGGAGCTATTTATTTTCTTTATATATTAATTGTGAAAATAATGCTTTCAAGAGTCCTGATGGCATTAACTTTCTACTTAAATTTCCCTTGAGACTGATCTCTTCTCTTCTCAGAACCAAATTTGTTTGGAACTTTTGGTCCCTGATCTTTCAAGCTTTTCAATCTTTAAATTTGTTCAACTAGTGAGAAATAAAATCCTTACTACCATAAAAGCCTCAAAAAAAAATGTGTATAGGTAATCAGAGAAAAATAAAATATTGAATGATTAAAAAGGGAAAGTAGTCTACACCGCAAGAGGCAGTGGAAAACACTGAAAAACAAAGGAAGAATTTTATTTCATACAAAATGGTATCAGTGTTTTTAGTCTAAGCATTCAAAGATACCGTTTTGCTAAATGAAGTGTGAAAACTTCATTTTTTAAAGGAATATAATTTTTGGAAAGACTTATTAAGCCATGTCCACTATACCCTGTCAAATGCTTAATCTTTAGCATCCCATCCTTTACTCAATATCATAAGTAGGAACATTTTCACCTATGTAGTTGATTAATGAATCTTAATGGGAGAGAGTTTTCCTTGAGACTCAAGCTAAACTTTCTTTTTATTGTTTCCTCTCTCTTTTCATGTCCCCAAGCCCATCACTTTACATATTTCCTGTGTTATTATGCTAAATAATTCCTATTCATCCTCATTAATTACTTTTCATATTGAGATGCTTTCCTAAAGTACACTGGAAATTGTGATTGTGTCATTAAAAATTATAATAATGCTATTCTGCTTCCCCCAAAGTCTACTTAACACCAAGAGGGATCAAAAGCACTCAACCAATGGGTAAAAGAGCAGAACCTTTCCAAAAGGCCAGCCCAATGTCTGATATGAATAATTGTCAGGAAAGAGGTGTTTTGGAGCCTGCTGTTTCCTCTCAGAGACACTTTCCAGCCCCATGCCAAATGCTGCTTTATGCTGTGAGTTTCTCCCAACCCTAACCTTTACCCTAATCCTTACGCTAGTGCTGCATGGAGCCTGAGACCAAAGTTTTCAGCCACACACAGGAAGAAATTCTCAGTTAAGAATTGCTTTTGCAGTTCAGTGCTTCTTCCAGTTTTTCCCTGCTCCAGTTGCAGTTTTGCACCTTTCCTCTTTCCCAAACTTAGCAATATACATTAAAAGTATACCTAGGACACTTTTATTTTGAGCCCCTGTCACAAATCCCTATCTCATTCCAGCTGCAGCTCTAGGTTCTGTCTCTATCACACCTCCTGCGATAAGTTAAGGTCACTTGTGCATTTATTGCTGGGTGAAGGAAAAAGCCTAGGGCTGTAACTTGAGTGGGGCTGGGAAGTGGCTGCCAAAGGGTTCTCCTGGGAACTTTTTCTTTTTGCCATGGATGGTGTCTTGGGCTAAGGCCAAGCCTCAGCCCCTGCGCTAGGTTTAGAATTCATGCTAAAGTTAGGGTTTGGATTAGGGTTGGCATTTAGAGAGAAGGAAAGCCCAGAGCAGCATCTGAAGTGACAGTATGAAGGAGCTTCCAGAGGATAGGCACATGGGCAGAATCAGGAACTGTATGAAAAACATGGAGATGGAAGTTTTATTGAAGTCTTTATAGTTATTTGTACCCCAGGCATCTGGGCTTGTTTTTGGGTTTAGCAAGACCTTTTGTGTAGCTGAATATGCATAATATTTTGACTGAAAGACATATCTTAAATTAAGAGACATCTCTGCTTATGTTGTTTTTGACTGGCAGATATTCCTGTCTCACTAGAAGTCTCATAATGAAACAAACAGGATGAATATCAATACATATGCTCCTGACAGAAAAATAGTCAAAGTAATGGAAGTAGTTTATATCCCAGAAGAGGTCTTTCTGTCTGAGAGATTCTAGAACATGGCAATGGGCATTTTTCATATTTGCAGAAGCTTTGAAATATTTCTTGTTGCAGTTGTCTTTTTTTTAACCCACACTTTTTCCTTTATAATCATCTCTCCTATTGAATGTGCATCTAACCAGGAAGAGGTTTTGCAATATAATGAGCTGCAGCGCTGCCAATAATTAATGCCATTCAACTTTACAGCCATGATTTTCTATTTTCTTTCATCTTTGGTAGCTATTTACCCCTGTGCAAAGTGAGTACAACACTAACAAATCAGATTGCTTCTCAATTTACATATATACAATGTCATTGCTCAGGAAAACAGTACTTACATGAGTAAATGCACAGTTAAACAGCTGACTTACCATTTGCATCTGCAATCATAATAATGCCTTGCATAAACTAACTGTGCAATTGTGCAGCTCTTTTTGTGTATGCACCTGCCTTATAGTTCTCTTCACCTCTGTTACACATACATTTATGAAAATTTAGCAACTAATGTGTTTTGGTCCCCATTTCTGTTTTTTCTTTAAAAGATGTCACCTCTATCAACACAAGTTTGCAGTTATCTTGGGTCATTTATTCAATCAATGTATAGCCTGAAATAAAGATACCAGCTAACAGTTTATCACATCCTTTCTGACCATATTAAAAAATAATAAAAGGAAAAAAGAAAATTAAAGAATTTGTTTGGATTTCTCTCAGGCTCTTACTGAAAAAGATCAATGTATGACCACAGAGTAAAGCATAACTAGCTGGCAAAATTATACAGTATGATGGCAAAAGCTTACTCATGAGTGGTTTCATACAGTCAAGATCTTAAACATGCACATTGTTTACTGTGCAAAGCACTTACATAGCTGGCTAAATGCTGTTTCTTTATTTGGACTTAAGAAACACTGTCAGTGGAAGAAGTTGACCCTTTAAGGGGTCTTCGATGTCTCATCTGGGTCTGTTACGCATTGCAAAGCAGTTGTCAGTGTGAGTGCTCTGTGCTTACCCTGACTCTAAGCATGCATGTTAAATCAATTCAAAGAGATAAATTATTTGTTCCAAAAGCGGTATCCTTGCTTTTGCCTTCCTATCTGAAGAGCAACTGAAATAACACAGCTTTCTGGACTTATGTGGGGATTATACAGTACATTAACTTTGTTCTTATCCTCTGCAGCAAGGTGAATTTAATCCTTTTAGGGTGCATACAGGAGATGCTTTTTGATCTACTGTATGTTGCTTCATTATTGTTGCTAACAATAATGCTATCTATAGTAGGTAGGTACTAGTTTTACGTCTTCTGCATCTTGTATGTCTTTACCTGTAGAAAAGAAATTTGAAGATCTGTCTCAGATATTTTAATTCCCACAAAAACTCCATCAAATTTGGCATATTCTGACATTGTGATTCCAGCCATGCAAAGCACTTTACTAATTAAGTTTACTTTTGAATAGATCCGGACCTCAAGCACAATTTTTCAAAGAGAAGTCAAATGTAACACCTGCCAGTCTCCTCTATTTTGCACATGACTGTTCAGGTAACTTCAGTCAGTGCTGATGTCATCAGTCAATGGAAAACATATAACACTTGTGAGCTGAATCACAAAATTTCTTTCACATGATACTGTCCCTTTAAACTACATCTAATTATCTTAACTGTGGTGACAAGATACTACATTTTCATAAAAAGATTTCAAAACTGAATGCTAATACAATGTATTTTCTTTTTGCAGATGTTATTGAATCTGAATCCTACTTGAATGACATCATGTACTGCATTCACGTTCTGAATAGGGAAACTAATTCCATATGGAGTACACTTACTGCAGATGCCTTCCCATTGAAAATGAGATGCTCTGCATTTACAGTTTTGTGAAATGTTCTAGTTTCAAATTAATTATAAAGGGGAACAAAGAAGTCTATCTACAGGAAAAGTAGCCCATTGTTATGAAGACTCTCTCCAATGTAGCAGCAGCTCCATCTGAACAAGTAGTCACTGATTCCTTTAGGGATATAGCAACTCTTGCCAAGATATGTAGCAGACCTCAAGGAAGCTGACAGGACAAACTGAAATGCAGTGTCTGCTTATAGAAAAAGAAAAGAATTATAGAAGTGCTAGTGGACATTAAATAGAGTCATGATCAGCCAATTTGACCACACCTATTAGGGTTTTCTGCCCCAAGTAAAAAATCCCATAACGCTCATTACTTTACACACAAAATCTGTGCAGTTATACTGCCATGCTTGGAACATACTGTCATGCTTGGAACATACTGCCAGGAGTCAGTGTTGATTAGTGGCTTGGTCAGTGGACTGATATTCAGAGAATCCAGGACTATGTTGAAGATAAATTGGTGCCTTGTCCAGTCATTTAGCATCATTGCCTCAGTTTCTTCTGTTTCAAAGAGGGAAACAATACCGCTTATCTTGTACAGTACTTAAAGTACTCTGGAACCATGTGAGAAAGCAAGTTATCCATGAGTGTTAGTATTTTTATTGAATCTTTGCATGAGTTTTTAAGTCTTTTCTAATTTATTTTTTTTTATTATCAAGCACAGCATGATAAAATGCTCACTCAATAAGAAGGTTCTTTTAGAGCAAAGGGATTTCATCCTCCCCAAGATCCCAGCAATACAAATTGGTTATTAACATTAGACTGAGGACTCTTCTTATTTGGCATCTGATTTCCAGATCTCAATTTGTGTAGCTTTCAGCAGTGAAATTCTTCCCTCCTAGGATAGGCTTATTGCTTCAAAGTGAGGCTTTTGCAACTTCTTCACTTTTGGATCTTATGTCTTTGTTTGTGTTATTGATATTTGAAAACTGATGCTCTTCAACCGTCATTAATCACTTGTAACTTCTTAAAATCTCTCATCTCCACATAAGTTTTTTTTTTTGTGATAAAGCATAGTGTTCATCTCTCAGCACGAAAATGAGAATTCTTGAAGAGTGTAAAATAGTAACAATTCTAGTAAAAATATGCTTGTTTATAATTTTTTTTTTTTTTATTAAGAAACAGTTCAGAGTTTTAGAGATCTTTTTTGGCCCTGCTATGACAGCCTGAGAATACAAGATTGTCACTGAGGTAAGAAAGTGTTTCTTGACTCTTTACATACCTTGGGAAAGGGATTGTGTCTCCATCTTCTCTAAATCCTTGCATTAGGCTGTAGTTGTGCATAGCAAGGAGATGTCCCTTAAGCTTTCTCTTTCTAATGCTGAACAAACACAGCTCTTTCAGCTTCTCATAAATCACGTGCTCCAACTCCCTATTTTAGTGTCTTATCTCCTGTACTAGTTGCAGCATGTCAACATCTTTCTTATCTCAAGTAACCCAAAACTTGATTGCAGTACTACAGATGCAGCCTCGCAAGTGTCAGCTAAATGAGAATTGTCAATTCCCATGACCTGTTGTCCACACTCTTGATAACACAATCAGGTATACAATTGGGCATCTTCTCTGCAAGGACAGATTTTTGTTCCATTTTCTTGTTCATGTCATTTGTTACAGAACTGAAGTTTAATGAGCCAACTCACATGAATTGCAGATTTATTTCAGCATTAAAAAAAAGAACAAAACCAACTCCATGACAAAAAACCCCTACACAATAATCTTTGATAGGCCCTAGACTGCAGGGTGGCTGCTGTATAGGGATTACATGTTATCATGCTATTTGCAGACCATTTGAGATGAATGGGAAGTAGATGGTGTGTTTTAAAAACAGCAGATGAAATTTGAAGTAACTGAGAGGTTGTGTTTCACTATTCATGTATCGATAATCTCAAGATAAAATGTCATCTGTTTGTTCATGTCAGCTACTCAAGAATAACTGAATCAGAATCTCTGGGTTAGTCAGTCCAACATGTTATTCTATTCCTGACCACAGCACTAACAAGTTCAATCTTGAGATACAAACTGAAACAGTAAACCTGAGATGCTACAACACCACACAAATATTTTTAGCCCTGTATTTTACAGAACAGCTCAAGCACTTACGACATGAAAATGTCAATTTCTAAGTCAAGCCTGAAGTTGAGAGTTGGTCTTGACATAACTCAAGGAATTTGGCAACCAGCAATAAATTCAGCTTATAGAATGCCGAACTGTACTTCATATATTTAAATGCAGTATTTTAACAACCTTAGAATTTATTGCTCAACTTCCAGTACAAGTAACATTTAGCATAACTCACCAGCTTTTTTATCACAGAGGCCTGATTCACTTGGAAACTCTAGTCTACTCTTTAATATCTCTCTTACTATATTCTTGCCCTCTTTTTGCTTACTATTTAAAATTTGTGCAAGAGACAGTACAACCCTATAATTTCCCCTGTTCTTGTTTGGCAACTTCCCATTCACTTTTCCAATAACAATGTGTTAGGTTGTTCTTGGCTGGGCTCCATGTGCTCACCGAAGCCCCTCTATCACTGCCTTCATCATCTGGACCAGGGAGAGAAAATGCAACAAAAAACCTCATGGGTCATGATAGGGAGATTTCGTTCATCAGATACTGCCATGGGCAAAACAGGCCTGACTTGGGGAAAAAATTGATTTAAGTTTTTGTTAATCAAATCCGAATGGAATAATGAGAAATAAAACCAAATCTTAAAAAACCTTCCTGCTACCTGTTGCTCCTTCCTGGGCTCAGCTTAGCTCCTGAATTCTCTACCTCCTCCCCTCAGCAGTGCTGGTGGATGGGGAATAGGGGTGTGGTCACCTCATCACATGTTGTCTCTGCTGCTTCTTCCTTCACAGGGACAGGATTTCTCACTCTTCCCCTGCTCCACTGCGAGGTCCTTTCCACAGGAGACAGTCCTCCATGGACTTATCCAACATGAGTCCTTTCCATGTAGTTCTTGTGGAGCTGCTCCAGTGTGGGTGTCTCACATGGGGTGCAGTCCTTCAGGAGCAGGCTGCTCCAGAGGGGTCCCCCACAGGGTCACAAGCCCAGACACAAAACCTCCTCGAGCTCCTCTTTCCACGGGGCCATAGGTCCTGTCAGGAGCTTGCTCCAGCATTGGCTTCCCATGGGGTCGCAATCTCCCTTGAGCACATCCACCTGCTCCAGCAGGGGCTCCATGGGCTGCAGGGGCACAGCTGCCTCACCATGGTCTTCAAGGACATCTCTGCTTTAGTGTTCAGAGCACCTCATACCCCTTCTTCTTCACTGACCAGAATATCTGCAGAGCTACTTCTCTCACATATTCTCTCACTTCTCTAAAGTTTCAGTTGTGCAGGTTTTCTCCCTTCTCAACTATGCTGTCCTGGGGGAGCTACCAACTTCTCCAATGGGCTCAGCCTTGACCACTGGGGGGTCCATCCTGGAGCCGGCTGGCATTGGCTCTGTCACACATAGGGGAAACTTCTGTCGGCTCCTCAAAGAAGTCACTCCTGTAGTCCTCCTGCTTCCAAAACCTGGCCACACAAACACAATAACCCCCAAAATGTTACTAAATTTATTAGAGTAAGAAACTGCTCATTTTCCCTAAATATTTCTTTATTTCTTATATAAGCAGTGCTTACACAGGACTGTATTCATAAATTCAGACCAGAAGTCCATTTCATCAAGTGTTTTGTCTCTATTTGACTACATATTGTACTGAGAGGTGTAAAAATGAATTATATGGGATATTGTTCCAGTCAAATTTTAATCCTAAATCTAGGAAGGTAACTAAAAGAAAGTTTTTATAGTATCAAGGATTATATAAATGCCATTGGATTTTGAGGTAATTTGACTCTGCATCTCTACTGTCTTTTTGTGAATCTAAATTTTCTTCAGTTTTAACCTGTCTAAATCCAATTAATGTAAATTTTTTTCTTCTGCAAGCTTTGTTATTATTTATTGTTTTTTACACTATTTTAAAATAAATTGCATCATTGAATCTATCCCAAACTGTTACCACCTACTGTGCTAACAACTAACCCTTTCTGCACATAATTTGTCATTAAAGTCCCATGGGAAAAATGATTCCATTACATAAGGCAGTTTAATTTCCCGAGTATCTTGTCCTATACTTTTAAAATATTCAAGTAGATTTTTTTCCATTCATTTTTGTACTTTCAGCTGATAATTCTTCAGAAGTTCTAAATAATTAAGAGGGACATGAGTTTCCACTAGCAAAGCCATCTGACTTCAGGAGAAGTTATCTTATTCTACATATTTAATACTTAGAAACATGATTTAAAAAATGTATACAACACTGAAGTAACAGACACCGTTCTGTAATTCTAGACATCAGCCATGTGTCAGAGGTAAGAGAAATGTGACTATAGTTATGCTTTGGCATCCAGCTGATGTGGTTACAGATTTTCAAAACAGCTCTTATAGCAGGTTTGTGTGTATCATTTAATTCCATTACATTTAGGGTTCATATATTCCCAGTGAGATTAAATAGGCTGTCCTCTGTAGCAGGGCACAGTGTCTGTGTGCCTACTCTTCTCTTGTGCTGTATACAAGCATCTCCATGTCTTAATCATAGATGTAGCCCAGTAAAAGTAATTTTTTTTCATTACTAGTAAAAAGTCTAGGAATGTGGGATCTTAGAACTCGTCTGAGCTTTTCTTAGCCTGAGCTGACTTTAGCTTGTTTTAGAAGTATGTAGATGTATTTGGTAAGAAAAATCACCCTTTTCTATTAACTGGGACAAAAAAAATTTCTTTCAAGCTCCCCTGAGTGAGGCTCCCATATGCCCCCTACTTCCTCCAGAAGCCTGGAACTGTTGACTTTAGGACCCAGAGGAGCATTATAAAAGTGCAAGTAACATTAGAGAAAAAGGGTAGGAACTGGGAAGACAGTATCTAATTTCCAGTAGTCTTGTCCTGTAATACTTATAACTGGATGTAGTATTTTGATTACATACTAAAATATAATTGGATGAACAATAAATTCATAACTATTTTTATAAAGCATGATCCCTTTTTTTCTAATATCAATATTTTTGTACAAAACTTGAACAAGTTTGTCAAAAGCTCACTATGTATATGCTAAACTTTGAAACCTTAAACAGTTTTATTGACACTAAAAGGGACAGTCCCTGTTCAGTTGCACAGGTGCTCTGGTTTGGGTTTTATTTACTGAACCTTAAAGGATATATCTTCATTCTTGATGTTAACTCTCCGTGGAAAATACACCTTTACTTGTTGCCAGTGCCAAATGTTATTATTCAGAATGCTGGAGTCACCCTAATGAATAGCATCTAAACTTAGCCACTTGACAAATTTCAAGTGCTATTTTTCTTCTAATGCCCTAACAACTCTATCAGTGTTGTTGCCTCTTTTTATTTCTTTATTATTCTGTCTTTGTTTCACTTATTAGAGACTCATTTGCGCTCCCTACCCTGACATTCTTTGATATATAATCATTATAAATCATGGGCAGTTTTGTAAAGTTCTGAAGTTTTTTTCCCATTATAATACAGTTAATATCTCATTACAAATGTTATGTCAGATCCCTTGTGTTTGCAAAGGATGGTTTCATTCAATGCTGTGGAAATGGTAGGAACAAAAGTGACTTTTCATCATCAGTCAGAAGGAGTGAGCCCAGACTGCATCATGCTATTGAATCAGTAAGCAAAACCTTGCTGTTGTTATTACTGTGGTATTTCTTTTGCTGTGGTTACTGAACCCTAGTTGAGATCAACTAGGATCAAGTTACCTGAAGTACCATATCAGGGTACAGAAGATGTCTAGAAAGATCATATAATGCACTGTGATCCAACAGCAAAATACATGCACTGTTTCCTCTGAAATTGTGGGGAAGGAGAAGTTGCAAGCACCACTTCTCCATTTCTTCTTTGTTAAAGGGACACCTTTTGCTATGGAGAGGAATTCCATTGGTGAGTATTTTTTGTCCTAAGGATGTTAAATGTTTTACGTATGCCCAGTTTCTCCCTTGCTTGAGGGTTCTTTCCCAGTGAGACTATTTGCCAGGCAGATGTAAATAATCAGAAAAGACAAGCAGGAAATGTGGTGAGGAAGTTGAGGGTAAGTTACAAAGGCACTGAGTATCTGCACATTGGATTTAGAATCGTTGCACAGTGAGCACGTTGTGGTTGTTGTGGAGGCCTTCTTCTAAGTCAAATGCTGCTGCTGTAAGGGAATCCAGCAATGCTGCTGAATATAATGCCCCCTTTTATCAGTACTATGTGCATGTTGTGTTTACACCATGCACAGAGATAAGAATGAATTTAAACACAGGAAAGATGGCAGCATACAGAGTGTTGGATCTAGAAGACTTCTAAATACTGTTACCTGATTTACCAGGAACAGCTTCTTGTTTTACTGAATTTTTTTTCTTCATCTGTTTTAGAAAATTCCTAGCAGTACTGTAGACTGACTTCCTTTTTGCCCAAGGACATCTCATGACTTCATAGTTCCTGAGCAATTATTTATAAATTCTTCATAATTTGAATGAAACTGTCATTGTTAGTACTTGGAATTGTCAAAATATAGAGAAAAATAGGTGTATGCCTTCAAATTTCTGACCAAATTGAAAACCTCCATGCAACATCAGCAGCAGAGGCAATCCATGCTCCTCCATATGGATGTTAAATCTCTTGTTTCATTTTCGTACTGTGGTGCAGATTTCTCATCTAGTTCAGTGGTTTTGGGTTCTCTCAGTTTGCCTGGTTGTTGGTACTTTTGCTGTGCTCAGTGTCTGTCGCTGTCATGCAGTTTATTTGTTAATTTCTCCTTAGACAGAGTTTCTGGATTCCAAAAGCCTATGCTCTTCAACATGCCTTTTTTTATTTTTTTTTATTTTTTTTTTTAATTGTTGGTCGAAAACAACAACAGAGGTAAAATGCCTTTTAAAATGTCACTGATGCATTTCCCATACAAACTCTAGGAACTGTCGTTTTAAATTTGCACCAACTAGGCCCCCAGAGGAATTCTGTGTCAGAAAGCAAGCTATGAGAGCTAAGCACCTTCTAACTACCTATTTTTTCTGTATAATGGAAAACATCAGTGGATCAATTTTTGGACCAATTTAGGTAATGGCAGAGCTTGAGTATGTGTTTGTAGTCCTGGCTAGTTGTATCTGTTTCAGAGCTGAAAATGAAGTTTAAAAGAAAATCAGTGAAGGAGATTGTATGTCTACTCCCCAGGACCTTGCTCTTTTTTAATGTTTTCCCTAACTTGAGCAGAAAATAAGAAATATGAGATTTCCTGTACAGTGGAAGTATTTGAAATGTTGAACCTTAGGAAACTCCAACATGGAGCTCTTAAAAAATTTATGACCATTCTCTGTCAGCCTTATTGTGGGTTTCTCTGTAGCATGGCTGGTGTGTGCAGGCAGCTCCCACTGGAACCACGGGAGGCATAGCAGGGAAGCCTGGCAGCACAGCTAAGTGTACAGGTAAAACAATAGTTAATGAGAGGTTGGGTTTTTTGGTGGGTTGCCAAAGGAATAGGGAAGTGACATCATGACAGCACGAATTCCCAAGCTGTCTGCTAGCTGGAATGATGTGAGATGGAGTTCTTAGTAATGGAATGACTTGAACATCTGCAACAAACTTTCTCTCTAGGAAAATGACAATTTACTTCACAGACCTCCAGTTCTTGAAGGAAGTGTACAGTCTTCAGCAACTTCCTTCCTGCCCCTCCTCCACTCCCCAGAAATATTTTTATTCTCCAAGATAAAATTATGTATTAAAAAGTCATATATGTTCTCCACTATACTCTAAGGTGTGTGACCTACGTGCTGATTTATTTAGTCCAAGGTACAATAAATATTTAATTGTTTCTATAAAGTGGAAGATCTTCATGTGGAGGTAAAAAGAAATAGTGCCTCTTGAAATTCCACTTTCCAGAGAGCTGGAGACAGAAGTTCCATGCATGACAGGAAGAATAAGCAGATCATATATTTGGAATGAAATATTTTCTATTCTGTGTAGGCCCTGTAGCTTTAATGGTCTAAGCAGTTCTAAAAAACTCTTGGTCAATTTCATAAGTTTATCATATTCATAGGTTTGGGGATTTTCTTCTTTTTTTCTAGATTTTTTTCCAGGGCTTGCTGCTCCTAGCCATCTGCAGACTGCAGGGCAACAGATGTTAATGGGAGAGTTTGATGTTCTGCCTCATGTGCAGTCCCAGCACCTTGCTCCAGTCCTAGAACTTTGTCTTAGTTGTACAAAAGTTCCTGTTGAAACAGCAAAGTTGAATATACATATTAAATTCTGCAGGTTAATAATTTGACTGCTTGCACTTTCCATCTTTTCTACAGAACTTTCTCCAATAAAAGGTTAATTTTTGAAGTAATTTTAAGCAATGACATTGAAGCTTCAAAGATTCTCCAGATATCTAATATTATGGTTGGGTGTCCATGTACTGAGGCTCATTGCAATTCATAATTACATTCAGTACGAGACAGAAGATTTTAAAAATCTTTCTGCATTTGAACGAGTGAAACTCAATTGTCTTAGAAAGGAATGTATTGAACTCTTGTCTTTCTGGCAAAATAAAACCACAAAGAATCGTATACAGATTTCTCAAAAGCAAAACACTGATGAACCTCCTTAAGCTCTCTGGACACCACGGAAGTGGTGGTTTACAAATCCCTGGGCACATCCAGCTAGCACAGCCAATCGGCTTCACTCAATTTCCATGACCAAAACGTTTCTGCTACTTGTGGCTTTAGTTGTTATTCTGCAGTTGCCAGAGTTGTGGCTATGTTTAGCTTTTCTGACACTCTGCTGAGAAACTGGGTGACCTGCCAGTAAATGTGCTCTCTTCAGTAGGAAACCTACCTGCTTCTGTCCACACCCTGTTCTTCTAGAACACTTCTACGCTGATGTAACAGTCCAGTGACTAACTTCCTAACTCTAGCAGGAATGGAAGATCACTAAAAGCTGTTTGGTCAGTGGGGTGGTCAGAGCTCCAGCTCAGCTCACTCTTCCAGTAGTTTGCAGAGATAGACACTAAGTCAGGGTCCCTCTCTTTTGGCCAAATCAGAAGCAAAGAAGTCTGGACAGAAGAGCCATTCCATTTCAGATTTAAACAGAGCTTAAGTCTCTCACACCTGGAGTTTCAAGGTACCAGGACACACTGCATCAGTCACCATGAGTGCTCAGCCAGTGGAGCTTAGATGAGACTGGAGAAATATATTTAATTATTGTGTTAACATCTTAAAGAAAATTTTGACCTTCCTGAATATATCTATGTTCCTCAGATTTACAGACAGGACTGGTCCTTTCTCAGTGTATTTATACTCACTGTATGCTTGTGAAAACTGCAGTGAGATTATTAGCACTGATGTTGCTTTTGCAAGGAGAATGAAGAGCTGTTTCCAATAAAAATGAATTTCCTCCAACTGCTCTTCAGGGCTTTTTTCATTTTACACTTTCTGAGTTGCAACAGAGTTATTTTAAGCTTGTCACAAATTAGCAGAGAACTGCAACCCTTGTTAGTATGGGAACTAATGGGTCAGGCCAGGTTCTGCACGGATGTTAATTGCTCCGTGTCTATTTGAAGTCAATGGCACTGAATTATTTCCTTGTAACAGAGGACTCAACCTTTCATTTTTCTTTTGACACACAAGCACTGGTTATGCTGAGTGGAAATCTCATTTGTGAAGTTTCATAGACCTGGGCTGAGATGCTTTGTATGCTAACACTAGAGATCTTATCTTGTATCCCTTTTCTGTGGCTTTCACTGAAAAGTAAAACCTCCTACTTCTATTATAGCCTCACATAGTTTTTGAAAAAAAATCAGCAAATCTTTTAGAAAGGAAGGGGTGTCTCTTTCCTTCATCTTTTGTCTCCATCCTTCACACGTAGTTTTCTTCATCACATCTCTATTTCTAGTGTGCAATCTTTTGTACTCCTATTCAAATTTTCCATCTTCTTTATTTTCCTCTTTGATTTTGTTTCTGGATTCTTACCAGCAACCACATTCTCTGCTTTGCTGCTCTATGATTAGAGTTTTATTTCTAGTTATTATCTTGCTATGTGAATTTTCTGAAAATATCTATCATCTGGAATTGCATCTAGTAATTTAAAATATTTCCATTTATGTGCCTTCCTTTCTACCCTCTCTCAGAAATATTTGTTGACAAGAACTGCATTTTTCATGTACTATTACGTAAGCAGTTATTTGCTTTATATAGGTCAGGAATTTCACTGATAACTGATTATTGAAGTTATACCTTTTACCTATTATATGGCAATAAATTAATGAAGAATGTTATTCTGTTTGCCATTTACATGTGGATTTTTTCTGCCTTTAAAACTGAGATTTAATTATGAAATTCAATTTTGTCTTCCAAATTCTTGTAACTTCTTTGAGTCTTCTTTGAAGATTAATAGTTCTCTAATTATAATAATGATGTTAATAGAAGCAGTTTTCTGAAGGAAGTAAAGAGCAGGATTCCTGTAAGAGTTTGGTTAGGACAGTCTTATCTAGGGCACTTAACTGTCACCTTCTTCATGAAAACATTCTGGGTTTAAAAAACATGATAGAAAAAATATTTCCAAGGGGAGATAAAAAAAAATTAGATCATTTTAGTGATCTAATTCATAAAAGTGATCTGCAACCAATTTTATTGGCACATACTATGTAAGGATAAAGGAGAAGGTCCCTGAAGGGGCAGTAAACTTCAGTGCATAGGTAAGGATGAGGCTTAAGTGGCACAGGGCAACAATGGTGTGGAAATTTCTTAAGTCCACATTATTTTCAACACAAAAAATAAACATGGCTTGAACCTGTAAATCGACTCTCAGCATGTCTGTACCCTCTAGAGCATGGGGCGCTTGGCATGCTTAAGCATTCCGGGTAGCTTGGGACACCATCATGTATATCCAGACTGCAAGGCAGCAGTGAGGTCCAACATTCACACACACAGCTTTTCAATTCTGTTTGGTGCTTAAGCCTCAGCTGTTATTTAATATCCACCTTTGGTGGTGTGTTCACTACTGAATGAGGATAAGGACAAAGACAACCAAGTGCTTATGGTCTTCCAACACCTTCCCATAAGGGAGAGTCAGAGAGTCCGTTCACTGCAAGAGTTATGGAGGAGTTCAGACTATAGAACTGCAAGAAACTTTAAATTATGGACTTGTATACACTGATACTCACACAATTATGCTCACATAAACTTGAGCAACTTCAGTGAAACAAATTTTGTTTATTGTGGGTTCTTGCATTTTAACAATGTTTAAATAATAGCTGACTCAGATGAACTAAACATCAAAAATTATCACTGCCTTGAAATCAAACCATAAAAATGATCTGTTCCTAATAGCTAGAATTTCTTCAAAGAAAATACTAGTCCATAATCTTTTTATTTGCATGTCTCTTCTTAAGTTGTACAAAGAATTTGGAAAGCGTGTAGGTGAGTGTAAACATACATTTGAAGGCAAATATGAAGGAATCATCCTTGGTACTTGACAGCCATGGTTGCATGAAGAGGCTAAAATGTGACAGATCATAGTGAAGAAATAGCACAGTGCATAAAAGAGAGGTAGCCCAGTCCCAGTAATGACAGCCTCACCCTCAGATAAGCATATCTTACTAAGGAAAACACACTCGTTTTCCCCTCGTATTTTCAAATTTATGAATGACCTGCTTGTTTATTTCCAATTGTCATCCAGATTCCTGCTTCAAACCTCACCTTATCACTTATGTTCTAATTTTAGAGGGAAACCAATTTTTTAAACAGTGAATGAAGATTACTTCTTTTTCCAATTTTTATTTTTTCATAGGTTTTGATCCAGGAAACTGCCCATCAATAGAATTGGTCCTGGATCCTCATTAGGAGGACAGATGACTACCTCCTATTTTTTAATCCTAGGAAGGAGATGGACTTGCAAGAAGAGCAGTGAGTTTCTAGAAAGTGAGTTCTCTCTGCTACACAATGTTGAGAACAGGGCAGTCTTTGGTAGCAGAAAAAATAGTTTATTTTTGCAAATTATACTTTTGCTCCTTTTAAATCCCCTTTTTTTTTTTTAAATTTCATGTGTCTTTTTGTGTCTGAGTGGTGGCTAGACTTCTTCTATTCTTTCTTTATTATTTTTTATTATTCTCTCCTTGGTTTTGCTGTTTTTTCCCTCTCTGAAATTCAGTAAATTTAGAGTAGTAGGAGGGGAAATAGGACCTAATGAAGTGAATTTGGTCAATTACTGTGGTATGTTATACATTGTTTAATACAGAAGTAATAGAGGGTGGCCAATGTGATACCACACTTTCTGAAGAAACAAAAAGGATCTGAAGAAACCAAGGGTCAGTGTACCTGGCTTTTTTACACGATAGACGTGTAGATTCATGCAGTCTTTTTGTCTTCTTAGCTGAATAACCATCTAAATGCCAATATCCTTTTGCATATTAAATAAATGTTAAATGAATTTTCTCTCAGAGAGAATGTAGAACTATTAAATCATTACTTAACCAGGTAAACACACTTTATACTGAGTGACGAGTATCCTGTGTACTAGAGTTAGTAGAGAAATGGTGAGAGGTTATCTGAGGGAAGAGCTGCTCTATAGGGGGAACTCCTAATTCACACATCTGCTAGGGGTCTTCTGAAGTTAACAGAATATCAGTAGGGATGATCAAACTAATATTGCTGGAGAAATGAAGCTGTCACAGGAAATAAAGAAAAGTCCCCTCTTAGGTCAGCAACTGTTTAAAAGATATGAAATAGAAGGTATATACTTGGTTGTGACAATACAAGACAGTTAGAAGTGAGATCCAAGTACTATGTAGCATAAAAATCTGGAAAAGGCATTAATAGGGAAATAAGAGAGTTTGTGATATCATATGATTTTTATGATATCATATTTAAACCAGAAATATTTAACGGTGTCTGTCAAATGTTTCAGAAAATTTTCATGCAAACTAAATGCTACAGTGACAAAAATGCAGTGACATTAACTGTCATAGATGCAAAGCAATGTAAATGAATAATAATAGTCTCTGATAGTATCCAGGTAACTAGGGCTAAAGCTATTATGAATAACAAAGAAAGAGAAAGGTTCGTCATATTTTTTAAAAAACCTAGAAGAGGGATGAAGTGAAGCAGAGATGTCTCATTAAAACTTTCAGTGCTTAAGAGAATCTGAAGTGAAACTCAAGTTTTGACTGCATTTTTTTTTGCTAATCCAGTTACTCTTCACCTGTGCAGTCATAAAGCTGCAGAGAAGTTTTCTCTTTAATAAGAGTGCAACTCCAAGGACAGAGAAGAAGCTTTTCAAAGCAGAAGCTGGGCTCCAAATTCACTGACTTCCAGTAGAGATGAAGTGCCATATAAACATATGTGTCTTTATTTATCTCCTCCCCATAACCACCTACACACAAACTAGCCTAGTTTCTTATCCACACCGTGTGGGCAGAGAATGGGAAAATAGCTCCTTGGAGACGCTCCTTGCAAGAAAGGGGGAAGTCTTGGTTGTTCCTAAGGTTCTCTGCCTGCAACTGCTCAGTAACAAACCAAGATTCTGCCCTGGCAAGAGAATTACACGTCCCACTCCTGTCACAAATGAAAACCTAGGTCAAATGTCTGGGTGCCAGCACAGTCACAAATATCAGCCTCTCCTGACAAGACCTATCATCTTCACTTACCTAATGAATATAGCTGAGGTTTAGCACTTTCCCTCTTCCCTCCTTATCCCACACTCAGACCGTCAGACTTCAGATGGCTGAATTAGCTTCCCTAAGTTAAAAAACTCACAATTTTGAGATAAGCATTATCAAAACCTTCTTCAAAGATATTCCCCAGCTTTCCATAACATAAAAATATGGGTTTATGCATCAAAATGTATTTATACCTATCTAAAGCTGAATAATAGTTATCTTTGGTTGTCTAGAGTCCATGGAAAAGAAACATTTCGTTTGATCTAAAACAGTTTTTTTAAACACCAAATAGTTTATCTTTATTTCAAGTATTTTTTAAATGAGGAAATGGTATCAGTAGGATCAGAGGATGTTACAATACAAAAACAAGAAAATCAATGATTTCTTTTTGAAATTATTTTGCAAGTTTTTTCCAGATACTTTTAGAGTGTGAAAATTGAATGACTACCCAATGTTATCAAATATTTTGCTCAGGAAAAGAAAGCAGTGGTTGTAAAATCTCACTATATTTCAAACAGTCTCTCATCCTTAGAATCTACCATCAATAATAATTTTTAGAAGATGAGATTTTATTCCAAGTTTCCACCTTGGGGGAGTTTTCTTTTTATCTTGGCATTGCAAACCTTTGAAAAGAAGCATTTCGAATGGAAGGCATGACAGCTCTTTTAAATGGAATATGCAGCTACTGAGCTCCACACTATAATTACTGTCATACTGAAGAAGGTTAAATATTTATGAAGAATGTGCTTTTTATCAGTCAGTCTAATTTTTAAACCTGAATTCTGTAATTGCATTGAAATGCCAAGAATCAAAGGGGGGGGTTTCTTTCTTGGCAAGCATAAGATTTTCACCAGTCTCATTTATTTGCAAAGCATGGCCAATATAAACAAATTCTGTGTAGTTTTTTCATTTTGGATCAAAATTAAATTGAAACCAGTTATGCCAAATAACTTCTTAGGCAATGCCTGATTTTTTTTTTTGTTTGTTTGTTTGTTTGTTTCCCCCAGAGACTAGAAATTTGGCTTCCCTCCTTAATGTATATTGAGTTTTATCTTCAGTCACTTCGTGGATTACTTTCTCCCCCGATTTGGTTAGGTTAATTAGCAAATTAATCTTAGAGTCTTAGTAGCATACAATGCTATATTGAAATCGTACAGTAAACTTCTGAATAGTTTCCTGACAAAATTTACTTCATGACCCAAATTTCCCTGATGCTTGCACTATAATAAGTTTGTTGAAAGTATGTTCCAAATTCTGGTTTAACCAAGGTTATTACAGGTGCCTTTTATCTCATATTGCAATCCTATAATCAAAATACTAATAAAACAAAGAGGTGAAAATATTTCTGTTTAATCATTTTATTGATTCACATCAAATCCCACTATTTTTATATGACTGTTTTATGTGAATTAATATAGAATACTGGTCTGAAGAGATATACTAGAAAACTTTCTCTAAAGGATGTACAGACTGTGATTTTATAGTTAATCAGGCCTTTAAAACTTCTGGTGAGGGTTCTCCATCTGGGGAAGCAATGCAGGGTGCTGAAGCCATTCAGTCTAGAGAGGGTCCTCACACTGTATTCTAGTCACTGGGAGGAGGTGAGGGATGCCTGCTTTTGAGGTGGAAACTACCTCAACTACCTAGGCAGCACATCCAGGATGTGATTAATAGAATAAGAATAAATGACTAAAGAATGCCAGGTCAGTCAACTCTCCAAGTGTTTCCTTCTTTCTGTGAACTGGAAAGGAACAGACACAGCCATTTGAAGTTGTGTGAAAAGAATGTTACTCGTATTCGTAGGAGCCCTGTCACAGCACAGCTTTGTTCTGAAAGAAAACAAGTTGTCCTCAGTTGTGTGAAAGGTATGCTCTTGTCCTTGGGAGGAGGTCCTGGACCCTGCTTCCAGGAGAGCTGCAAGGACCATCCCCAGAGTAATGGAAGTGAGCACTGTGTAGTGCAGTGTTTTCTGATGGGTACTCAGAGCAACTTTCTATTAGCAGTGCAGGGCAGCCATTCTGTGAGATCTAAGTCTCATTGTGCACTAGATATGGAAGGTAAGGGACAAAATTCTGGTGTGAGTTCCATTTAGTGAAGCATTTTTCATCCTAAGTATGCCTGGCTTTTCACAACTTCCAGAAAACATTGTAAAGGCTAAAGGTGTCAGTAAAGCTGAGTCATGAAGCATCTTGTACTTAAAATTAATTTGCTCTTTTTCATTTCATTACAACTTAAGTAACTACTTAGAATTAAAAAAAAAAATTGGCATTTGCAGAATTCATTTCCTTCTATTCAAGCTATAAAGCTTGGAATATATACTTTCAGAATTTGTTATGAATTTAGTATTGACTATTTATGACTTTTTCAGAGTTCAGTTTTGTTCAGTTGCCAGTCTGAGTGCAAAGAGTTAAATCCTGGGAAATGGCAACAAGGTTGTTAAAGAAGTGCCTTAGAAGGTAGAACAATGACACAGATAAGGCAGCCTAAGGTATATAACTTCAAAGAATTTTAGATATGAGTGGCTGCTGGGCTATTGGGAGACAAACTGGCTCTGTGTAGGCTGGAATGGGGTACTCTTCCTAGGGCTATGCCTGGTTTCAGCAGAGATCTGAAACTTCAAACACTTTGGAAAAGGGGAGGGGGCATGAATAGATTAGGAAAGGCTATGAGGGATGAATCAGTGGAAAGCTGACAGTCAGATTGCAAGAGACATGGGAAAATATCAAGTGTGGTGAGCTGAGTGGGGTGTTGGGTTTTTCTGCTTTGTTTTGTTTTGCGTTACTTCCGGGAATGAGGTTAGTTCAGCTCATGAGAAAATAAAAGTTTCACACAGTTCTGTGTATGTTCCTCCTTTACCGTAATTCGTGTTTCACTTCTCAGGTGCAGACATATAGCTGTGAATCTGTACACATGTTTAAGAAACAATTATGACTAGTGTTTTATATTGACTCAGATAAATCCAGGGTGAGGTTAAGCTGTGAATCTCACTAAAGAAAGATGGAATAGAGGTCTAGCATCTTTGATGTACATTCTTGAAGATCCAAGAGAAAGAGAGTTTCACATATCTATTAGCTGTGGCAGTGATGTTTACAATTGTTTCTCCAAGATTAAATTGAATTAAAGTCTTCTCGATAAAGGCAGACTGAAGACTGTCAAGATCATCGTAGACCATTTAGATTGTGTCTGTTTTGTCCAGAGTGACCTTGTACAGAAGTTTTCTGTGTTGGCAGAAAATGAAAGCAATACATCATTTAACTTTTGTTATCTACTATTAACAGAGGTCAATTTTATTTTTTTCCTATTCTCTATTAAGTAAAAGTGTTTCTTACAAAGCTATTCTTCTGCATCCTTCGCTGCTTTATATTCACGGATGCATAAGGGATTAACTTTGAACTCCTTTTATACTGTGTTAATGGAATTGTATTATATATATTGCTGATCAGCTTCTAGGAGGTGCAAATGCCTTTAGGTGGTCTCTTGTGGATTTTTTTGATTCCCTTAGTTTAGAGTTGAACATGATTTGAAGGAGCAATAAATGTTGAACCAGGCTGCTGCATTCAGAAAAGCATAGTCAGAGTAGAAGGGCCTTGAGGGGAAGCCGTATGGGGAGTGGCTGAGGTCACTCGGTCAGTTCAGCCTGAAGGAGAGGAGATTGAGGGGAGACCTCACTGAAGTTACAACTTCCTCATGAGGGGAAGCAGAGGGGCAGGTGCAGGTCTCTTCTCTCTGGTGCCCAGTTACAGGACTCAAGGAAATGGCCTGAAGCTGAGGCAGGGGAGATTTAGGGCTGGGTATCAGGAAAAAGTTTACACACAGAGGGTGGTTGAGCACTGGAACAGGCATCCCAGGGAAGTGGTCACAGCACCAAGCCTGACAGAGTTCCAGTAGCATTTGGAAAATGCTCTCAGGCACACAATGTGACTCTTGGGGATGTCCTGTGCAGGTCCAGGAGTTGGACTCAATGATCCTGATGGATCCCTTCCAACTCAGGATATTCTGTGATTCTAGGATTCCATGATATTAATTCTACTAAGACAGTATTGGTTTTGCTTAAAATGTGCTAGCCTGATCCCTTTGTTCTTCTAAAAAATTTCAGTGTCCTTGAAAATGTAGGCATTATAGGAAAACTGTGCATTTGAGGAATTCAGAATAGATAAATCATTAAATACAAGTTTTAGCATCTGGGTGGAGTCTCAGATCTCTAGCAAGTAGCTCACCTGAGGTCTCAACTTCAGTTGTATTCTTTCAAGTATCACTGATTTGAAAGGCAGTGGGAGTCAGGGGCAAATTGCAGTAATGATAAATGTTAGAATCATAATATTTAAGGGGTGTAATTTACAAGATCTGAAAAAAAGCTGTTTGTTTCCAAAAATATCTTCGTAGGGATCCTTAGGGGAAATTCTGTTGTTCCCTTTCCAGAACCCCAATCTAATTTCATATTTAAGTACTCACACCATTTTAAAGAATGATGGTGAGGTACCTGTAGGCTTTTTAATTCTGTTTTGGAATCTTGCCTGACAACATTCAGACAAGAATGTTCTAAATTACACTTAGCAGAAAACATAGCACCAAAAAAAATCAGCATTATGTGACTGATTTTGCAAGTAAAGCTGTAAAGGTTTTTGTTGTACATCATCTGGATATCTGAGGTAATGTCAAAGACATTCAGATATTGTTTAAATCCTGTTCATTTTTTTTACAGCCAATCAGGCAGAACAGCAATAGAACATAATTTTTGCAAACAGTACTGTAAATAGTGTAACGCATTACATTGCATACTTTTTGAAAGAAGATATGAGGTACATCTTACTTGCAGGTGTATACATTTTTAAATAATTTGCCACCAGTTTATTTAGGTGAGATATTAACTTCCATTCTGATATTTACCTACGAAAGTCAATTAGAAAGGGGCTTTGTTTATTTTATTGGACTATTAACTATAGAATGGCAATTTACATTTCCTATATTTAAACTGCAGAACAGCAAACAGTCTAGAGCCAGATATATTCAATTACTTTCAATGATTTAAGGAAACATCGTTACCTCCTGCAAATGAAATATCTATATAGGCACTTGAAAAGCCTGATTCTTTTGGCAGTTTATTATTTTATTAGCAAACATTTTAAATTTGTTATGTTTTATGTATTTTTTTGCTTCTTTTGTTGTCTTTATTAGAAAAGAATGTAGTTCTATATTTAGCTTAACTTAGCTAAGTCTATAAATCTAATAGTCATTGACCTCATTGCTGCAACACCTTTTTCTTCCTGCCTGCTGTTTTCTTTTCCTTTTCATGATCTCTACAGAAGTAGGGCAATATAGTCCTTTTCCAGTGACAACAAAGTTCAACTAAACCTACACTTTCTTTCATGAATCTTTTTTTTTCCCCAGATGACAATCAAGACAGGTGAGCTTAGCATACACTCAATATGAACAGCACCACCATGTCTGAATAAGACTGTATTGTAAAGATTTTAAGGCAAATCACCTATTGAGGTATGCAGTCAATAAAGTCATCTCAAGACAGGAATTAATTAAAATATCAGTTTGTTTTGGGAGAGCTATTAATGACCAATTCTGAAGCTCGTACTTTCACCTTTTCTTCCTGAGCTAATCTCCATTTGATGGTAACATCATGTGCTCTTTTGAGGCCACCACTTGATCTAGACCAAATTGTGGGAAAATAGTTAGAGATTCTACAGTATTCATCTGGGTGTGTTATAGGCAAAGCTGGTTGTCTTTCTTCTGCGAACACGTATGTGAATTATATAATAAAAAAAAAGAAGAAGAAGAAAAATGTTTAGCAACTTCATATTTCTCTGACCTCTTATCTAAATTACAGCTGACATATTCGCATAGTCATGGCCTTGCTTTGCAGTTTATGAAAGTTTTTGTTCACCATGTCCCTTGTGTGAGAGACGTCTCTTACCAAATCAGCATGAGCCTGGCAGATGTTTCATTCAATAAAAGGCAGTGGCTGTGGCTTCTTCTGCTTTTCAAACGAGCATTTTAGCCTGCACACTCAGATTGCAAGGTATAGCTTTTTCTTGATTGTCTGTGGAGGCTAATAAATTGCTAGGAGATGATTAATAATTAATGATTAATGGTTAACGATTTCAAGGGATTTATGGCTAACCTTACAGTCCATGTCTCATAAACCAGTCTGCACTTGCCTGCTTTATCTTGTCTGCTTATCTTGCCTGCATGAGCAAGTTGGCATCTGCCTTGGTAACCACTTCTGCATATTCCTTTTGTTTTCTTTTGAAGTATGAAATGGAGAGAAGGAAACTGGCATTTTCTTTTCCTGAGGCATTCACTAAATATACTAGAAAAGGCAAAGAAGCCTGGTAACTCCATTACTGCTAGACAAGCTCCAAGAAAGCCAGAAGAAAAATCTGTTTTCATTCTCTCCCTTATACTTGAATTACAGGTGTCAAAATATGGGTAATTTAGCAGAATTTTCTAGGGATATAAAAGAAAAATAGCTTGATCCACCGTAAATCTTTAGTTTGAGCTGTAGAATCCACTATCAATGAACCGTAACTGCTGGGACAGTCTGCATCCTTCTGCTGCATTTAACTTCATTGTCTGTTTTGACAGAAATTGTAAAGCAACACATCAAGTTAACAGCTTATTGACTGTCCTGCTAGAAAATATGTAGAGCAGACATGGTTTTAAATTAACTCTGTAAAAGAGTGAACAAGTCAAGTCTGTGCAAGACAAGTTTACATAGCAAGCATTGGACTGATAGGCAGTAACTCAAGAATGAATTGTGCTTATTTGGGCAGAGGGGATTTTATGAGACATGGGTTGCTTTCATGAACTCTTTGATTCTAGCTAATTTCTACATGATTTCTTGTTCTTTGTAAGATATCTGGCTCTATACATCTCTGCTTGGAATTTTAGAGATACCTTTTTTCTCTTATGCTGTTTGGCGACTTTAAGAAGGATAGCTAGATAACCTTGGTATTCTTTTCTGGGACCAGAGAGGGAAGAATTTAGTTTCATTTTAATAAAGTCCTTTACACTATTTCAGAACTGAAGAGGGACTATGGAACAAGATATCAAAGTGTGTAGGGTTTAATGAACCTCTGTTAATTTAAACAAAATGAGAGTTTGGCTTACCGTCTGGAAAATCTAGTGCATGTCTAATGTTTGTGTATTTTATTTGATTATTTGGGTTTCTTCCATTATTTGACTTGCTATAATGCTAAATTCCTGTGATGTTTGCAACTGTTCCATGGAAAGTAGAGCTGAGGTAGGTCTCCCTTGCCTTCTGGTTGGTTCTTTTTAACTTTTGCCTAGGGAGAAAGTGAGAGTTCAGAAAAGGCTAGTTAAGCTAAAGGTAACTTATCCCCAGAGACAGCATAAACAGAAAAATGATATTACCTAACTGAGACGGTCTTTGGTGTCTTTAAAGATGAGAAGATTTTATTTTCATCACTTCAGTTTGTAGATATTTAAAATGTAGTGTTTTTTCTTCAGTTGTGGGCTCCTTGTATTGGGTTTTGGTTTTTTGTGTGTGTGTCATTTTGGGTTGTTGCATTTTTTTAGAAGGTAGAGGCTATTTCCCTGTGACAATATTCACAAAGCCTTCAGGAGGCTATCAGAACCACAGCCCATAAAAAGAATCTGGTACTTCTTGAAGCTGCTTTTGAAAATGCCAAAGATTACCTTTCTGCATTTTCTGCATAAACTGTAGTTTATGTCTATCGACCTATAGAACTGTCCCCCTTTCCTCCGATGATTGTATGGAGGACAGCAGGTTTAATCAGTGCATGTGAGAGCAGAGCAAGATAACAATCCTTCTGATTAGAATAAAGGGTTTCCCAATTATTGGTATTTTGTTTAAAAGAGATCAATAATTGTATACTCTTTTAGAAAAGGAAAGACTTTTTCTTGTCATTCTTTTCCTGGTTGGTTGCACCCATCAAATATTCAATTATAAATATACAAAGTTGTGGCACAAATCCTTTGTGAAATGGGCTAAGGGTGGTACTAAAGTGTAGAAGAATGGCTTGTCTCTCGAGGGCATTCGGAATCCCTAGAGGGTCTGCAGGGCCTAGAGGGTCTGCAGGGCCTGCACAACCAAGACTGATGCTCTCGAACTAACAAAGAACAATACTGATATTCAGAACTAACAAAGGATAATACGGGTATTTAGAACTAACAAAGAATAATAGGTTTATAGAAAAGAATAATAGCCCCTTGAGCCATATATCCTTGGGGAAGTAGATACAAATATATTATTTGGGGAAGTAGANTATAAATATATGTGCTTTTTGAAAATAAATTGGAGTTTGCATTACCAATCACATTGATTGTATTGCAATTCTTCCCACTCACCGCACTAAAGGTGTCTCCTTCAAAACCAGGAATTATCTTAGACTGTTTACCCTTTGTTGGCAGATAGACAAAATGTTAAGGATTGAGTAGAAAGGCAAAAACTGAATGGAAAACATAACCCATTGAAAGATGAACATTTTGAGAGGTGTGGGGAATTCTGCACTTCCACTGTTGCAGTGTCCTCACAGACAGGTTTGGGGGGCATTTACCACTGCCTCCTCTTCACGTAGAGTGTTTGAACACTATTGTGTCTAACATCAGTCAAGAGGAGAAAATGAGCCCTGGGCATTGGTTCCATTTAAACATTTTTATCAAAAGCGTTTGTCAGTTCACAGATTGGTCTGAACTGGAAGAGTCAGTGGGTGAAGATGGGTTGTGCTGAAATGTACGTAGAAGGGCTGTGGTGTCACACCACAAAGTGTTCCATGGAAAAATTCTTATCACCCTCCACAACGGCCACAGCATGCCACTTGTCTCGTCCTCTTTGCATGACCAGGGCTTTAAAGAAAATGTATAAAAAGATACATCAGTTCCCTGATCCAATTCAAAGGATAGCTGCCCACAAAGTTATACCAGTCCTAAGAGAGTAAAAATAGAGGGCAGGAATATCTCAAGGTAGTGTAATACCTGAAGACTTCTGTAGTTTAATGGGCTAATTTTTGGTGGCAGTGTTGGAATGAAAGGCTGTCTCACATTCAGGTCTGCTCAGGGATGCTTCTGTTTGCAGAACTGTGATGACCTGAACCAGGGACCTGATGCAGCTGAAAAAACAAGTTTTGTTTGGGTTCCTTTTCAGCTGAGTTCACTCCTGTTCTGGCGATGCTCTGACCAGATTTGGCCAGAATAAGCAGTATCTCTGAGTGTTCAACCGTGGCTTGTATCTGCTGAAATCACATTCTGGATTACTGGTTTGGGGAATAGGAAATTCAGAGGCATCATTCCCAGCAAGTATTTATTACTAGACGCTCAAACACAAGACATAATGGCCTGTGTGCCAAATAAATGGATGCAATTTTAAAGGCTGAGGTCCTTCACTTAGTAGGAGCAACAACAAAGCTGTCTCCTGAATAAGGCAATGAAGAGTTTAGCAGCAATACCAATGTAATGTATTCCTGCTGTCTGCACTGGGCACATTGTCCTCCCAGCTGGTTCAGCGTAACTGTTTATAAGGCAAGCAGTTATGTAGGTGGAGTAGAGAGCTGATTCTACTAAGCCACTTTCTCCTTTATGTTTACATTTTTATTTCCAGTATACTCACAGCTAAACAGACCAATCCAAGTCTGGTAATCTGGAGCATGGGAGAAGAAAAAGTATCTTTTTGAGGTGACAGATAAGAGGCAGTTAAACTCTCACGCTTGTGCTAAGGTGGAAGGAACATACCAGAACTCTGCAAGTCCCCACAGAGGCTTTTACCCACACTCTGAGAACAAGAAAGGATTTTCTTTTCACTTTCATGAGCTGTCAATCTCTATTCAATGACATGAACAGTTAATTCGCTTCCTAAAATCCATTTTTCATGCGTTGCCATCTTTGTAAGGGAGACTAAATGCTTTTCTTTACTTACCATGCTTGAAATTTAACTTTCTTGCATAAGGCTGTAGAAAAGGTTTTTCTGTGAGTCCCAAAAAGGAGCATTAGAGGCAATTCAACCTTTACCTTTTTTTCCCAGCTTATGAATGTCTGAGTATTAAATGACTCAAGTTTATTAAGTATGAAAAAATGGCACTAGTATTTTAACGTCATTTGATGTTAAATAACTTAGAAAACTAATGCCAACATCAGAAACCATCATATGCATGATATGCAATATATAGCTACATTCAATAATAAATATCTTATGGAATTCATATAACTGAAGCCCACACAAGAATAAGGAAGCTGCCAAAACAGAATCATATCCAGTTGGCTTAGTCAGCAAGAAACCAACTGGTCCACAGATGCTCTTTTTTCTATGAGAAAATATCCTCTTTTACAAGTCTCCTGTCTGCAAAATGTTTCATATGAACTCTTCTCCTCCTGCAGGCTCTAAATAATTTATTCATCAAACCCTTTTATTTGTAGCAGAAGGAAAACTTAGTACAAATTTTAAAACAAAAAAGGAGATTAGACACTTAGGTGAATAACTCTAATTGCATTATACTGCACTAACTTGTAAAAAAGGCCTTAAGGCATGGGAATCAACGGACACCCAGATGGATTTGGATGCCTTTTCTCTGGCACAGACAAGAACTGGAAAAGAAGTTGTTTTGAGAATTGAGAGTTGAGAGTGCGTGTTCATCATATGTAAGGATATGAACACAGGTAATGAGGTTATGACAAGATGTTCACCTGTATCCAGTGTTCCCTTTCTACCCACTTCCAGTGTCCTTGTCTATTCACGCAGCTGCCCAGCTGAGGTCCACCCAGTGACACAGTAAAGTAGAGTAGGTGCTCTGTTCCTTAGAGTAGGTGCAGCATGCATCCCGTTTTCCCCTCTGTTATTCCCTTTGCACAGGAACACAAATATTTTGACAAGAAAATGATAAGACATTAAAATAAAAAACAGCTGGTATGGTTCCAATTCCTTTTCTTTCAGAACATGCACAGTTTTGATACCTTTGGTTTAGCAAAACTTCACCAACTTGTTAATTGACTATAGAACATAACTTGCATTCCTGCACTTTGCATTTTACACAAGGTCACAAAGAGAACAAAGACCCTATTCCTACATATATTGAGAGAATGGTTCTCAAAATGCTTCTGTCACTTCCAAACACTGATACAATTTGCTTTATGGGTAAAAGTCTCATAATATTGCCAATAACATAGTTGCTACTCTAGCAACAAGAAAGCTTTGTTACTTTGATTATACATTTCTATTTATAAAAGATCATTTACCATTACATAACTGCTTACATGTGATGATGGTGTGACAATTGCTACTCCTGTAATGCAATGACACAGACCAAGTAAGATGAATTTTTTTCAGTTAAAGTTTAAAATATATCAGAGAAAACATATATAAAGTATGTTTTCTGCTCCATAATTCTGTGATTTCCCTTTCATTTCAATAATATTCTATAGAAACACCATTTCTTATAGAGTGGTAATATAATAATTAATAGGACAGATGTGATACCATAGCATGCAGGGGAGGAAAGAAGAATTACACAAATTCCAGTAACAGGAGACACTCTGAAAAGTCTGTTTAGTTAAGAATTACTGCAAGAACTCTTCCTTTTGAGTGTTATCTGGACTGACCGTGTTGGATCCTGGAAGCTGGCCTGATCTTTATTTATGAAATACTGCTGACTGATTGATTGTAAACCAAGGGGGGGAGGGCATGTTAGTTGTTCTGTTTTCTGTGATTGTATAAGTGTTCCTGTTTCTGTAATCTTGATCCAAATTAAGAAAAGAAGAATTTTGCCATCAGTTTCAGAATACTCCTTTGTGGAAGGCAATCTGCCTTGGTAATTGAAGCTATGTGTCAGAGTTGTAGTAAAATTTTTTTTTATAATAAGAGATGCACCTGCTATCTGGGGTTTGGCTCTCAAAATGTGTTTTGGCAGAGAATAATAACACTATTAAGTATAAAGATGATGTCATTATGATAGGATTATTGACTTGGAAGTTAATTAAAAACATTGCTTTCATAGACAACACAAAGTGATCTCCAAGCCAAAAATTTCATGTGCCTCACCATTTAAGAAAAAAGTGTTCTCAGACCAATGGGACCAGATGTTCCTATGAATCCAGCTGCTCCCCACCCTGACTTGCATATTTTATATTTCCCAGAAGGCATTTAAATTCTGCAGCATCACTGTTGAGTTTATTGCACTATTAACTTAAAACCTGCATCAACTGTTGTGTGGTATTTGAGCAGAAAATTTACTGTGGATGGATTATTTTTGCAGGAAAAGGGTACTGTTCTCTGCTAAAATTCTAGGAGACATAAATGCAATTTCATTTCTTTTTTGAAAGCAAATTATTAGTAAAAGTTTTTTCCATTCACAAGATGTTTGCATGGCTTCCACCTGTAACTTTCCAATCAATTGAAAAATGAAGGAATTAACATTGACCATACAATCTTTTGAGCATGAGGGCATTTAGACAGTCATATAAATAAAAGTCACTGGGTTAAGAATGAGAAAATATTGTTACAGCTGTAGAGGCACTTACTTGCATCTATTTCAGCAGGTATGTACCTAGTACCAAGTTCAACACATTTTGTTGACTTAATTTAGTTTAATTTAATGCTTTTGCCTTAGTGTACTTTTATTACTTTGTTACTGTGTTAGAGAACATCTAATATATTCCTGCAAAATTTCATTCACAACATGGGCTAAATTAGGACTTTCAAGACACAGACTTCAGAAAAAAAAAGGAGAAGGAATATTCCCATGAGAAGCAGTTTTGATGTACAATCTTTTACTTATGGAGTACATGTGTGATATTTCTTAAATATCTGGCCAGCCATGCTAGATAAAGCAGAAGAAAGATAAGTGGAAATATGCCATATGCCATATTCCATATTTCTCTTTGGCATTTGAAATCTGTTTCAATGAACAACAGGGAATGAAATCCTGGCTTTCTGCAGAAACTGACTCTGAAAATGGCAGTAGACAAGGAAACAGAATTATCAGCTTTGAGAACCAAACTAAAAAAGTTTTCATCTAAAATATTCTATAGTGTTAAGTTTCACACACTCATCAATGAATGTAGCAAGATTTAAAAATGAATAGATTTTTCTTCTATGTCCCAAAGAAATGTTGATTTATTCAAGCACAGTAGATATTTTTTCACCCATGACAGCAGGAAAATATACAAGGAAGAGCAAAGCACATGTAACAAGATCATACAGCGTCAGCAATATGTGTAGCAATACTCCTGACAAAGTAATAGCTTTGGTGTTTTTTTCCCTTTCCATAATCTTCCAGGTGTGTTCCTGGGATAATCATTATAGTTTAATCTTTGTCCTCTGCAGGTACAATATCTATCTGTCTTTCAAAGTCTTATGCTAATCTGTGTTGTGACGCAAAGGGCAAGTCTTAGTCCTGCAGTGCCACCCTGAATAATTATTTGGTTGGCATTTCTTCTTGTACTCAAGGGGAGTGCCAGGCTTTGAGTTGGACATTGAATTCTCATAAAGTTTTGTATTTATTTTATGTTTGCAAGAGTGATCACAGGCTTGGCTAGCTGCCCAGAGGAAACAGGTCTCTGGAGCAACACCCAAGTGGTTGTACTTTAAACCTGAGCTAGAAGAGCTTTACAGAAAAAAAAACCACCTGTATTTCATAACACTGGAAAGGTATTTCAGGGATTTTTTTCTTTTATGAACAGATATGACATGCCTTCAAAGGTCATTATTAATTTTTCTAGAGTCCCAAATGGAATGCACTTCAGCCTCCTTCTTTCATTCTCTCTTCACTTTCTGATGGCTTTTGTTTTTGTCTAGCACTTCTTTAGAAACAGCCTAGCAAGTATATTCAAGTACAGTAACTCGAGTGGAAAATGAATGTTGCTCTTGTTAAACTGAACATTCACACTCGGAATAGTTTTGAGAATTGTAACTCTTGAACTTAAGGCATCTATGGCAGGTAAACATTACTGTTGTTATTGTTAGTGTGGGTGTGATTTATTGTTCATCACCATCACAGCTAACAGAGACCTAGCCATGCAACTGCCAGGATGAGGTATTGTACAATCATGCCATCCCTGCACAAGGTGTAAGCATTGGGTATGATATACTTTCTGTGGGACCCTCTGAACTTGGTGTCAGGACCTGAGTCATGTGAAATTCTGCTTCAGAATGTCCCCTGAAGTGGTCATGTCACCTCTGGATCCTGCAGACAACACTCTATGAGGTCCTAGCTTTATAACAGTGATAGTGACCTAATGGTTCATGCTCCACTTTTCTTTCTATAGAGACAAGCCATATTGTGTGTCGGGAAATGTGTGCCTGTGTCCTGCTTAGTGATGGGCAGAATAATGGTATCAAGTAGCACTAGACACTAAAATTATCCTCGGTACCAACATCAGCTGTCAATATTGCAAGATATTCCCAATTCAACGCTGATGCCCTACGCTGCCATGCTCGACCTGCTGCGGGTGGACTTGTTGCAACCCTGCCTTAATGTACTCCTCCAATTCCTGGTCACATGCCTGCTAGTATTTCTGCCTTCTCAGCAAAACGTTGGTGAGTTTGGTGAGCTTAATCTGAGGGAGGGAGGTACTAATGGAAGCCTTTTGTCTGGGCCAAAATCACTTTGGTCCAGCTGGCTCCAATGCAGAGATAACATCACCAAGGAAATGGGGTAAGTGTAGGAAAAAATGCTGCCCCACCTTACTCAAAATCCCGAATTTCGCTTTTCTAAAACTTCAGGAGAAATTCTGAATTTCTCTTTTCTAAAACTTTAATAGGAACACAATGGTACTATAATTCTCTTATTTTTGGCATCTGCCTCGTGTAAGATTTGACATTGTTGCCACCAGAAACTTGCCCTCCTTTTTGTATACGCTGGGTCGGCAGTGGACCATTCAGGCACAACCCAGCAGCAAACAATTGCTTTCAAATCAATAGCAACAGGCTACAGCAAAGTTCTTAAGAAATATCTAACTGAAATCTAAACTGGAGTTGACTCGAGTTCTGGTCTTCCAAACTAAAAACTGAAGAAAAAAAGAGAAAGGAAAA